>CM069858.1:67879095-68324095 GCA_036172795.1 Pelodytes ibericus | reverse complement strand
ACAGCTTCTCCTGCTAGAAGAGCTCAGCTAGACATGGATTATTATTAACCTGCATGGCCAATATAAAGAATCCCAATTCAAAGATTGCATTACCTGAATCTTTTCAGGTGGAGTCGCAGAACCTGAGGTAACCGACACACCATCAGCTGTTTCTGGGCTTCTGTAAGGACAACTGGTTTGGATGAGAACTTCCTGCGCTTGGCTGCAGCATAGCAAGAACAACATAGTTAGCTGCTAACTAGATTACCCTGCAAACGCAGCACTGCCAGAGTTGTAATAAGCACACACACACACACGTTACAATGGATGTGGCTTAAATAACTAGAGCAATAATATCAGGGTATTTACATAACTTGCTCTCTTGCAGCTTTAATCCAACATGCATGGAAAGCCTTCAAAGAGTTTCTAAACGCTGAAGCTAATCAGAGAAAACAAATCAGGTTGACTTCTAAATTGAAGCTGTAAATATGAACAGGGCAGGTTATGTATAAGGGGTTTCCATTAGAAAGAAGAAAAATAAAAAAGACAGTGCACCTGTTGCGCCAATATAAAATGAATTACAGTTTATATAAAAGTCACAAAATTGCACCTATTTTAGATCACTTTATTGTAACACAATTCTCCACCAATACTGTTCTGGCATTCTCTACTCTGAGCAAAAATTAAAAAAAAAGAGAAAAGAAAGTCACATTGAGCATGACAAAATGATTACTTTTTCCTTTTTATTTGTATAAAATCAATTTATGACAGTTTTATACATACCATACAAGAGCCAAAATCTGACAATAAGAAATAGACCATTATTAATACATGACCCCATAGTCTAGGAAGGAAGTGTCCATTTCAAGCACCCATCACGGTTTTATGAAAATGACCACCGAGGGTGACAGAATTCAAGAATACCCATGTACTGTTTAGGAATACCACTAGATGTCCCTGCAGCTTAAATCAATGTCAGCATTTCTACAACACTCATTTTAACAATACTTACATTCTAAGATACACTAACTGTGCCTGACACAAGAATGTTACACCCCTTGGCACTAAATGAACAATTTAAATAATACCCATTCAGATCAGACTGTGATTAAAAAAAGAACGTCTTTCTGAAAGAATAAGGGAAGCGATTCATGGTTATTCGCTTCTGCAGACAGTACCAGAGACACCAGCAAGCGTTTGGTGAAAAGGAATACGGTTTATACAAACTGGAACAGAAAGGTAATGTGGGACGTTGAAAGGACAACTGTTGGCAACAAATTTTCATCACGTGTATGCATTTTAAATAGAAATGCTTTAATGAAAGAATATAAATAAAGTATCATCTTTGCTAGTATAGCTCAATCAGTGGGTGAACATGTTGGGTCCGATGAAGGAAAATCTTTTTTGACAGCAGTTGTCCTATAGAATGTCAAAAGAAATGGGGTTTTAAGTGTATAAGGGTATGCATGTTCCACATTTGACAATCACTAGATTCTTCTTTGAATACTATCAAGTCTTTGATTTAAAACTATTTGGTGTCAACTTTTCAGCCACTGTCATTCACCACCAATAAAACATTGTGGTCTTGGGCATAAAAATAGTTTTATCTCTCGAACTGCAGCAGGTTAATATCCGTCACCCCAAATAAAAGGTAGCTACTGGGATTAACAGAAGGTTTTACAAACATTGTGATATGCACTGCAGTGATAAATAAATACAAAGGTAACAAGTTATTCCAGCATCCACACAAGGAGCTTTTCATTACAGAAGCAGTACAGGTGGCACAGTGCCAACACCAAGATCAGAAAGGAGATTCCACCAATGGTAAATAAAACTGCTCTCCAGCAGGAAATCAAAGCATAGCAATAAAATGGCGTCCCTCTTTTATACACAATTAACCTTTGCTTACCCCAACAGAGCTTTTATGGTCTCACAACTACTCCTGTGGCAGACCGAAGCTACCTTCATGTGTTGTATGAGAGTAAAACGTGTAATGGTTTGATCGCAGAAGCAGTTAATGGTAAATGATTAGATCAAGGCAAGCAGTGTTTGTAGGATGAAGGAAATGTTACCGAATTGCCATCATAATCTGCTTAGTGTGAAGAATATAGAAATATGATTAATGACAATTCTAACTTTGCCTAGCTCTAATCTGGAAATGCCTTTAGAGGTTATTAACCAGCACATTGCTCGTCAGACACAAGCAAGTAATAATAAGTGCACTGGCAAAATCATATGATGGCACTTTAAAGACAATCATTTTTCATCTACAGTTAAACTGCTAGCACAAGTATAAATTAAATCTGCCACCCGTCTCAGAACATGTAGCTAGGGAGAGGTGCACCGAAGAGCAAATGTGCCAGACCGGGTGCACTGTGGCAAGCAACGTGGGGGAGCACTCAGCTGCGGCGGCAAGCAATGTGGGGGAGCAATTGGCTGCGGCAGCAAGCAACGCGGGGGAGCAATCGGCTGCGGCAGCAAGCAACGCGGGGGACCAATCGGCTGCGGCAGCAAGCAACGCGGGGGACCAATCGGCGGCGGTGGAAAGCAACGCGGGGGAGCAATCGGCGGCGGTGGAAAGCAACGCGGGGGAGCAAACGGCTGCGGCGGAAAGCAACGCGGGGGAGCAAACGGCTGCGGCGGCAAGCAAGGCGGGGGAGCAAACGGCTGCGGCGGCAAGCAACGTGGGGGAGCTATCGGGGGGCAGTTGCAAAGCTGGCCCTGTGGAAAGTAATGTGCAACAAAGCTGGGGAACTGAAAGTATGTATGTCATGGTAAGTTTCATGTGGTGAAATGTGTCGTAAGATGGGGGGGGGGGGGGGGGGGCGTCAGGGTAACTGTTAAATTTGGTTATTTTAATATAACTTTACAGGTGCCCTGGCAAGATCTCACTACCCTTGTACACTTTATACTCCTTGTATCCCAAAACCTGAGGTAGTAAGTTTAGGTTCACACAGGCTGCTACATGGTTGCATGTGCATGAAAGCTATGGTGTTTGGAGAACAAGACATCCTTATGAATACATACTGCATCTACTCACTGTTGCACTGATCGCAGGCGTAGATCTTCCCTTCTAAGGCTTCTGTTTCTGTGAATTTGGCCAGCATTTCCGTAAGCAAGCAAGGTCGCTGGGAGGCGGTTTCTTTGCCACTGCAATGGTATCTCTCAGGGAATTCCAGAGATAGGTCCCAAAATGGCTCAACTGTGTTGGATTTGTTGTCACAGGCAAGACAAGTAACCTACAGTTAAATATGGAATCTCTTTACTGATGATGAACAAATATAATTCATAAACAAAAAACTAATTTAGTTTTAAATAGTTCAGTAGGTTAAAATGACACCTAAATGTTGTTTATATTGTGAATCAAGATTAAAAATTAAAAAAAAGACAAAAAATAATCACTACATGTTGTGTTTTGCTAGAATTGCAAGCAAATACAAAAATTAAGATTAATTTTATATATCTCAGTTATGTCTCCTGTTTTGTAAGGCATGACAATAACAGACATACTGTATGTAAAGTGTTAAAGGGACTATAACCTAAACATTGTTTATTCTCTACATTCACAGTAAAAACAATTATTGAAAAAGATAGATTGTATTAGCAAAATTGCAAGAAAATGCCTAAACTAGGAGGAAAATGTACCGTATTTGCTCGAATATATGTGCTGTTATATGGCTCCTAGATTTTTTTGCAGGGTCCTAAGACTATCCTACTTGTTTGAATATAAGACGACCCTGATTATAAGACGACCCCCCAAACTATGGATATTCCTTTAGGGAAAAAAAAACTAAAACTACCCTATAGGAAAACCGTTTAACTTGTATATATTCACATGTAAATTGCTTTTTCATATTTAATAAAAACTTATGATATAAAAAAAAAATGCATTTCTTGTTTTTATTTACCTTTTATGTGCCAATGCTGCCCCTACCCCCCAGACTTACCCCCCAATGGTGTCTCTCTCCCCCTCCCTCCCCCCAGCGTTGTCTGTTTCTCCCCCAAGTTGTCCGTTTCTCTCCACCCCACCCTCCCCCCAGCGTTGTCTGTGTCTCTCCACCCCACCCTCCCCCCAGCGTTGTCTGTGTCTCTCCACCCCACCCTCCCCCCAGCGTTGTCTGTGTCTCTCCACCCCACCCTCCCCCCAGCGTTTGTCTCTCCACCCCACCCTCCCCCCAGCGTTTGTCTCTCCACCCCACCCTCCCCCCAGCGTTTGTCTCTCCACCCCACCCTCCCCCCAGCGTTTGTCTCTCCACCCCACCCTCCCCCCAGCGTTTATCTGTCTCTCCACCCCACCCTCCGCCCATCGTTTCCTGTCTCTCCACCCCACCCTCCGCCCATCGTTTCCTGTCTCTCTCCCACCCTCCCCCCAAGTTGCCTGTGTCTCTCCACCCCACCCTCCCCCCAAGTTGCCTGTGTCTCTCCACCCCACCCTCCCCCCAGCGTTTGTCTCTCCACCCCACCCTCCCCCCAGCGTTTGTCTCTCCACCCCACCCTCCCCCCAGCGTTTGTCTCTCCACCCCACCCTCCCCCCAGCGTTTGTCTCTCCACCCCACCCTCCCCCCAGCGTTTGTCTCTCCACCCCACCCTCCCCCCAGCGTTTATCTGTCTCTCCACCCCACCCTCCGCCCATCGTTTCCTGTCTCTCCACCCCACCCTCCGCCCATCGTTTCCTGTCTCTCTCCCACCCTCCCCCAAGTTGCCTGTGTCTCTCCACCCCACCCTCCCCCCAGCGTTTGTCTCTCCACCCCACCCTCCCCCCAGCGTTTTCTGTCTCTCCACCCCACCCTCCCCCCAGCGTTTATCCGTCTCTCCACCCCACCCTCCCCCCAGCGTTTCCTGTCTCTCTCCCACCCTCCCCCCAAGTTGCCTGTGTCTCTTCCCCCACCCTCCCCCCAATGTTGTCTGTGTCTCTTCCCCCACCCTCCCCCCAATGTTGTCTGTGTCTCTTCCCCCACCCTCCCCCCAATGTTGTCTGTGTCTCTTCCCCCACCCTCCCCCCAATGTTGTCTGTGTCTCTCCCCCACCCACCCCCCAATGTTGTCTGTGTCTCTCCCCCACCCACCCCCCAATGTTGTCTGTGTCTCTCCCCCACCCACCCCCCAATGTTGTCTGTGTCTCTCCCCCACCCTCCCCCCAATGTTGTCTGTGCCTCTCCCCCACCCTCCCCCCAATGTTTTCTGTGCCTCTCCCCCATCCTCCCCCCAATGTTGTCTGTGCCTCTCCCCCACCCTACCCCCAATGTTGTCTGTGCCTCTCCCCCACCCTCCCCCCAATGTTGTCTGTGCCTCTCCCCCACCCTCCCCCCAATGTTGTCTGTGTCTCTTCCCCACCCTACCCCCACTATCGTGCAGACAACCCCCGGCTGCCAAATATCCCTGGTGGCTAGTGGAGTGCTGCCCGGCACTTCCTTCCGGCTTCACTTGATGAAGCCGGAAGGACTTCCGCCGGGACTTTATGATGAAGCGGTTGTGCTGGGCGGCAGCGGAGGATGTCTCCGCACATTGCGCAGACATCCACCGTCTGTTAGCGAGGGGGATCCAGGTCCCCCCTGCAGCTCTGAGGGGGACCTGGATCCTAGTCTTATAATCTGACCTCGATTTGAGGTCAGATTATAAAACGACCTCGAATATAAGACGAGGGGTCTTTTTCAGAGCATTTGTTCTGAAAAAAACCTGGTCTTATATTCGAGCAAATATGGTATTTTAAATGTGTCTGTTACAAAGGGAAATGTGTAATTTGCATACCATGCCACAGTTAATGTCATAAGCCGGAGACTCCACAAACACATTAAAAAAAAAAAAAAAAAATTCTCCTAATTTAGGCATTTGCTTACAATTTTGCTACTACAAGATATAGAATACTTAATGCTCTACATGCACAATAAAAACAATGTTCAGGTGATACAGTCCCTTTAAGTGAAAATTGGCACATTTGTTCCTGTTAAATGATAGTACAAACCAAGTATAGGTAATTTATTTGCAACTGATTTGGACTAAAAACGCCACTCAAGTTAGCATGAGTTGCAAGGCCAGGTAGCAGAGTTGCATACTTCCTGCTAAATAATTAAAATCAGACAAATCCCAAAAAAATTACAGCTTTCTATTCATTCTGAATACTAATGTAACCTGCGTGCGTGCACTCTGGGGAATAATGTTGCATTGGTTGCTGTACAGAATCTACCCAGTAACAGCAGCTCTTCTTTCACCACCAGGGGCGCACAGTCTTTCACAATCAAAACACTGCAAAACATGCCGACCACTTGAGAGAAATAGGAACTGTGCGAGTTTTCTATCTTAAAGGGACACTACCACTTACATAAGACATAACTAGATAACCTGGTCATTTAAAACAAACACATATATAAATCATACGCCACGGTTTTGTTTTTTTATGACTGAATTAATTGCATATAAAAGGAAAAATAAAATTAGGTGTTTATCTCCTGCCTCCGTTTTTTGTGAATATTTCCAATGGTGCAACATGGTCCAAAATCTTCCAGCCAGTCTCACTTTACAACTGTGGCCAAAAATCTTGATAGAAATGTAATTTAATGTTTATGCAAAGCACTCAATGGAGGAGGTTTTTAATGGATACAGCATTATTAACGAAGAGGGACGGTACTTACGGATGTCTCAGTATAAAAAATGTTTCACTGCATGGCAGTTATCTTTAATACAAGTCTATCTTTAATATATTCTGCACTGTATTTTTTTTTCAGAAATTGGACATAGTGGATGCCAAAAAAACTAATCAGAAAGATAAGTAAAATTTACTATTTTTTGCAATTCCTTTGTCAGAGCAACACATTTCACAGTTTTGTGGTGAATATATCTCAAAATGTTCATGGAAAATAACGGTATAGACAGTCAAACGCAGGTATTGCATTGGTTTGCCCTTGAAGAGATAATGTTAATTGCAATTACTTGTGGAGTGACGCGTGCGCGACCAGAGTGGAGTGACGCGTGCGCGACGTGAGTGGAGTGACGCGTGCACGACGTGAGTGGAGTGACGCGTGCACGATGTGAGTGGAGTGACGCGTGCACGATGTGAGTGGAGTGACGCGTGCACGAAGTGAGTGGAGTGACGCGTGCACGAAGTGAGTGGAGTGACGCGTGCACGAAGTGAGTGGAGTGACGCGTGCACGAAGTGAGTGGAGTGACGCGTGCACGAAGTGAGTGGAGTGACGCGTGCACGAAGTGAGTGGAGTGACGCGTGCACGAAGTGAGTGGAGTGACGCGTGCACGAAGTGAGTGGAGTGACGCGTGCACGAAGTGAGTGGAGTGACGCGTGCACGATGTGAGTGGAGTGACGCGTGCACGATGTGAGTGGAGTGACGCGTGCACGATGTGAGTGGAGTGACGCGTGCACGATGTGAGTGGAGTGACGCGTGCACGATGTGAGTGGAGTGACGCGTGCACGATGTGAGTGGAGTGACGCGTGCACGATGTGAGTGGAGTGACGCGTGCACGATGTGAGTGGAGTGACGCGTGCACGATGTGAGTGGAGTGACGCGTGCACGATGTGAGTGGAGTGACGCGTGCACGATGTGAGTGGAG
This sequence comes from Pelodytes ibericus, assembly GCA_036172795.1. Taxonomy (NCBI): domain Eukaryota; kingdom Metazoa; phylum Chordata; class Amphibia; order Anura; family Pelodytidae; genus Pelodytes; species Pelodytes ibericus. Next base: position 68,316,557 of record CM069858.1, on the reverse strand, counting down.
TGACGCGTGCACGATGTGAGTGGAGTGACGCGTGCACGATGTGAGTGGAGTGACGCGTGCACGATGTGAGTGGAGAGACGCGTGCACGATGTGAGTGGAGAGACGCGTGCACGATGTGAGTGGAGAGACGCGTGCACGATGTGAGTGGAGAGACGCGTGCACGATGTGAGTGGAGAGACGCGTGCACGATGTGAGTGGAGAGACGCGTGCACGATGTGAGTGGAGAGACGCGTGCACGATGTGAGTGGAGTGACGCGTGCGCGATGTGAGTGGAGTGACGCGTGCGCGATGTGAGTGGAGTGACGGGTGCGCGATGTGGGTGGAGTTACTGGTGTGCGATGTGAGTGGAGTGAGGGTGCGCGATGTGGGTGGAGTGACGCGTGCACGATGTGAATGGAGTGTGTGGTACTTATATGGGGGACTGCACTGCCAAGTTGGAATTCATGGGGGGGACTGCACTGCCTATCATGCCCAGCCAAGCTGGCATTTATAGGGTGGATTGAACTGCCCATCAGTCTCAGCCAGCTGACATTTATGTTGGGGACTGCACTGCCTATCCCTCTCAGCCAGCTGACATTTATGTTGGGGACTGCACTGCCTATCACTCTCAGTCAGCTGCTATTTATATAGGGGGGATGGAATGATTTGATGACAAGACTGACATTATCATCGCACACCAGTAACTCCACCCACATCGCGCACCCGTCACTCCACTCACATCGTGCATGCGTGACAGGGCACCAACATATAATGCTCCTGAATACACTAGGATCTCTAATGCAACACATTGCCTGATTACATCACAAACAGGAAATCACATTTCAGTTCTTACTGGCTGCTATGGGGGGGGGGGGGGGGGGGAGGGGGGTTGGGGGGGAATCCCTTTAGAAGCTGAAACAGATGAAGTGAAAGTGGGCCATCCTTAACTTCTGCAAATGTGGAATTTCATTTAAGTGTAAGATCTTCATTTTTTAAGTAATGCGGAATGTAAAATATGCATTTTAAAGTACTTTGAAAGTACTTTTATATGCATTAAAATTTAGAAAAGGCATTTTGGGCATTAGACATTCACTTTAAGAAGACACATAGAAAAAAAAAAATCCCAGTTATGTATACAGATACACAAAGAAGCTTGGCAGTCCCCACTAAATAGGATGAAGGAAACAAGTAAATGTAAAGGTCTACATAAAACACACCAAAAATAAGGTGTATAAAAAGTGAAATGATGTGCCGACATTAAACAGAAACAAATATATTCAAGTCAGGGGTATATTAACCCATACTAGGAATTTTGCAGGTCACAAAATTATATTCATCAGTAATAACCACTGTTTTAAGACTTTATTCCAGAACCTCAAACTAGATATTCTCAGTAGTGAACTTCAAGAGCTTGTACTATGTACAAAACAGAAGACAAAATAAAATATTTGCATTGTATTTAGTACATTCTGGAGTTATGGCACGGTCACTAAAAAAGTGTGTTGTGGTAAAGGCTTAGAAAGGTTTTTGTATTTTGGAAGAGCCTCACCAACAATGAAGGAATCCAGGATTTTCCTATAGGAGCATCTGCCAGTATGACAGAAGCAGATTGGAGGAGGCAGTGCTTTAAACGCGGGATGGAAGCAGTTGTAGCCAAACAAAAATGTTCTCCTCATGACATACACCTGCTTTTGATCACCAAGTTCTCTCTTATATGTACTAAAATCCAACATTATATTTGTAGAGGTTAGACGGTCATTGTGTAAGGCTTTTTGCAACAAAGCTCATCTCTGCTCAGGTAACCTGGCATCAAAGTGTTAAACTAATTAGTATATTGTAGATGTGATTTTAGGAATAGATTTGATGTCTAGCCATTTGGCAGATTGCTGTGGTTCCACAGTACATTTCCTGTACTTTCAAAGCACATATAGTAGTTAAGATATAATCAATCATTCACAGGGATAAACATCATATTGCTCCTGCAAGATTTGCATATTAGATTTGGTGTAAAGACTGGGGGAGATTTTTACTTCTGGAATTGGTAACAGCATGACTGGAGCACACCCCCCCCCCCACCCCCGGCTGCAATGGGAAATCTGGTCCTGACAACAACATGAGATTAATGTCTAATTCCACGAAGCAATACTAGAAAAGGAGCAAAAGAGAACAGGTGGTTTCAGACACTTGACAAATGACACCACAAATACACATTAAAAAATTCTGGCAAATAAAACCTGTCCTTTTAACCATCTAAATGCCAGCAACATTGCAGGGCTTCCCATGCCAAGCCACAGGCTTTTCTGTAATGACTCCAATCTAAACATTATATGGAACAGTGGTATTCCATGACTTAGTGGGGCAAATTTCTTTGATTTCTCTCGGAAACAAATTCATCTTCCTTCAAGATAAATGTCCCTGGTACGTGCAAGGATGTGAAAACAAAGACACCCACAAAGTGCAAGACAATAAATTCATAGCCACAAAGGATTTGCCTTTGTTTTATAGGAGATTTTAATTTGACTCTAACATTAACCCTTTAAGGACCAGGGATTTTCCTGGGCCAGGGACCAGAGCGTTTTTCAATTTTTAATATGCGGTTTTTTAAACAATTTTCCTCTCTCTCATTTAACGTACCCATACAAGTTATATGTTGTTTTTTTTAAAGGACAGTTAGAGCTTTCTTTTGATACCCTATATATAAAAGAGGAAATTTTTGAGGAAAAAAAAGTTTTTCCCCATTATTTTCCCCAATAAGCTACACAACTAGTGCAACACTAACCCAGGGCTCGGCAAATACCGGGCCCCAGGTCGCCATGGCGACTAGATTCTGGCTCCTGGAATACTCTTTGAGCAGAGTAAACTGCAATGTCCTGGTCCCACACTCTGCTCCTTATCTGATCGGTAGGTAAGGGATAGCAGAGTGTGGGAGAAGCGGCACAGAACAGCCTGCCGATTAGCTCCACCTCCGGCAGATTAGCTCCTCCCCCGGCTTCCTGTTCCTGCTTCTCACAGGGCTGTAGGTGTAGCAGTGAGGAGATGCGTGTAAGAGGTGATGAACTCCTACTGCTGCCTCAAACTGGAGGGAAAACTTCAAGCTGCCTGGTTCAGCATTAATACAGGGCGTGTCTCCAACTTCCCACTGTATGTTTAGTAAGTAAATAGTGTGTGTATTAGAATGTGTGTTAGCATGTATGTGTGGGTTCAGCACCTGTTTTTATGAATGTGTGTGTGACAGCATGTTAGTGTGTATGTATTTGTGTCTGCATGTGTTAGTGTGTGTATCAGCATATTAGAGTGTGTATATAATTGTGACAGCATGTGTTAGTGTATCTCAGTGTGTGTGTGACCTGTGAAGGTGTGTGATGGCATTTAAGTGGATATGGATGTGTTTGTGCATGTATGTAGGAGGGAAATCATGTGTTAGTATGTATGTAATTATGTCTGCATGTGTTAGTGTGTGTATCAACATATTAGTGTGTATGTATGTATTTGTGTCTGCATGTGTTAGTGTGTGTGACCTGTGTATGTGTGTGTTGGCATTTAAGTGGATATTAATGTATTTGTGCATGTTTGTAAGAGTGAAATCATGTGTTAGTGTGTGTCAGCATTTAGGTATGTGTGTGTATTTGTGGGTGAGCAAGTGTTTTGTGCATGTATGTGTGTTAGCTTGTGTGTGCATTAGTATGTGTGAAAATGGTGTGTATGTCATTTATATATGTTTATGGACTGGGACCCAAGCATTTTTCTTTGTGACACAGCGTTTGGTACTGGCTCGTAAAGTTTTCAGCTGGCTCCTAGATTTAAATCAAATATATGTCAAGCCCTGCACTAACCCACTTATCCCCCCTAATGAACTAACTAATAAAAAAGAAAAATATTGGTTCCCAAACCCCCCTAAACAAAAAAGACAGAAAAAAACCTCTGAAGAGTGCGATGTCAGATCCATAAAAATCATGCAACAGGCATGCAGGGGTTACATTTTTTAAAATAAATATATTAAAATTACCTTTATTTATTAAAAAAAAACTTTATTAATTGCAAAAATAAAAAAATTTGTAAAAAAAAAACTAAATGAGGGCCATAAAGTGGAAAGAAACTGATCACAGTTAAAAACTGTGATCAGCAATGAAAGGGTTAATTTAAAAAAAAAAAAAAAACTCTCAGCAACGTTCTTTATTTATTTTTACTTGCAGGTCACTCTCTGTGCTTCACTATAAAAATGTGAAGCACAGAGAGTGAATTAGAGGCAAAGTCAGTGTGTGAACACATTGACTTTACATCTAATTTGCATGTTATCGCGGTGATCACTCAATCACCACGATCACATGCCCGGAAATCCACCGATCGGGTCCAGGAGCTTTGCCTCGGGTGCAAGGCTTAGTCCTGGACCCGTTGCAGACTAGCTGGCGGTGCCCATGGAGCACACCGCCGGCTAGACTGCATGACGAGTTAACTCGTCATAAGGTCGCTAATGCTGCGGCTCTTATGACAAGTTAACTCGTCATAAGGTCGCGAAGGGGTTAATTGGTTTCTGGAAGCAGGTAAACCGTAAATCTGAAAGCTCAAACTTGCAACTGCAAGTACATTTATAAACCTCACATCCTTTCAAATTTCAGGGAGAGCTAGCTGTACCACTTTCTGCAACACAGTTATGTCAATCTACACAATATTTCAAGCTACACGATATGTGACTCAGAATAACCTCACAATTCTGCCATCATGGCTGAATACACTCCGAATGCTTTAGAAACCATGAACCGACCAATCGGAAGAGGAAGATCACAAGCACGTGAAGCGGACAAAACTCAACAAGCTGTTCGATGAAGCAACAAAACTGTTGAGAAAGCAAAGGCGTAACTTGCAGAACAACAATTACGAATTGCTACAAGACGGAGCACCAAGACTGCTGGCGACTAACGAGCACCGAATGTCCAATCACAAACGAGCTTCTAACTTTCATGCACGCTATTATATATTGATTTATATTTAGAGCTTTAATATAAAAGGAATATGAAATTTATATACACAAGAATCTAAATCCTGTCAGGTTGTAACGCTAGTAAATAAATAAAACTGAGCCAATGCAATGGGCCATTTCCCCTTCCAAACCAGAACAAAGCAAATGAAAAAAATCTTAAAAGGGACTACGCACCCTAAACACGTTTATACTCTAAATGTAGAGAATAAAAAAACATTTCAGTAATGATCAATATCTTGTCTTAGCAGAACTGCAAGCAAAAAAATAAAAATGGCTAGGAAGTTGCCTGTGAAAACAATAAGGCTGGGTCTAAGTGACTTAACCCTTGCAGTCCTGCTGGCTCATAGCAAGTCAGCAAGCAATATGGTTAGTAAGGTCATCGAGAAGCAAGGCTGTAGCAGCAATGAGTAACCCAGTTGTTGTAAACCTCAATAACCTTGATAGTTTTATGGCAACTAGGGGAGCAATGGTTAGCCACCACTGCAGCAGCTTACTATTAAATGCTGTTCCTATGACGCTTAGCCAGCAATATGTGAACAGTTAATATGCTTGGTGTCCAGTGGCTAAGGAGGGTCCTGCTGACACCCCTGGCACTATCATGGGGCTGTACGTGGTGTGTACACACCTCACTCAGCACTACTTTGTACCATGCTAGCAGACTATAGCCAGACATCATACAGTAGTGCTCCAGTCAGCTTCCCAGGAGGACGTTGGTGTATGTCTGCAGACATACCCAGCCCGTAAAGCCCCTCAAAACACGACTACAAAGCACACTGAGCTGGTTACATAGATCATTTGGTCCGATAACATAGCTTCTTGCTCCCTTGTTGCTTTGTCCTTGCTGGGACATTGTGAAGTGCCTACTGGCTCACTATCCCTGGTGTCCTAGCATGGGTGACTTACTATGAAATGTCTCGTTTGCAAGTATTTCCTGGGGACCAAGTTCAGAACAATGCTGAACACATTTTAGCATTTAAAAACACAGAACCATTTATGACTTGGAGTACTTTCAACGCAAAAGATGGAAACACTAGAATGCATTTTTTTGTTCCTGGCCCTCGATCACAAAGTGATAAATCAAGGTCAACCAGACTAGACCGGACTAGTGAAACCTATTGCAGAGATGTGCCAGTACCAGAAGTTCAGGCACGGTGCATTTTAGCAAGCTGTAACTGGCGCTGTCTTTTAGCTGTTAAGTAATGCCATCCTACTGTCGTTTGGACACCTGTAAATTAGGATAGCATTTAACTTCCTACCACACAAGGATTTGAACTGCTTTATATTTCAGTAATTCTGAAGTTATATATTGGTTACAAAAATTACATGGAATTGTCCTGTAACTGTTCACACCTCTCTAGGCTAAATGCTGCAGAGTATGTTTAACATCATTGGAGGTTTTTCTTTCAACTCTGGCAAGAGATGTCTTCTTATGTTTAATTTATTACCAGTTCATCAACTATTTTTCAAAAGCCTGTGACATTGGATTGGATCAAATTCACATTATTCAATATAGCTTGGCTTTGATTTTTACTAGGATGCTGTTTGGAACCAGGGTGTTCTCACCTTGCAACTTATAGGACTTAAAGGATCTGCTGTCAATGTCTTGGTGCCCGATACCACAGCACACCTTCAGAGGTCCTGTGGAGTGTTTTGGTGGCTGAATTTTAGACAGGTGGCCATAATATCATGGCTGTTCGGTGTATATCCAAAGGACCGGTTCAACAAAAGAAGCCCATCGAGTCAGACACCATACTGTCACCCCTGTTATAAATCTTTGAATCATCAGCAAAAAGACATACCCTATCATTAAGACCTTCTGCAAGATCACTAAAATATTAAAGAAAATAGGTCCAAGTACCGATCCCTGGGGTACATCTATTTTTATTCATATTATTATTACAAAACAGGTCAAATGTGATACTTGGCATGTATAACCAAGGCATTTCACCTACCGCCCTTGCCCAAACCCCCGACGCTGTGGACGCCCATGTGTATGCCTCTAAGACTTTGTTTAGCAGATGTGCTCAACAGTCCTATTTAGGTATTTATATAGTAGCACAGACGGGGCTTATAAAAAGAATGTGGCTCTAGCCTCCTAGCCAAGCACGCTAACCAAGTAAAGATTGGAGGCAGGATTTATGACAGAAAGCAATGTGTGGCATATCCCTGAATTAGACAATTTGTTGAAAAGTGCCACGCTGTGTAGTAATTTCTTTTTAATTTAGTTTAATCCGCTTACTGACAAGTGAAAGGATTAATACGTAGGGGAGACTACATAAAACAGCTTCTGTTGCTAGGGATTTATTGATTTATTCTTCAAGAACAAGGATGGATTTCATTGTCTATGGCTGTATTGAGGGAATAAAAAAAAAAAAAAAAAAAAAAAAAAAAAACAATCTTCACACATGTAACACTGACCTCACCAACATTGTGTGTTACTGTCTATTGCTTGCAAAAAGGGAATAGGGCAGGGAGGAGTATGAATTGCTTTTTATTTTTCCAGTCAAGCAAGAAGCCTTTAGAATACATTGTTATTAGTTTGTAGCTGAAAGCGTGCAGTGCGTTAAAGGAATAGTAAGGGCCAATAAAATTCCAGAGTTAAGAGAGACAAACTAGCTTTTCACATGCATGCAGCTGAGTAACTGAAGCCATAGTTTGCTCGCATTAACCCTTTGTGCTGCAGTTATACTGCAGCCGCTTCAAGAGTTGATGAGTGTGTCCACAGATTTTAACACACAACTAGCACGTTTTATCAAATACAGTTGTCCTGTGATGTGAAAGGTCAACATACAAACTATATTTTGCCACCTTGTATAGTTTGTACTGAACAAAGCTGTGTTTGACCTGGTTACATGTCAACTCTTTTCCATATATGAGCAGGCGGTAAAAAGGCTTGTGCCAAAAAGATTACATTTTGCAGATTGTGACCAAACATATGGACAGTCTGAACTCCCCTCTATCTGCAATGATCCCTAATGGTGATGTACAGTACTGTGCCAAAGTTTTAGGCAGGTGTGAAAAATGTCATTACTTTATCAATTAACAAGATAAAAATCTAAATACAAGTTTGTATGACAACCCTTCGCCTTCAAAACAGCATAATTTTTTCTAGGTACAGTTGTACAGTGATTTTGTACAGACTGTTAACTCCAACCCACTTGCATTTCTTGTTTTTATTTACCTTTATGTGCCAATGCTGTCCCCCCCCCCCCCCACCCACGGTGTCTGTTTCCCCAATATTGTCCGTCTGTCTCCCTGCCTTCCCCCAACGTGGTCTGACGCCCCCCCCTCCCTGCCTTCCCCAATGTTGTCTGTCTGTCTCCCCCCTCCCTTCCCCAACGTTGTCTGTATAGTCCCCCTCCCTCCCCCAGCGTTGTCTCCCTGGTGGCTAGTGGAGGCAGCGGAGGATGTCTGCATGATACACGCAGACATCCTTCACTGCTGCCGGGACTTCTATGATGAAGCCGGAAGGACTCGGCTTCATCATAGAAGTCCCAACAGACGTGACGGGCGGCAGCGGAGGATGTCTGCGCGCATTGCGCAGACATCCACCGGCTGTTAGCGAGGGGGATCCAGGTCCCCTGCAGCTCTTGTACGACCTTGAATATAAGACAAGAGGTCTTTTTCAGAGCATTTGCTCTGAAAAAAACCATGTCTTATATTCGAGCAAATACGGTAAATTCAGTTTGTCAAGCCCTGCTTTAAGGGAACTGTGCGATTGGCAGATGCCCATATTTTGAGACCATTGAGAAGGTTACTGTGGGAGGAGGATCAATCCCCAGAAAAGCCAGGACAAACAAAACAGTGTGTGTGTGTGTGTGTGTGTATTTTGTTGACCGCTTTTAGCTTTGATTACGGCACACATTCGCTGTGGCATTGTTTCGATAAGCTTCTGCAATCTCACAAGATTTACTTCCGTCCAGTGTTGCATTCATTTTTCACCAAGATCTTGTAAAGCAAAGCCTTCTCCAGCACATCTCAAGGATTCTGATTGGGGTTAAGATATAGACTCTGTGGTGGCCAATCCATGTGTGAAAATGATGTCTCATGCTCCCTGAACCACTCTCACAATTTGAGCCTGATGAAAACCAATATATGAAGAAAAAAAAAGAAAAATACAAAAATGTCCAAGCAAATCCAGATTAGAAACCTGTCAGTGCATTGGATCTATGGTTGTTTTAGAATCCTGGCAAAATAATTAACAGCAGGTCAATAATGACCGTTACTATGAAATGTGTGTTTTAAGAAATCTTATTTATGTTTATCTGTCAGACTTTATTAAGATTTCTGGGAACAATGCCCCGATCACAGGCTTCTCCACACTGATTCTGACAAGTCTATTTTTTACACTGCTGTCTGATTCCTTGAATCATCCACTGCTGATGTTTTTTCCAGGAAGTAAACCGAAACTCTGCTTTGCCTGGCTCTTACACAGCTTTGGCATCTAATCAAAAATGTACAACCTGTGGCTTTTTGATTACAGCAATCATTTTACATCAAATCACCTGCAGACACTGGTGCTGTAAATCTCTGCTAACATAGCCCATTTCAATGTTCCCTGGAGACCAGCTGGTGTGCTGCTATCCATTCTCCTCAATGAATGTTTTGCCCTGCAATAGTAAATGTGATCGTGTCTAGTTACAGGTGCCAGATATGGAAATATCGATGGGACCAGTTTGTACAAAAATGGTCAGATTGCACATCTCATTAAACCTAGAATATTTTATCTAACCAGGAGCATCACCTGCCTTGAATTTAAGGAATCTCTGATCATGGTACAAGTACAAAAAAAACAAGAGTACAGCATTACAACCTAGAGAAATGAAATAAGCTCTCTCTCCCTTACTTACTTGAGCCGTATATTGCTCACTATCCTCAGCACTGACATTAGACCCTTGGGTTTCTGTACATCGCTTTGATGCCAAAGCTAAATGCACTATGGATATTGACTTTACATTGCCCACAACAATGGAGTTCTGATTCCTTAAGTGATGTATAAAAATGTAAAAATAAAATCAGTAGTTGGAAGTTTGCAAATTGAAAGCCAAACCACACGATGCGAATGGCAGGAACCTATAAACACATACATATCTGTCTAAATTTGCAGCATACTACATGTAAGAAGTCCCAGTTTATGGGCAACACACGTTAGTGCAAACTACAAACCTTTTATTGCAAATCTGATGTGCCTGCCACCCATTTTGCTGTGATCATCATCCAATACTTTCATGTAAGGTATTGGGTTTGTGATACATTTCCTATGCAATACTATCTTACTTATTGTACTTTGTGGGACTACATACATATCTGGAACAGTGCCTTTTGGGAACAAACTGGCCCAGAAAGATTTGAAATACACTCAAGGCTTTAAACACACATTCTTTTGTGAGTGTATCAATTAATACCAATAACCTGTATCTTTATAAAACATACTAAACTATAGTATGGTATTCAGGTTTTTTTTTTTGTATGATACATGTACAAATCACTGCGTACCACAAGAGCTTTTCTGATTCTGATCTCATCAATGTCAGCGAGCACACAGCCAATCATAGAAGGCCTTGCCCTACTCGTCTTATCGGGATAAGAATTGAGCGGAGATCTCTGCTAGTACAGAGAGATACCCTTGCTTTTACATGGTATCAACAGATCTAGTTTAGGGCCACACTACTGATTCCATGTAAAAATGAAGGTATTTTATCAGAGAGAGATAGTAGCTGACCTTCCCGGTTTGCCCTCCTTCCATGGAAGCGTAGTAGCTGCAAGTCTAAGTGTATCCTCATACTAGGAACAACTATATTGTCCACTTTTTTTTGTATTCCTTGCAAGGTTAGTTGATCTAGGGAGAACATTTCTGAGGAGCATTTAAGCATGGACTACTCCTTTTAAATAACATCTCTAAAGACTTTGTTTACTTCAAGCAGAATGTCTAGTTTAATAGAATGCCATTTATATGTCATCTGTACAGACATTACAAAGACAAATATTATCTTTGTAACAGTCTGATTATGCAGATGTGTGGGCTGGAATGACTTCCCTTCCTTTGTTTCCTCCCAAACCCAGACAATCATATTAATCTCACTATCTTACACTATCCCTTCTTAATAGCAATACTTCCCCGTTTTTTATATGCAAAAAGGAAGAGTACCTCCACACACATTTTAGGCACATTAAGAAGATTTTTCCAATTTATTTTATTATAAGCTAGTGAAAATGTACAGCCATACATTTTTAGGAGCTGTGATGAACAGTTGATGCAAGTCAAGCATGGTGCAGGTATAAGTATAACAAATAAAGGCTTGGAAGCTGGTACAGAAAAAAACAACAGGTACAATATTTTGATTTTACAAAGTTATGAAAAATATATTGATAAACAACATCAAATATCATCCAACATTACATTGTTACAAAGTCACATGGATTTCCTTACTGTAGGCATCTATCAGATTTGATAATTTAGAATATAAAGGTTATACTGTAGCTCATTTACTCTACAGTGATCAAATGTTTCCTGCTTTTGTCCTGAGTCATAGTGTGATACATCACTTTTTAATCTTTCTGGTGTTGAATTTGACATTGTATTGGTTTGTTTCTTGGTACTTAAATTATTCATTGTGGGTTGCTTTTTAATTTTAATTTTTTTTGGGGGGGGATAAAGGATTTATCTTGTTTTTATTTTATTTGTAGGTGCTATATATCCTTTATTTTGTATTGTTCTTGTTAATCTTCAGATAAATACTTGTGGGTTTAAGCTAATCATGCTACTGTAGGGGAATCAAGAGTCAAAACAGATGACAGGAGTTCATTTTCAAGAGACAGACAATAATATTGTCTATGATTACCAGATGCCAACTTCCTGCATACTCAATAAACGGCAGTAATTCCCTTTCCCACAGTCTTTATCTGTATGGAAAATGTGAAACTTCCAACTTGATCAAATTATTAGCTCTGCCCTTTCTGGGTAAATTGTGGTGCTTTTTAATGGGTCTATGCGATACAGAATTTGCTCCAAGGTTTTGTATTTAGGACTATTAATACAGATAAGGTAGAATTTCAGAGCTCCAAAAATATATCAAGATCAGGTAAGAATTCCCTATTTATTTTTAATGTTATGAATACGTGATCTCACTACAGTCAGTAGTATATCGATTCTAATCAGACATGCAGGATTCACATTATATCTAATCCTCTTTTTCACATGTAATATCCATATTGGCCTGCATTCACTGTAGAATTATAGCTTGAATTATCCCTTTTGTGATGCCACAAAGTCATATCCATGCACTTATTCTCCGCCATCCAGACTCGAACATGGACTGACGATCCTTAATGAATGTGGTTACCTAAGCATCTCATCCTTAGATCTCTAATGGCTTTTCATGAAAGTGAGAATTGCAGGGAACAGGGGAGGCAAATGTTAAGTTAAACTAGACAAGTTCAAACTCTGCTAGATTGGCATTAAGTTTGAAATATCCTTCTCAACTTCCTGTAACTTTCGCTTTTATGAATAAAATCATTAGACTTCTGACACTGCTAACATGTGCACAGTCTGTATCCATCAGGACTCTATTAAAAATCCTGAACTTTTTGACAACTGTACCAAATGCTACATTTATTTCATTACCAATTCCCTCTCAACTTCAGAGCTCAAATAATGAACTTTGACTTAACTCTTTCACCTTCTTGCTCAAAGTATGAATTTTAAAATCAACATCACTGTAGTACATGATGGTTCAAGTCCACTGTATGCAAGCTTAGTATAGCACTGCAGATTTTATAGACTGCATTTCCCATTATGATTTTCATGGAAGATGTAGTCCATAAAAAAATAACATGTCAAGAGTTAGTCATTACCTTACTAGTTTGGAATACTAGAACAGAATTACAAGATACAGGTTAACAATATTTTTATACATTAACTGTAGTCTACACACATCCTCTGAACATAAATAAGATAGTGTGTGATGATTGTTGTCCTTTAATATTTTCCATTATGCTACAATCCACAGTATTGTTTTACTTTCTCTAGCAGTCTCCCTTATGACAGATGCAATAAGCTCTCTTGTAGCGTCAGTTAGAGTATAGGCCCCCCACCCCCATTTCAATGTTACTCTGCCACCTAATGTACCGGTGCAACAATTTACAGTATCCAGAGCCTTGCTGCTCAATACAAGGCTGCCAGGCCGGCTGATACATGTGGGCACAATGTTGTCACACACACTAAAAGCCAAAGCACACAGTATCGGGTTGGGCCTCATGACATGACATTTTTAAAGAAAATCCATCACATTCCACTTCCCTTCATGTCCATATCCAGTTAAATCTAAGACTTTAAGGGTATGGCCTGTTTTCATGACAATATTATATTGCGAGATAAAATGAGCTTTGAGAGTTCAAGTTAAGATAGGGGTAATTTAGAAACAGTCTGAATTATCATACTGTTATCCAGACTACACATAACCTAATCAGTGTATTACAGGTTTATCTTGTATCAAATAGTAAAATACCACTGTAAAGTAAAGAACAGCTCACAGTGAAACTGCACATTACCCTACCGGCTGATAAAAATAAAGTGGACGTGTCTGAACGAAATGCCTCAATAAATGTAGGCAAAGTCACAAACCTGTTTGTGTTACTGCTATACAGTAACCAACATTTGCTACCAATGGCCTGTAACATTCCTGGTGCAGCCAGATGCACAACAAAACAAAACCTAAACCAGCTATGTATGAGATGACATTTCTGAATGCCTGCATCATCGCACTTGGAGTTGGTGCAGCAGACCACACAATCACATGTCCGTGTATACAACTGGGACAAACTGGGCTGGATATTATCCTTCCTTTCATCATAAAAAAACTACCACAACTAGAGGACATAGTCTAAAATTAGAGGGGCAACGATTTAAAAGAAATATCAGGAAGTATTACTTTACTGAGAGGGTAGTGGATGTATGGAATAGCTCTCCAGCGGAAATAGTAGTGGTAAACACAGTCAAGGATTTTAAGCATGCGTGGGATAGGCACAAGGCTATCCTAGCTATAAGATAGGGAACTGGAGGCTAATAAAAGTATCTAGAAAATTGGGCAGACTAGATGGACCGAATGGTTCATATCTGCCGACACATTCTATGTTTCTATTAGTGATATTTTAATCATTCAAAAAACAAGTACACATTACTAAAATAGAATGATGTATTTTGTCAGGGGTTGAAACATACGTTCCCTCCCTTTTTCCTTTCCCAACAGCGCTGTCTGCAAGGGGAATTTTAACAGTCAGAATAATATAAATCCAACTGATGGGTGAAGCTAAGTGTTGCAGTCAATGCGCTCATTCATTCTCACAACACAACTTCTTGGCATACATACAGATATCACTTCAATGGATATCAAGCTTCATTATCAATGTCTGCACTGGATCTTACAGTAAAAAAACAACAACCTAAAGAATCATGAAAATGGCATTATACACCAACTGAGCATAAAACCCAGTGTCCCAACCATATACACATTAAAGAAAGTCTAGGCCATGACAAGTCAGAGCTCCTGAAAAAGGTTACTATTCACATTTAAAAAAAAAATTTTTTTTTTAGTTTACATAAATGCACATTTTCCAGTTTCCTCCTTGATATATGTATGTGGATGTAAAAGGTGGTCAACCTGTTGTCTTATATCTTTCAGTAGAATTTCCCTTGGAATTATAAAGAGGCATAAAAATAACATACGTGTGTTTACTTTGGATGTAATTGTAAGTACCGTATTTGCTCGATTATAAGACGACCCTGATTATAAGACGACCCCCCAAACTTTGGATATTCCTTTAGGAAAAAAACTAAAAGCCTGAATATAAGACTACCCTATAGGAAAAAAGTTAAACTTGTATATATTCACATGTAAATTGCTTTTTTAATAAAAAATTATGATATCAAAAAATGTATTTCTAGTTTTTATTTCTTTTTATGTGCCAATGCTGCCTTTCTCTTTCCCTTGCCCCCATTTTTCTCTCTCCCCCCTCCCCTTGTCTGTCTCTTAACCCCCTCACTCCCCTTGTCTCTGTCTCTTAACCCCTTCCCTCCCCTTGTCTGTCTCTTAACCCCTTCCCTCCCCTTGTCTCTGTCTCTTAACCCCCTCCCTCCCCTTGACTCTGTCTCTTAACCCCCTCCCTCCCCTTGACTCTGTCTCTGTCCCCCTCCCCCTGTCTCTCTGTCCCCCCTGTCTCTCTGTCTCTCTGTCCCCCTCCCTCCCTCCCCCTGTCTCTCTGCCCCCCTCCCTCCCTTCCCCTTACCTTGATCCCTGGTGGCTAGTGGGGGCAGCCGGGGGATGTCTGCACGATACGTGCAGATATCCTCCATGCTGCCCGACACGGCAGTCTATTATGACGGACAGCTGTATCGTGCAGACATCCCCCAGCTGCCCGATTTACCCTGGTGGCTAGTGGGGCAGCAGAGGAAGTCTGCGCGATGAGCGCAGACCTCCCCTGCTGCCGCCCGGCACGCTCGCCGGGACTTCTGTGACGAAAGCGGAAGTTCCCGGCTTCTTCACAGAAGCCCCGGCGGTCGTGCCGGGCGGAAGCAGGGGAGTCTGCGCTCGTTGCGCAGACATCCCCTGCTGCTAGAGAGGGGGATCCAGGTCCCCTGCAGCTCTGCTGGGGACCTGGATCCATGTCTTATAATCTGACCTCAATTTGAGGTCAGATTATAAGACGACCTCGATTATAAGACGAGGGGGATTTTTCAGAGCATTTGCTCAGACATGAACACTGTCGTTGAAGAAATACATAAGCAGTGTGAAAATGGTCCCCTTAGAATTAATTGTATCCATCTGTGACAAGTGTGTGGTTTGTCTTCATTAGGTAATTTTAATGTAAATAAAATATCATGCACTAAGTTCCAGTCAATTAAAATCCATATCCCATGGTGTAACCGAGGGGATGGGTTGGCAGGTCTATTTACAATATTATCCTTCTAAAATAAATTTTTTTGGACACGGAGTTCCTAGAAAAATGCTGACTATTAGAGTGGCAACAAGAATAGGATTTCCCAGCTCCTGTGATCTGGCTCATTGTGATTTCTTAGGTGTTATAGTGCAAATTAAAGACCCGTTCTGTGTAATTTAGCACATGTTTTGCAATGTAGTTAATATAAAAACATACCAACAGGAAGTAGAAACATGGGCACTCTGCAGCTTAAATGAATCCCCCCAAAAATATGAGCATATATAAACAAATAAAGCTAGGGACATCAGGTCCCATCAAGGGTTGGATTCCTACCTTTAACACAGATCTGAGTAAACAAAAAAATATGAATGTAAGGGACAATAAATAAAAATAATACATGAAAGAGTTTACGCACAACTGATAAGGTTAAAAAAAATAGGTAATGATGCCAACAGACTGCTCCATTATATCTGCATGTTTAATGCATTTTTAATGGGCTCCGATTCACTGGTAAATAGCCGGTCATCGGTGCCGTAAACGGAGAGATTTCTCCACAAGCATGCAACAATGACTTCTGTAGGCAAGTATTTAGATGTAAAAAAGATTTTTGTTTCGAAGTTTTATTGTCCACTAGCGGTCAAGAAAAAAAATGAAGGATCAGAACGGTCAATGACCGAATGTGGGCGCAAGCTTTTGTTCTTAAGACTTTCAAACAATTCTATTTAGCCAAGCAACATTATATATCAATTATTTGATGTATCATGCAATATTAAGCATGCTTTGTGTTTGCATATTTATGTGTAGTTTTGCGTAACTGAATATGCAATTAAATAGGTACACTGGCGCTGAACCAGTGAGTCTCCTTGTCTTTCATTAGTCGACACTGCATATATGCACATTGAGCATTGCCATGCATCTCCATGGGATTCCCATGACTTGCACCATCTACTGTAGAAAGACTGGGCAGATGGTTGAAAAAACTGCAGAAAGTAAGTTTTACAATTAAGTGATATAAAACCTAGGCGAAATAAATATTACATATAATGATGGGATTTGGCCTAAAAAATATTTTTGGGAATTTTGCTATTTGAGTAATTTTGCAATTATGGTACGTATAATTTTTTCCAATATGTATTTTTTTCCAGCTACTGAATGCCAGTAATAAGACAAAGCTTGACTAAATCTAGAATTCATTTTGACAAATTTGTTTTTTAAAAGACTTGGGGGGGGGGGGGGGGGGGGAACAAAAAAAAAAATAACAGAATCAAAATAGCCAAACAAGGTATTTCTTTTTTTTACCAGAAATGCAACATCTAATTGTTTTGTTCTATATTTCTACTTGATTTACTAGTAGTGTGTACCTGTATGCAAAGTATACTTTTCTCAATTGGCGGTTTTATTTGTATATTTGTGAATCTCTTTAAAATGTGGTATATAGCTTCAAAAACTAAGATATAGGGATTTATCATACATGTACCATGATGAGACGAAATGCCTGATGGGATGAAATTAAAACTACAATTATCTTGAAGACAGAGAACCTCAGTTTTTAAGGTTGATCCTCAAATGTATTTTTTGTTTTAACCAGTGTACGGTCACATTTAACTTATTTTAAAACCACTGTTTTTTTCTTAGGTTGTCCACTGGTGTACAGCCACTTTAATGTTACAGACTAGATGGCTATAACCAAACTGTAATGCAAGCTCCAACACCAAACTAGACTAAAAACAGTCACATGAGAATTTTATTTTTTTGCTCAAAGTTAATTTTAAAACGTTTTCTGAGAATGACATTGAAGTGCTAAAATAAAATAGAAAGAAAGAAAGTTAAAATTATGTATAAAAAGTTATGCTGCATATCTGTAAAGTCTTAGCACTTTAAAATCAAGGCCTTGCACAAGACACAACAGAAAAAGGACAAGAGTTGAAGACTGTAGAGATCACAGGCATGCTGTTTAAGACATTAGACTTCGCTTTCCCTTGGTGGGATTTGATTGTCATGCTTCAGTGAATATGAAAAGGCTTTTTCTCAGTTTCCATTGCCGTACAAAAGAGAAGGCTTCACTGAGCCTTCTGTCAGAGAACAGGTTAAACAATTACAATTTCTGCACACTAGAACAGCACTGATCAACCTCAGCAAATGTCACTGCAGGATGCAGCTCTGATGTGAACTTGCTCACTGTTAAACCAATAATTATGGGTGCAAACAATGTTTGTGTACTGTGCAACTGCTACAAACCACATTTTATTCACATTTAGTCTTCCGGTTCTTTTCTCAAACAACTATAGAAAACAAGCCCTGCAATATGATGGAGAGTAATATAGCTCATCAGATGCAAGTCTTTACAAGTATTAACAACATAAATAGCGGACATAACATTAAAGCATAGCTATAAGGAATTGGTGTCAGTAATCTGGGAAATAAAACTAATATAGCAAGTGTCATTTCTGTGAAACTTATCCTCTTGTTCATAGCAGGGGTCACTTATTTTCGTTTTAATTTTCACAGTTAGATATGCACTAAACAACATAATAGCTTCTTTGTTCATGACTTTCAGTCATCCTAACACAGTTTCAAGCCACACATATGTTATAACACATTACAGTATAACAATGGATAAAAATGTCAAGTTCCAGCCCAATAATCTTAACCCTTTCTTCCCTTCGCCTCTAATATGTTCTTTTATTTTGAACTTCTGATTTATTTTCTAACTTTAAATTAAAATGGAGAGTTTAGTAATAGCAATCAGAGCTGCTTTATATAATTAATAATGTAATTACTTTAGATAATTAATTTTAATAATCAACATTCAGGTGAAAGTATGTATTGTCTAGAACAGAGCTCGATCGCCATGGCGAACAGGAAATTAGACCTGGCGCCCAGTTTCTCTTATTCATAGGGAGCCCCCTGCTGCTGCCATCCATTTTTTTCCATTGCAGCGTGAGGGGGTAAAGTGTGCACATTGCACAGACTGCAGGCTCCGAACTCCTTGCGCAACTCTCTCACGTGTCATCCCAGCAGGATGACAGAAGAAGATCCGGCTGAAGCAGAAATGCCCCCCTCCCCTGCAATGAGGTAAAGCAGCATGGAGGCGAGACACATTAAGAAATGTTTTTGAAAACATTTTTTTAATTTTTTTTTTAAAAAAACTGCGGATTTGTGTGTGCATGTGACTGACTGTGCGTGCATGTTGCATGTATGTTTTCCTCATGTGCCAGTGTCCGACTCCTTTTTTTTTTTTTTGCTGGCTCCCAAAACTAAAATTTGTCAAGCCGTGGTCTAGACCAGGGCTTGACAAATTAAAATTTGTTTTAGGAGCCAGCAAAAAAAATCTAGGAGCCAGACAACCGCACATACACACACAACCACGCAAAAATCCACACAATCAGAGTCATGTAAACACATACGCTCGCAGACTGTCACACACACAGTTCCAATTACACACACTGAAAATCACAGACAGTCACATATACAGAGACAGTTCCACTTACATACACAGAAAATCAGTCACAGAGACAGTTCCACTTACATACACAGAAAATCAGTCACAGAGACAGTTCCACTTACATACACAGAATATCACAGAGAGTCACAGAGACAGACAGTCAAAAAGACATACATAGACAGATAGAGATAGACACATTGACATACAGACCTGACAAGTCAGCCATTTTTTTGTGTGTGTTTTTTTTTTTAAATAAATCAAATAAAAGCTGCGTGTTTCAGTGCGTCCCCACCCCTGCTGCTTTGCTTGATTGCAGGGGAGGGGAGCACTTCCATTTCATCTCAGTCTGCCAGTGACAGACCATCCTTCAAGCCATCCTGTTGAGAGCCGGGTTGTCATGTGACACGGATGTCACGTGCTCCCCGGAACTAAGACTGTGACGCGCGATGCGGCGGAGCTGGCAGTGTGTGCAAAACGGCACATGCTGCCACCTCGCGCCGCGAACAGCAAAAACTCCATGGATCCCAGAGGTGAGGGGTGCCAATACCCGGGCGCCAGGTCTAATTTCCTGGTCGCCATGGCGACCTGGCGCCCGGGGTTTGTCGAGCCCTGGTCTAGACAATTCAAGCTTATCATCCTGTGCTTTCCCTGTGAATGGAAATCTGGGCAGCTGCACTCTAGCCAGAAGTGGAATAACCCTTTATTAGCAGAGAAAGCTGCTAATCTAAATCACAGCTCTCAACCTACTGGATAGGGAATGCAGGAAAAGGAAGATGTCACACGTTACAGTGCTCAGGGATTTGTAAATGTGTTGATATTGTCCCAAATCAATGTCTGAGAAATATATTGTTCTCGGCTTGTTCTCCATTTAATCCTACCATCCAATCCCCTTTATGGAGGACAAACTGTACTTGACAGTGACCCCAATTACCTATTGGATAAAGTGACCCAGCTGCAACAATTTAAGTTTTATGGATATACATGCATGCATTCAAATGGATAATGCTTGCCAAGCAAGATACAGTTAAATAGTAGTAACCTGCTAATTACAGACTCATTAACATACCTGACTAAGAAGTTGTCCATGAAAAATGTTGTTGACCACATTCAGGACTTGTTTGATGAGTTTTCTTTGAGAATTAGGAATCAGGGCTGGGTACCTAGTCCCAGTTGTTTCTAGTTCTTGTTGTACTTTATCCAAAAGTTCACAGAGGAATTCCTGAGCATCCTGCTGTGCGTACCCTCGAAAAGCTGGGATCAGTCTCCACACTGAATGGAGCATGGCAAAAGGAGAAACCAACGCCCATTTACCAGACCACATTACTTGGAAGAGAGTATGCAACTCGTGACATAAGGAAATGTGCTTTGAACTGGGCTCCTTTGGCTGAATAAGTTCCATATTTCTGGTATTTGATGCCCCACCGCTAAGGCCAGATGAATAACTGTGGCGTCTTACCAAAGACTTTGCAACTTTAGTAGTGTGCTTTTGTGTTAAGGTAGTAAAGTCTGCAGCGGGTAGGTACTTGTTAGATGACCTCGTTTTACCATTGGCTGCAGCTGCCAATAGCTCCTGAGTTTGATTGAGATCAAGCTGTAAAAAACATTCCCGGAAAATGTGCAAATGACTTAAGATCTGAAGTATGGAGTTCATATAGCAAGTATTTCCCAGGTTTCTCAGTCCTGTTACTCCAGGTGTCACAGTGGGCTTTCTCTTTATTGGCGAATCACTTACTTTCGTTCCATGCACTTCAGAGGTAGGTGCTGATGTTTTTTGTTTTGTGGCAGGAGATTTTTGGTTGCGTTCCACATTGGGTGAAGCCATTTCGTGAGGAGGTTGCATTTGCTGTTGCAAGCGAGAACTCTTCCTTGGGGGAGTGCTTTCCATCTCTTCTTTCAGCCTGCGTTTGATCAGCTGTCGTCTTTTTCTTGCTTCCTCCCTCTTCTGTTCAGCTTCCTCTTCTAAACGCTCGTCTTCAAACCTTTGCTTGCCTTTTGCGGTCAGGGCAAACCAAGATCTAAAGACTCTTCCCAACAAAGCATGTCTCCGGTGCCAAAGCGCTGTGAATGCTCGGTCTTCATTTTGAAGAAAGGCTTGTGCCCCTTCATGAGATAGGTACGAATCGTCAGCAGCTACCATAGACCGCAAAGTCCGACCACTACGTGTTGTGCAGTCATAGTTTTGACTTTTGATTGCACTGAGCGTACTGCGCAAGAGCTTAAGGTCACCAGTGGCATTATCATTGAGAACATAATCATCACAAAGGTAACAGAAGACGTAAAGTTCATTCACCTCCAGTGCCATGGGATGTTTGCTTTCCTGGAAGTGTTGCAGTGCATGCTCTTCGATGTATCGTCCACACGCCACATGCGAACAGCTTAAACAGGCCCACACAGATTCTGTAGTGTTGCAATCAACACAATGCCACTTTTGAGGATTTAAGATTGAATGGTCCTGGGCGAGCCGCAAACGGCCAACGTGTCTACATTTATCCATCTTCACTGATCAAGTTCTGTGGTCAGCTTTGTTGCATTTGATCTGTTGCATTTTGCACATACATGCTGACCTATCAAAAAAGAAAGACAGATAAGAACTTTGGAAAATAAGATACATTTAATGTTCTACCAGTTAGAGGGCTACGGACACCAACTGGTCCTTGAAGGGTTAACAATACATGTACATGTGGTAGCACTAAGCAGAGCAGAATTTGGGTAATGGTATAGCGTTGTTAAAAAAAAAAAAACGGTCTGTTCAAATCATAAATCATGAAATGTAATCAAAAACATTTGATTTCAGTTGTTAGGCCAAAATACAAAATAAACCAAGAACCGAGACAGTCTACTAGGGTTCAACAGCAGTGCTATAGTTTTAAAACATAAAAATAAATTATTTTTAAATCCAATCTCATATTTGGCAACATGCCACAATTCTAGAAGGAACTGCTAATCTATAGCAGATTTAGTCTTTGCTCATCTACAACTACCATGAAGTTTAGCTACAACTACCATGAAGTTTAGCTCCAGAAAATGCTATTTTGCACATGATGAAGTTACTGGCCTATTGTTGACACCCAATGTTACGCATTTCTGGTATAAAGCCTTCTTGAACAGCTTTGATTGAGCACTCTTCAAATTATTTAGTTTATGGTTTCAAAAGAAAAATGTAAATCAAATTAGAGATAAGAGTTTGGGTTACTTTGCATAGTATGGTACTTATAACCCCAGCTGGAAGGCCTACCAGGATAATGGGATGCCTTTACCAGAATCTGTTCTTTGCATATAATTCCTTAATAATGTAATAATGTCCTTTCATAAATCTAGCCTATAAACAGAGCATTTTTAAATGTGCTTTAAAAATGTATGGTTTTATCCAGTTTGAACAATACAATAATGGTACAATGCTACTGGGCTGGTAAAATTATGAAATACTAACAATGCTATGCAGCTGGTATACAACTGTTTCCACAGCTAATTTTTATTTCAGTCCGGTCCTGCTGATAACTTACTATATTTCTGTAACATTTGCTTAGTAAACTGCTATAGAAAATGTTAACGTTAAGTGTGCAAAATATAGAACAATAAAGCTTTACATGAAAAAGTATAGTTTGTGATAGAGACGGTTCTCCTTATACCATTAATCCTTTAGATTTCTATTACACATTGACAGCTGTCTAGTATCTGTTCAAGTTAAAAATGGTGTTTTGCTTGTATGACTTCTAAAAGTATCCACTGCACAAACATAAGAACTGGGGTGGATGTAAGAAAATAGTTTCCATAACTTGCTGAAGTTGGCCGAGCATCATGAAAAGTGTAGCACACATAGTCTAAGACTAAACATCGCAGTATTATACACTCCAGCCGTGTGGACTATATTACCCATGATGTTCGGCTCACTAAGCATCACTGGTAACCTAATGCTAGAAAAACATCAGCACCCAGGTTACCCAGAGTATTGTTTCACCACAGCCGGCCGATTCCAATATCTGGCTAACTACCAGTAGCTATCGAACCGAACCCCAAAAGTAGAGAGGAAGTATTGCATTAGAACTATAATGATCATAACAATAGCAACAAATAAATATTCAAATTTGCCTTGCAATTGTTTTTTCATAAATTACAAAGAGAAAGAATGAACCTGCTAGGAAAGATCAAATCTACACCAGTATAAAAATGACTGAAAGGATCTCAGTACAGCTAAGGTCAAAGTGTTACTTTAATAATTCTAAATGAGTGGAATCCATTTAGATGTACATGTATTTTAGGTTTTATATTTGTTTAAATATTGCACTGTATGTGCTCTTTTTAAGACATAAAAAAAAAAAATGTTAAAAGGTACACTGCCTTGGAAAAATACGTTTATACAAAACATTCCCACTTTAAGCACTCTAAATTGTTAGAATATTGTTTTCTTCAGCATTGTAAAAGGTCTGACTTCATTAAAAGGTAAAGACAACAGGATTTGAAGACCAGTTACCTTTGTTTATTTCTCGTGCACTCATTGTAAAAATCCATAATGGGCTATTGCCAGGATATATCTGAAGTTAATGCCTATCTCCCAGGTAGGTCTCTATACTGTAAGCAGGGATCTCTACCTCATGTATCAGTCTTAGTCTAGTCTGTAATGCCCTATTATGTTCTGTACCAACTGTAATGTAATGCAAGTTACTTTGTAGGATAATTATAAGGCTAGCCACAGTTGGAGGTGTTGGGATAATGAAAAAAAGAGCAATTGCAGTTAAGTTTATAACACCCATTGCACTATTTTTCTACATCCTGATATTATTTGTGACTGCAATACAAATTGGAGATATTTAGAGCAATTTCAGATGCACTTTTTTATTTTGAAAGAAATGCTAAGTGATGGTGCAAACAGCACCAGAGAAGCCCAAATATTTTCATATGGTTGTGCAAACTCTCCACTTATGATGAGGAAACCAGCTTTGTTTACAAACATATATTTAACAAAGGCAAGCTCTGTCCTCTCAATCACACTCTGACAAGAGAACATACCTTATAAACTACACTAAAATGAACTTTGAATGCCAAAAAACATTGGTTACAGTAGAGATAACACATGATTTCATGCTATTGTGTGATAACTAGGAACTAAAAACTCTGAAAACTAGTCTAGTAAATGAAAGACAGGAGCAACCTTGTTGATAAATCTTGCCATGTTAGCTTAAAGGGACTGTATCACCTAAATTTTGTTTTTACTGTGCATAAGGAGGATACAAAATGATTGAAAATGATCTATACATTGTACTAGTAAAATTGCAGGCAAAGGCCAAAATTAGGAGAAAAATGCAGGTCAACTTTGTTCAAGAAAATAAATTTCTTATCAATAAAACTTTATTTTTTTTTTTGCTCATAGGCTACATACCAAACACTTATCTAGAGCGTTTCATAATATGTTTTCATCCCATGTATATTAGAAAAACAAATCATATATTTAATGATATTACCGTATAAGCAGTTCCAAGCGTGAGTTTTTTGTGTGGATTGTTTAATATATGAGCAAGATACACATTACTGGCGTCAGTATTTCGTTTAGCAGAAAAAAACTGCACTTTAAACAAATGACACAACTAAATCGCCTTGGTAATCCCATATTTGTGTGCCTCACCAGACAAATGGAAAGGAGCCTTCTATGTAAGCGTACTGTGTGAGGGGTAGAACTGAATATGGGTAAATGCTTTGTCCCCCACTCATTAACTCTGCCAGCACAGCAAGGTTCATTGCTAAGGATTGGGCAGTCCCTTTAGTCACAAAGGGTTAAGTTCGAACGAATACAGCCTTGATGCCCAATCTTTGGCTATTCAGCTGTTTTTGCCAATGGCTCCCACAACGCTCAGCCACACATCATGGGAAACATAGTCTAAACAGCAGGATAACCAATGATAAACCATCACTAGAACAGTGGCCCCGGTTAAAGAGCGGTGTACAGTGAATGGTGTGGGGTTTCATAGACATGTGCATGTACTCAGGTCGGCCTGGCTGCTTCACACATAGGGAGAGCATTTGCCCTATTGTCCGTATAACCTGGACAGGTCCTAACACAAACAGGCACTCACCGCGCACGATGTGTTGCTTCCCGAGGAGGAGGCAGCGGAGCACGGTCAACAAGCACAACAAAGTAGGGCTTTTCACTAAGCCCGCCGCTCTATCTCACTCGACGGTGACGCCGGTGATGACGTCTGGGGACGGCCGTGGGGAAAGGAAGGGGGGTATGGGGTGATCCAGGGAGAAAGGGGAGGCTCACCGTAGGGTGGGCGGAGCATGCATTACTAGCAACACCAAAAGGAGTTCCTTATTGGACTGGAGAACAGTAGTGTGGGAGTGGTCACAATGGCAGTGAGACGCCATTTTTGGCCGGGGCAAATGAGCCCACGCGGTGCCGTGAGAAAGGGAAGAGAACTGCAGCCACTGTGGGGACGTACTAAACAGCATGATGGGATGATTGGCTGCAATGCTCGGCACTATCACTAGGTGTCAGTATACAATTTACTCACATGCATTGAGAAGACTCTTGTAACTCAAGATCTGTAGTTCGTTCGTGCAGTGCTTGATATTGTAAGTTGAAAAAAGTAGTTGCAGATTTTTAACTATTCCATTGCGGATCTCTCCGTTGTATAAAGGAATCATATTGCAAATTATATATCAGTGAAAGAAAAATGAATCATTCAATTTGCAGGACTGGATTACTGATTTAATATAGTATATATAAGTGCAAAGCACCATATTTTACATGTTTATAATAGCATCCAGGGGCCAGGGCATACGGGTTTCATACCTGGGTATTATGGGACAAACCACATTTGACCTGTCCGTAATGGGATAGGAATCTCATGCCTCCCAACTGTCCCACTTTATGCAGGACAGTCCTGGATTTAAGGCTGTATCATGTAGAGCACTGCATCTGTCCTGCTTTTCTGGACAAATGTAGTGTTTGGTGGAGCTCTGGACTGCAATTCACTGGAGAATGCATAATGTACAGCATTGTGCAAAAGCACAGTATTGCTGTCAGACTGAGCATCAGCGCCACCATGCATGCGCGGTATTTCCCTCAGTGACCCAATTTGCAGTGGGTAGAAGTTAATTGGTATGTTATTGACTATGGCTAGAATTATTTTTATACAAGGGGATTATGCGTGGAATGCCATCAGGGCCAGCCCAAGACATTGTGCTGCCTTTGGCGAAAAAGGAAATGCTGTCAGACAGGGAATTGCATCAAAAAAACCTTTTATTTAATTCTATACTCCCGCTGCCAGAATGGTTTGGTCTGCTCTCTCAGGGCCATATTTACCACTGAGCAATAGAGATAGCTACCCTGAGTGGACACATTGCAGTGTCCATTTAGGGTTGCCACCTGGCCGGACTGATATATATGATGAAGTGAATCATGACAGTCTGCGTGACTAGGGTTCTTGGAGGACCCTGAGGTCCAAACACTTCCCGGTGGACAATGGACACTGTCTTTTGGATATGCTATATTTGGGGGTACATACTTTGGGGGCATCAGTGACCCCCTGCTTCAATATAGCTGGACTTCAACACATGCTCACTCAGGATGTCAGTGTTAGGATTGTGACAGATTTCTTTGAAAGCACAAGTTCAAGCACTCCAAGCTGGTACCCCTTCTGGAGTCCCACCTCCACCACCCATCCAAGCTCCCGCACCAATGGAAGGAGCAGCAGCTGCCCCTGAACCACATATCAAACTCCCAGAGTGGTTCAATGGGGGCCGCGCTCTGTACCAAACGTTCATCACCTCTTGTGAATTCATGTTCATCAAACCTAGAACATATGCCTCAGACTTTGTTCGGGTTCTTACTGCTATATCCTTGCTGTCTGGAGGGTCAATGACTTGGGAACATCATCTTATCCGAACCAATCATCCCACCCTGGCCTCGTGGAATACATTTCAACAAGCCATGGATGCTCTCTACGAAGATCCTCTTAGAGTGTGTGCAGTTGAATCCACTATACGATCACTGAAACAAGGTCGTCGCCCTGTAGAGGATTAAATAGCTGACTTCAGAAGGGTGGCAGTTGTAACCGAATAGAATGAACGGGCACTTTTCCATCAGTTCTGACTCGGTCTATCAGAGACCCTCAAAGACGGGTTAGCACATACTGGAGAACCAGCCACTTTGGAAGATACCATTCACCTCGTTACTCAAATTGATAGGAGATTAAGAGAGTGAAGGATAGAACGTATTTCTCTCACTCCTTACCATCCACATCCTACCGTTCCAGAATGCTCTACCACTTCTACTCCTGTACAGTCCACAGAAGAACCCATGCAAATTGGGATGACATGAGGGCCCCTGACAGAAGCTGAGAAGAATTGAAGGAGAGAAGCTAATCTCTGTTTATACCAGGGCTCGACAAACCCCGGGCGCCAGGTCGCCATGGCGACTAGGAAATTGTACCTGGCGCCCGGGTAGGATCAGCAGCACATGGCGCTCCACCGTCCTGAGGTTAGATTAAAAAAAAAAAGTATTATTCTTTCGCAGCGCTGTAGTGTCGGATCGGCGGGTGTCACATGACATCCCACCAATCAGCAGTAGCATGCAGACGGTCTGTGCCTGTGTGACAGGCATGGACCAAGCTGCAGTAGAAATCCCCCTCCCGTGCAATAAGGTAAAACAGCAGGGAGGGGGAGTCACTTTTTTTTTCTTCTCTTTTCTTTAAAAAAAAATAACAACCTGATGGCTTATGTGTGTGTGTGTCTGTGAGTGACTGACTGACTGTCTCTGGATGTGTGTGGATCTGACTGACTAACTGTCTCTGGATGTGTGTGGATCTGACTGACTGACTCTGGATGTGTGTGGAGACTGACTGACTGTCTCTGGATGTGTGTGGATCTGACTGACTGTCTCTGGATGTGTGTGGAGACTGACTGACTGTCTCTGGATGTGTGTGGAGACTGACTGACTGTCTCTGGATGTGTGTGGAGACTGACTGACTGACTGTCTCTGGATGTGTGTGGAGACTGACTGACTGTCTCTGGATGTGTGTGGAGACTGACTGACTGTCTCTGGATGTGTGTGGAGACTGACTGACTGACTGTCTCTGGATCTATCACTATGCACTTCTAAGCAATGCAACCATGGTACATGATCACCCAACTAAGAGATCAGCTCATCATACATGTAACCTGTGTGTCATACGATCATGCCCTTAAGAAAGACAAACATTAAACGCAAATACATTGATATCTGACAAGATAAAAACTGCAATTATAATCATAATGGCGACATTGATTTGTAAATACGATTATACATCACTGTTATGGTATATTCCCTGCCACTTCACCAGGGCCGGACAGGGTGTGGAGACTGACTGACTGTCTTTGCATGAATGTGACTGTCTTTGTATGAATGTGACTGACTGACTGTCTCTGTATGAATGTGAATGACTCTGTGTGTGTGTGTGTGTGTGTGTGTGTGTGTGTGTGTGTATGTATGGTTTTGTGAATGTGCCGTTGTCTGGCTCCTAGATTTTTTTTCTGGCTCCTAAAAGTAAATTACATTTGTCAAGCCCTGGTTTATACTGTGGTGGCTCAGGACATGAAGTACGTGATTGTCCAAGACGAAACCCCGAGGTAAGCTCCCTCTTCTCAAGTAATTCTTGGTGGTGAGGCTCCTCACTTAGCTCTTTCTGTTCTACTACAGTGGGAGAATAAGAAGAAACAACTGATGACTATCATAGACTCTGGAGCCAGTGAGAGCTTCATCAACATCACACTGGCTCAATCTTTGTAAGAACCTACACGAACCAAGAGGCAACCATTGACAGTCCACCTGGTCGATGGAAACCCCATCCAATCCGGACCTGTCCTCACCGAAACCTTCCTCTTTCCTTAACCCATGGCACCAAACACCACGAGATGCTTCGGTTCAACCTTATCCAATGGCTTCGTCAACATGACCCAATCATTCATTGGTCCACAGGGAAGATCCCTTTCTCGTCTCCTCACTGTCAACTATTCTGTCTAAAACCTTGTGTACTTGCATCAATCCAGGGATTCCGTACCCTCAACTTCAACAATCCACGAATACCGCCCCAGTATATAAAGTCTTTGACAAAAAAGAAGCCGAACAATTGCCACCACACTGGCCATATGACTGCCTAATCGATCTCATACCCGGTGCTTCCGTTCCCTTCGGGAGAATATTCCCACTCTCCGAACCTGAACTAAAAAATCTCAAGGAGTACATAGAAGAAAGCCTAAGAAAGAATTTCATCCGACCCTCAACATCACCTGCTGGGGCAGGAATATTCTTTGTGGGAAAAAGGACAGTGGGCTTAGACCCTGAGTGGACTACCGGGAACTCAATAAGATAACCAACAAAAACAAGTACCCTCTACCTTTAATCCCATGGACCGACTTCGTGATGCTTGTATTTTTTCCAAGATCGATTTGTTGAGGGCATAAAATCTAGTAAGAATACATGAGGGTCATGAATGGAAGACCGCATTCCGGACAAGGTATGGGCACTACGAGTACCGTGTGATGCCTTTTGGTCTGTGTTATTCCCCGGCTACATTCCAACACTTTCTCAATTATGTGTTTAGGGACATGTTGGATACATTTGTGGTGGTATACCTGGATGACATCCTGGCTGAACAGAGAGATCACATGACACGAAAACTCAGTCGTCTTCAACAGCATCACCTATATGCCAAACTGGAGAAGTGCATTTTCGAAACAGACTCGGTGGAATTTTTGGGCTATATCGTTGCACCTGGAAGAATAGAGATGGATCCCAAAAAGATTTCCTCCATTCTCCAGTGCCTATCTCAACGAATGTCAAAGCTGTCCAGAGATTCGAGGAGGTTTGCCAACTTCTACAGGCGCTTCATTTCTGGTTTCTCACGGGTGACCAAATCACAGCCCTGACCAAAAAAGGTGTTTCCTTCAAATGGACTGTTCAGGCCCAGCAGGCCTTCGATGATCACAAACACTGATTTACCCAAGCTCCAGTACTCGTCTTGCCAGATCCCTAGAAGGCTTTCTTCCTGGAGTAGACGCCTCGGAAACCGCTGTTGGTGCCATTCTGTCCCAAAGACAGGGAGAAAAAGAACTCCTTCACCCTGTTTCTTACTTTTCAAGACTCTTCTGTCCCGCAGAAACTAACTATAGTCTTGGAGACCGAGAGTTATTTTCCATCCTGCTAGCGTTACAACGTTCATCCCATCACGGTCTATACAGATCATCAGAACTTAGAGTATCTTCAAACTACAAGAAGTTTATGTCCAAGACAGGCCGTGTGGGCCTTGTACTTCACTAGGTTTCAGCTTCACATAACCTATCGTCCTGGGGCTCAGAATCTAAAGGCTGATGCCCTTTCAAGAATACACGAGACCACCAAAGACGATTGTTCTTCAGTTAACACAATTCTTCAACCTGCACATTTCTTACCCCTTCAAACCTCCCTTTTGTCCTGTCTAAAGAAACATAGTTAAGACCCCCCCCCACCAACTCTCAGTGGTTGTCCTCTCCGATCAGAACAAGGACTATTGTATAAAGATAATATGCTCTTTGTACCCCTCCAAGGCCCGAAAACTAGTACTACGCTGTGTCCACGATACACTAGCAGGTCACGGGGGACATAAAAGGATCTCGGAACTTGCCCAGCGATCCTTCTGGTGGCCAGAGATGAAGCAAGACATTTACCAATATGTAAAATCATGTGCCTCTTGTGCTTGCACCAACGGTCACCATACCAAACCAGCTGGGTTATTGCAACTGTTGCCAATACCTGACCAACCCTGGAAAGAGATAGCGGTAGACTTCATCATGGACCTACCCACATCCCACCAAAACAACACCATCATGGTAGTGGTTGATCGGTTGGCCCATTTCATTTCCATGTCTGGTCTTCCAACAGCATCAAAGACAGCCCACAGTGACATCCACTCAGTCTTCCGCCTACATGGAATACCCAAATCCATACTCTCGGACCGAGGGGTTAAATTTACCTCCCGTTTTGGAACGTGTTTTGCCAAAGACTTCAAATTGAACAACGCCCTACCACCCACAAACCAACGGGCAAACAGAAAGTATTAATCAAGTACTGGAACATTACCTTCGCTGTTACATCAATCATACTCAAGACAACTGGTTCCCTATGGTTCCATTGGCAGAGTTCTGCTACAATAACCAATTACAACATTCCGTTGTGATGTCTCCCTACCGAGCCAATTATGGGTATGACCCTATGTTCCATCTAAACCTTCCTATTACTCAGACAGTACCTCTAGTAGCAGACCGTCTAAAACTCATACAACAGAATATCACAATCTTGAAACAAAGTCTCTCCAAAGCCCAGATAACCTACAAAAGGATCTTGTCAGGATCCGGGGCCTCCTCACGCACTGCACGGGGGGCACTCACCATCTCCAGGGTCTCCTGCTACTCCTGTATCCAGCCGTGCAAGTAACGCATGCTTCCATGTTGCACTTAAAGGGGGGGGGGGGGCGTGTCTCTGGGCCTGACGTCGTCCTTGCATTGGTGGATGCAGGGGAGGCGGGAGAGGGGGCTGACACTTCCCCAAAGTGCTCCATAGAGTCCTATGGAGAGGGGAGGGTGTTACCTGAGCTGAGGGGCGGGGCCTGTACTGACAGCCCTATAAAAACCCCTCTAAATTCTCCAATCCTGACCTGGCTTGTTATTCATTTTGACCCTGCGCTACCTGCCCCGACTCTGGCTTGTCTCCCGTTTTGCATCTCCGTTGCCTGCATTGAACCCTTGCTTATCTCTATCGTTTGTGTTGCTCATTTGTCTATACCAGGGGTCCTCAAACTTTTTAAACAGGGGGCCAGTTCACTGTCCCTCAGACCGTTGAAGGGCCGGACTATAGTAAAAATAAAAACTATGAAGAAATTCCTATGCACACTGCATATATCTTATTTTGAACAAAACGAGAACAAATACAATATTTAAAGTAAAGTTAAATCAACAAACTTACCAGTATTTCAATGGGAATAGTGTGCCAGTCAGATGCCCAGGAATATGATGCCAGTCAGATGCCCTGGAATATGATGCCAGTCAGATGCCCAGGAATATGATGCCAGTCAAATGCCCTGGAATATGATGCCAGTCAGATGACCTGGAATATGATGCCAGTCAGATGCCCTGGAATATGATGCCAGTCAGATGGCCAGGAATATGATGCCATTCAGATGCCCAGGAATATTATGCCAGTCAGATGCCCAGGAATATTATGCCAGTCAGATGTCCAGGAATATTATACCAGTCAGATGCCCAGGAATATTTTGCCATTCAGATGCCCAGGAATATTTTGCCATTCAGATGCCCAGGAATATTATGCCAGTCAGATGCCCAGGAATATTTTGCCATTCAGATGCCCAGGAATATTATGCCAGTCAGATGCCCAGGAATATTATGCCAGTCAGATGCCCAGGAATATTATGCCAGTCAGATGCCCAGGAATATTTTGCCATTCAGATGCCCAGGAATATTATGCCAGTCAGATGCCCAGGAATATTATGCCATTCAGATGCCCAGGAATATTATGCCAGTCAGATGCCCAGGAATATTATGCCAGTCAGATGCCCAGGAATATTATGCCATTCAGATGCCCAGGAATATTATGCCAGTCAGATGCCCAGGAATATTTTGTCATTCAGATGCTCAGGAATATTATGCCATTCAGATGCCCAGGAATATTATGCCATTCAGATGCCCAGGAATATTATGCCATTCAGATGCCCAGGAATATTTTGCCAGTCAGATGCCCAGGAATATTTTGCCAGTCAGATGCCCAGGAATATTTTGCCAGTCAGATGCCCAGGAATAGTGTGCCAGTCAGAGCCCAGGAATAGTGCTCGTTATCCCTCCCTCCTCCCCCGCTTCCACATCACTTACCTCCAGCTGCTGTGTCCCCGGACGTCTCGCGCAGTGTCCTCCTGTGGAGGAGGGAAACAGTTACCGGATCCGGATGTGACCTAACGTCACATCCGGTCGCGGTGATTTTTTTTTTTTGATTTTTTTTCTTCCTGCAGCCGCATCCTTTGCGGCTGCCAGAAAGAAAAAAAAAGTAAACAGTGCGGAGGGGGGGGTGCCGGCAGCACCCCCCGCGGGCCACATAAATGTCCTCGGCGGGCCGCATGTGGCCCGCGGGCCGTAGTTTGAGGACCCCTGGTCTATACCCTGCTCTACGCTCCCAAATACAGACCCGTCAGTAGTATGGAATCCGCAGTTGGAGAAGAAGGGTGACATCTTACTACAGGAATGAAGTGAATTATTATAAGCATATTCTGCTAGGGGTAACCAGGTAGACCAGTCGTCTTGAAGGTAAGTACACTTGCATCTCAGGTATTGTTCCAAGCACTGGTTAAGTCTCTCAGTTTGACCGTTTGTTTGTGGATGAAATGAAGAAAAAAATAGATATTTGCAGTGATTTACATAATTCTTTCCAATAGCGTGAAGTGAATTCAGTCCCACGGTCAGAAATGATTTCATCTGGTAACCATTGTAACCGGATGATATTGATAATAAAAATCACGGATAATTCTTTGGATGTGGGAATTTTTGGTAGAGGAATGAAATGAGACATTTTGGAAACTCTGTCAACAACAGCTTGTATAGTTGTTTGTTATTTTGATGGGGGAGTTCAACTATAAAATCCATTGAGATGGATTGCCAAGGTCTATTGGGAACTGAGTAATCCGAAAGGATGATGTCAGTTAGGATTAGCTTTTTGACAAACAGGACAAGATTATACATAACTGGAGATGATTTCTTTTTGATGAGGCCACCAGAAGTGTCTTTTTGATAATTCGAATGTTTTTTTTTATACCTGGATGGCCTGCTAATGGAGAATCATGGTCCATTTTCCATACTTCAACATGCAGCATACACCAGCAACGTGATAGTTATAATCTGTAAAAACGAAGGTAGGATTGGCAACCTAATCTGCTGTGTGGCAGTTAAGTGTTCTAATACAGTGTTCTAATATGGGCAGAAGACTGAATAAGCTTCTGCAATCTAGCCTCAGGCATTAATGGAGTCTACACTCTCCAGAGCACATGGCAAGTAACCAGTTGTCACCTCCAGTCCCTAACTCTACAAGCCCCTCTCCTCAGTCAATATGGTTTCTGGAAATACTACTAGAAGACTGGCTGTGGGGGAAGGAGTGTACAACAAAGAAGGTGGGCTCTCTCTTGAAGAAAGACTTGGCAAACCTTCTTGCAAGCTCTCTTACACACGGTGTCCCTTGGCGACAACATCTCTCTCTCTCTCTCTCTACGGCTGCCTGGTAACACGTGATTCCAAGGAGTGGTAAATGTATCACATGTGTGAATGCTTGACTCATTGTTTCAGCTAGTTGATTCCATTCAATCAATGAATAATTAGTGAAAGCATATACCAACCTAGTACCAGTTTTCATATGTATCTGTAATATTTGTATGTATTGTTTATTTGTATGTGTGTAGCCTCTATTAATTAAATATTGTTGAATTGCCGAAAGCAAGGAGTGTGGACTCTGAATTTACACTCAGTAGTTAAGAGTTATTAATAGCATAACTAGACATATTGGTGAAGTCTGATATCTTTATCAGTAAAAGCAATATCATTTATTTCATAATCCACAGGGAAAATGCAGCATAAGCCAGCAAGCGTATAGTTATAATCCACAGGAAGATGCACCATACACAAGCAAGCGTGACAGTTATAATCCACAGGGAAAATGCAGTATATATCAGCAAGCATGTAATTACCACAAGGGAGAGTTCCAGAACAATCCAGGTCAGGGGCACAGGCAGACACAGGGAGATCCAAACAACAATCCAAAGTCAGGGTAACAGAAGGCAGGCAAATGATAAGGCAGTCCATGTCAGGGGCACAGGCAGGCACAGAGAGGTCAAGATAACAATCCAAGGTCAGGTAACAGAAGGCAGGCAAACGAGAAGGCAGCCCAGGTCAAAAAATGGAAGGTAAGTATAAACGCTAGGCATAGAAAACACAACAATCACCAAGAATAGTAGAAAGCTTGGTGATTCTTTTTAAACTTCGCGCCAGGCAGGGGGCATGATGTCACAACGAGTATGCCGGCTCGTTGAGCGATGCTGCAGAGGGGAGATGCGCACACCCTGCTGAGTTGTTGTATGCACGATGGAACTCTGCCTGGCCTGGAGAGCTGGTACCCCGCTGCTCTGTGACACCCAGCTAGGACTGGGTATTCAGGAGATGCGCTGCGCGGCGGGACCTGACAGATCCCCCTCCCAAGGTGGGAACTCCAGGCCCGTGAAGGACCGGGTCTGGACGGGTGCAAGGCATGAAAGGCACAAACCAGGTTATCAGCATGAATATCTTTGGCAGGTTCCCATGAGCGATCAGTAGAATCGTAACCTTGCCAATGCACCAGGTATTGCAATTGGCCCCTGCGGAATCTAGAATCAAAGATTTCCTCGACTTGGTATTCCTCAACACCATCAATAAGAATCGGAGCAGGAGGAAGAACCTGTCTGTCGGAATATGGACCAGGTATCCAGGGTTTGAGAAGCGAGGTATGAAATACAGAATGAACCCGCATGGAGCAGGGCAATTGCAATTTCACAGCCAGAGGTGAGATGAGTTCCAAAACAGTGAAAGGACCAACAAATCTGGGGCCCAACTTACAGGTAGGACAGGACAATTTGAGATGCTTACTAGATAACCACACTTTGTAACCTACTAGATAGGAGGGTGCTGGAGAACTTTGTTGATCTGCAAAGAATTTATAAAATAGCTGGGTATGTCGTAAGGTATTACGGAGCACGGAGTAAGTATGAACTAGGTTACGAACATGAATATCAGCAGAAGGAACGAGACCAGAGATGGGAGAACCAGGGAGCATCGAAGGATGGAACCCATAACTGGCAAAAAATGGGGACATTTTCAGAGAACAGTGAATATGGTTGTTATATGCAAATGTGGCTAATGGCAGATAGGAAGCCCAATCATCTTGCAGGTGAGTAGAGAAACACCGTAGATATTGCTCAACTTTTTGATTAGTTCTCTCTGTCTGCCCATTGCTTTGCGGGTGAAATGTGGTGAAAGAGAACGGTGAATATGCAACCCCTTACAAAAGGCCTTCCAGAACTGCGATGTAAACTGCAACCCTCGATCAGAGACAATGTTCTCAGGAAATCCATGGAGTCTGAAGACCTCTCGGATAAATAATTTCGCAGTCTCTGTACTGGAGGAAGTTTGATTGAAGCGATAAAGTGAGCTGTATTCGTCAAACGGTCGACAACGACCATGAGGGTGGTGAATTGTTGTGAAGGTGGTAGATCGGTGATAAAATCCATGGAGACATCAGTCCAGGGTCTGGAGGGAATGGGTAGCGGTTGAAGCAGGCCTGCAGGACGAACATGGGATTCTTTAGAATGAGTGCAGACAGAACAGGAGTTGACAATGATCGATGCGTCTTTTATCAGGGAAGGCCACCAGAAGGTAAGCAGGATAAGCTCCTTGGTCTGATGGATTCCCCCATGTCCAGCTGCAGGAGTGTCATGAAACGTTTTGAGAACCAGAGGACTAACCTCGGATGGAACGTATATCTTATCAATGTAGTAGTATAATCCTTGTTTCAGGCTGAGGGCTAAGGGCTGAGATGGCATCTGTCAAGCCTGCGGCCTCCATTATGGCTTTGTGATTATGTAAGGATTGTAAGTAGGAGGTCAGTATGCAGGCTACTGAGATATACACTGAAGGACAGTACTCACTGGGGAGGATAGGAGATGAGTGTTCCGCAGAATACACTTGGATAGAAATAGCGTGGAGCAGTTCAGTTTGACGTAATACGCCGGAGCAATTCGTAGATCCGTCCGGCTCGACAATTGTAATCCACAAGAACATGCAGCATACACCAGCAACATGATAGTTATAATCCACAGGGAAAATGCAGCATAAGCCAGCAAGCGTGTAGTTATAATTAGACATGTGCATTCGTTTTCGGACTAATGCATTTTTGGACAAAAATAGCATTTTCAAACGATTCGTACGAATAACGAAAATGAAAAACTAACGAAATCTGAATGAACGAATGCTAAATGAACTAAATTCATTCATCCATTTGTTTATTCGGATGCTGACAACCACTCTGATATGTCGAATTCGAATTTCATCTGAATTTCGACTTAAGTTATTTATGTGGGGTCAAAAAAGCCGAAAAAGAGGTGAAATAGAGTTGAATTCATCCGAATTGACTTAACTGTCAAATTCCACAGAACAGAGTAATCAGACATTCAGTATTGATATTGGATTCGTTTTTATTCTGCATGATATTATGCTATGCAGAAGTAAACTGATCCTAAATGAATAATGACTCTTTTCTGTGGAATTTGTCCATTCGGCAATTTGGCTTAATTTTGAATAAAGTGAGTCTATTTCACTAAAATTGAATTTAGTGGTTGACCTCCAAATTAAAATTTTAGTCAATAGACCCAATAGACTCAATTTAAACAACATTTCACTTAAATTCGACTCAATTTCGACTTAGCATTACATACAACAACCTAAAAGCCGAATTGAATGAATTGACGAATTCCACAGCTCAGACAAACTACTAGTATAGGGATGGGAAATTGCTTTCAGTTTGAATTAAAAAAAATCTATAAACTGTATCTCTGTCTGTATTTGTCAATTTTCTATAATGTATACTAAGCATTTTGATAATTATGGATGTGAAATTTATAAACTTTTTTAACATGTAATATATATAATTTTTTTAAAGTTTAAATTTCATATCAATAATTAGCAAAATACTTAGTAATACAATCTATGTTATATGTTATATGCTTATATATATATACATACTGATTGTGAATTACAGTGAGAGAATGACAGCAAAATGACAGTGAAAGGGGAAAAAAACTAATTTCCTGTTTAAAAAAAGTGAACCCTTCCCTTGCTGATCACAGTTTTGTTTTACTGTGATCAGTTTCCTTCTACATTTATGGCCCTCGTTTAGTCTTTTCTTATCATTTTTATTTTTTGCAATTTTACTATATTACTAATAGTCTTTCATATATTAATTTAATTGCAGTTAACTCCTGTAGGCCTGTGCTGTAATTCTGACCAGAGCAAACTTTAAACGTCTCCCCTTTTATATGTATTTTTGAATACTAACTTGTAGATCATCTATATGTACATGGTATCCATCCAAAGAAAATGACTGTGAAGTACAGAGAGAGAATGACAGCGAAATGACAGTGAAAGGAAAAAACAAACTAATTTCCTGTTTAAAAAAAAGTTAACCCTTTCCCTGCTCCCTGCTGATCACATTTTTTTTTTACAAGTTTATGGCCCTCATTTTGTTTTGTTTTTTATAATTGTTTTGTTTGCAATTTTACTATATTACTTATATTCTTTTCCAATATTAATTTAATTACAGTTAACACCTGCAGGCCTGTGCTGTGCTTCTGATTGCTCTGACCAGTTCATTATACTGGTCAAAGTTTTTTAATTCACTTTTTTTGGGGGTCTGGGAACCTATATTTTATTTTTTATTAGCTAGTTAATTGGGCTTAGGGGGCCAGTGTTAGTGTTGTACAAGTTGTGTACAATATTATTGAGAAAATAGTTAATTTTTTTTTTGGTGTCCAACCAGAGAAAATTCTAACATATAACTTGTATGGGTGCGTTAAATGAGAGAGAGGAAAACTAAGTTTAATCAACCACTTATCAAAATGGAAAAAATGTCTCTTGTCATTAGCCCTGGAAAATCCTTGGTTCTTTAAGGATTAATGCATGCCTTAGGAGTATCCCTGACTGAATGGCGTAATATACCAGTAACATGCTCTAAGATTTTTCCCATCATGGTGTCCTGCCGAGCTCTACCTCTGTTCTGCTTTTCAGAAGAGAGGTAGAATTCGTCAGACAAGCGGAAATAAAAACTGCAACACCATGTTCTTCATCTGTTCTCTGGTGTCCGGTACACTGGAGACTGAATACTGCGCATGCGCAGTGCTGCCTGGTTGTAGCCAACAAATAACATGTGAAATGGTCAGCTGTGAATATTATATAAACCGCAGGTTTTTTACTTTTTTAAATTTAACATGCAGCATATCAAATATTTTTTACATACTTTTATTAATATTATTTTAATCACACTTTTGGGTTCACATCTACATCACTAAAATTTGACTTTCTATGTTTCTGTCAGTTTGATTTCAACAAAATGATGTCCATAAGCTTCTATATCCGAATTTCCCAACCACTTAGAGCCAAATTTCAACAGCTCAATAGAATAGGTAAGGGATAAAATTCGGATGATTTTGACTCTTTCAACCGAAGGCCATTTTTGTCCATTGCTGCATTCATTTCACTATTCAATTCGTATGAATGAACATTTCACCTATGTTCATTCAATACATAGTATAAGGTTCGGGAATTCGGTTGAATTCAAATTTCAACAGTTTAATAGAATAAGATAGGGGATGAATGAAATTCGGATGATTTCGACTCTTTCAGACGAATTCTCCATTTGTCCATTTTTTTTCACTTTAATTTTATTTTTACTTAAATTTCAGTTTATTTTATTTTGTTTCATTTTATGTAATTTCTCTCCTTCTTGTCTTTTTCTTTTACTTTCCCCTTTAATATTGTGGACATTGTGTGTGGTTTCAAATTTGCAAGCATTGCTACTTTTTTGGCTTTGCTTATTAGCAACATGTTTGCACATTCTTTAACCATTTGTTTATTCAATTATATGTGTTCCACTGCTCTTACCTATTGCTACTTTTAGCTATTTAAATCTTATAGCAGGATTCACCAGTATACACCTTTTTACATGTATTTTTTCCTTTTATCATTGTGATCGTTTGGTGTAATTGTTAAATTAGTACACACCTTGTTAAATCAGGGCACTATATATGGGAGGGTGCTCCAGGTATCAGTATGCCTATGGCTTTATGCCTATAAGTACCGAAGCGGTAGGAAATGCATCAAGCTACTTGTTTGCCCTATCTAGGGCTGTTTTTTTCTGCACTGTGAATCTATTTTTTATCTGTTTGTGATTTTTCACTTAAAAAAATAATTTTTGGTTTACCTTTTCTACATCCTGAGCAGCCTGTTTATGTGTTTTCTCAATTTTCGTCCATTGCTGCATTCATTTCACTATTCAATTCGTATGAATGAACATTTCACTTATGTTCATTCAATACATAGTATAAGGTTGGGGAATTTCGAATTTCAACAGTTCAATAGCATAAGGTTGGGGATGAATGAAATTCTAATGTAATTCGACTCTTTCAACCGAATTCTCCAATAGGTGAATTATTTCCCATTCGTACGAATGAATATAACGAAACGAAATGTCAGGGTTCAACACTGACCTTCTGACTCATGCATTTAAAAGTCATTATTTATGTGCTTATATTCCTCCTGCCTCCTCTAGAGGTCTCCCTACCTTACTTTGCTTGTATTCCTTCCCCTCTGTTTGGTGTCAGGTGGGCTCGTTACCTTTTGCTCACACCCAGGTTAAATAGCTGCAGTTTCTGGCAAACAGTGCGTTTGCATTGAAGTTGGTGCCTGATTTCTGAGAGCTGCTGCTTCTGTTCCTGATACTCTCCTTAAAGCCCATTTGTATTGTGACCTTGTCCAGGAACTGGGAATCTGACCCTGAGTGGCTCAACCATCTCACTAGATGATTTTCAGCATCTCCTGAGACCCTCTGAGTACATCAAGATCTCTTCAGCTAAGTTAGTCCCTTTAAGCTACCCTTCTTATTTCTCACCCTCTCCAGGGTGTTCCTGCTTAGTTTACCCTTGCCTCTGGCCTTAACCCTTCCCTCTGGCCTCTTCCCTTGTTTAACTCTCTCCACCCCTACCTTTGCTTTGTCTACAGTCCCTGCTATAGCTCTTTGTTCTTACTGCAGTTCCTACTCATACCCTTTTCCTATTCTGCAGTTCTTTGCTAAATTCCCTCTTGTCTCTCCTTCAGTCTTTATTCCAATACCTAGCTCTGTTTCTTTATCTGTTCTCCCTTTGCACTATATTTAACATGCAACCAGACACCTCCACTATCCCTGCACTTAAACTCCTACCTGACCTGGTAAAGGCCCTGACAGAATGCAAAAGCCATACTATGGAGTCTGCAGGGTTAACCTCAGTGCTTAAGCTGCTGGCTGAATGTTTGTTGCAGATATGCAAATCTGTGATGTGTGTCCTGGAGAAGAGTGTTACTAATGTTTGTGAGAAAAACCCCAAGACTGATTCATTATCTATAAAACTGGCTAAGAAAAGTTTTAAACGTCATCCCCTCACTGATGAGCAAATGAAGAAGCGG
Organism: Pelodytes ibericus; assembly: GCA_036172795.1. Taxonomy (NCBI): domain Eukaryota; kingdom Metazoa; phylum Chordata; class Amphibia; order Anura; family Pelodytidae; genus Pelodytes; species Pelodytes ibericus. Next base: position 68,274,918 of record CM069858.1, on the reverse strand, counting down.
CGTATTGACAATGCATGTTTCTATTGTGGTAGAAAAAGCCACAGAATTTCAATTTGCCCATTTAAACCAGCTAAAGTCTCTGTACCTAGCAATGTCAAGTTCCAGGCCCAGGAACCTGCATCAGTGCTGTATTTACCGCGAGGCATCCTAGGCGGATGCCTATGGCGGCAAATTTTGGGGGGCGGCAGCGCCCCCCAGCAATGGAAAAAAAAAAAATAAAAAAAAAAAAAAATCTGGCCCTTTAAAAAAAAAAAAAAACCCCACCGCGCTTGCAGGCAGAGACGGAGGTGAGAGGGGATCGCAAGATCCCCCCTCACCAACGCTCTGCCTGCCAGGCTGCACGGGGAGCCGAACAGGCAGCACAGAGAAACCTCCGTGCTGCCTGTTCGGCTCCCCGTGCAGTGTGCCGGCACGGAAGTGCCGACAGGTCACGTGACGGGCGCGCTGACGTCATACGCGCGCCCGGTCACGTGACCTGTCGGCACAATCGCTGGGAAGCCGAACAGGCAGCATGGAGGGACCATGGTGTGTGTGTGTGTGTGTGTGTGTGTGTGTGTGTGTGTGTGTGTGTGTGTGTAGACAGTGTGTGTGACTGAGTGTGATGGGAGACAGTGTGTGTGACTGAGTGTGATGGGAGACAGTGTGTGTGACTGAGTGTGATGGGAGTCAGTGTGTGTGATGGGAGACAGTGTGTGTGACCTGTGTGTGATGGGAGACAGTGTGTGTGTGACTGAGTGTGATGGGAGTCAGAGTGTGTGTGATGGGAGACAGTGTGTGTGACTGAGTGTGATGGGAGACAGTGTGTGTGACTGAGTGTGATGGGAGTCAGAGTGTGTGTGATGGGAGACAGTGTGTGTGACTGAGTGTGATGGGAGTCAGAGTGTGCGTGATGGGAGTAGGAGTGTGTGACTGAGTGTGATGGGAGTAGGAGTGTGTGACTGAGTGTGATGGGAGTGTAAGCTTGATGTGAGTCTGAATGATGGGGCATGTCTTAGGTGTGTAACGTGGGTGTGCAGCTTGGGTAGGGGGGTGCCCGGATTTTGTCTGCCTAGGGCAGCACAAAATCAAGATACACCACTGACCTGCATATAATAACTATGTTACACCTACACTGGAGAAAACCCATACAATTCCTCCATGCAGTGCTTCTAGGGAGAATGTGTATCTAAAACACCTGAGAAACTTTTGGTTCCTGAAGCTGTTTCTACTAATCAATCACTTCCACCTGCAACTGATGATGAGTGGTCTGATATGGAGTGCAAGTCTTTTGATGCCTCAGATTTCCGTGAGGAGGATATAACATGCACAGCTATGGAAGAACCTCCTGGATATCTATGTACTGTCAGGGCTTCAACTCCTATCACTCATAACAGACAAAATGGTGAATCCAGTAAACTACAGACTGCCAAACACTCTTCAGGTGCCCCAGTTCTTGTCCAAGCATCTGATGGGACAATAATAGGAAGCAAGAACCTTGTCCAATGTGAGAGTTCTCTGGATGAACAAAAGATAATCCAGAGAGATCCACTACCAAACCAATCGAAATCTGTTCCAGCAAAAAGTGATGTTGCTTCTAAAGACTCTTCTAGTTCCTCTGCAGAACCTCTTGTCCTTAGTACCGTTCCGGTCTCTGGTAAGAAAAAGAGAAAGAAAAAGGGACCAAGTACACATCTAGAGAAATCTATGACCGCATGTCTAGGTGAACCACCATCCAGTGAGTCCACAGCTAAATCTCTCAATACAATACATGTTTCTGGTCCCAAGGACCCCTACAACAGTACAGATGAATATCTACCACCAGATTGTGCCAAGGCTTCTAATGGGACTATTGCATCTGACCCCACTGACTTTTCTGTAGTGACCGGAGCCACAACTGGCCAAATGGGGTTCAGGGATGCAAAGTGTTGTACTACATGCGGAGAGAAAGGTGCAAGTAAGAAATGCTCAGTGTGCAAATTGGTAATTTACTGCGATAAGAACTGCCAAAAACTCCACTGGGTTACACACAAGAAAGTCTGTAAAACACTAAAAGAAAAAGGGAATTATTTCACATCTAGAGAAATGTATGACTGCTGTCTTGCTGAATCACCCTACAGTAATTCCAGAACTATATCTCTCAATGCAATACATGGTTCTGGTCCCATGGACCCCTACACCAGTACAGATGAAGATTTGCCACCAGATTGTGTCAAGGCCTCAAATGGGACTATTGTAAGAAAGCAAGACCTGCATATTTTTGAACAAATGCTACGTGATAATTCGCAGAGACAGCATTCTTATTACTAACCTGTTTGTTTCAGCCTTTAGCCATCCCCTGTTTTCAGCAACCATGAACAGTTTGCAGGGGTGGTTGTATTATTGTTTTTCCCCCTTCATGCCTAGAAACCTGTGTTTTATGTATTTTGTTATCACTGTTCCTCTTCTGGGAGGCTGTATATGTCTGGCCAGATTCTATGCTCAATTATCTAATGGGTTCGCGTCCGGAGGCCGCTCCTTAAAGGGGGGGATATGTCAGGGTTCAACACTGACCTTCTGACTCATGCATTTAAAAGTCATTATTTATGTGCTTATATTCCTCCTGCCTCCTCTAGAGGTCTCCCTACCTTACTTTGCTTGTATTCCTTCCCCTCTGTTTGGTGTCAGTTGGGCTCGTTACCTTTTGCTCACACCCAGGTTAAATAGCTGCAGTTTCTGGCAAACAGTGCTTTTGCATTGAAGTTGGTGCCTGATTTCTGAGAGCTGCTGCTTCTGTTCCTGATACTCTCCTTAAAGCCCATTTGTATTGTGACCTTGTCCAGGAACTGGGAATCTGACCCTGAGTGGCTCAACCATCTCAGTAGATGATTTTCAGCATCTCCTGAGACCCTCTGAGTACATCAAGATCTCTTCAGCTAAGTTAGTCCCTTTAAGCTACCCTTCTCATTTCTCACCCTCTCCAGGGTGTTCCTGCTTAGTCACCCTCTCCAGGGTGTTCCTGCTTAGTTTACCCTTGCCTCTGGCCTTAACCCTTGCCTCTGGCCTCTTCCCTTGTTTAACTCTCTCCACCCCTACCTTTGCTTTGTCTACAGTCCCTGCTATAGCTCTTTGTTCTTACTGCAGTTCCTACTCATACCCTTTTCCTATTCTGCAGTTCTTTGCTAAATTCCCTCTTGTCTCTCCTTCAGTCTTTATTCCAATACCTAGCTCTGTTTCTTTATCTGTTCTCCTTTTGCACTATATTTAACATGCAACCAGACACCTCCACTATCCCTGCACTTAAACTCCTACCTGACCTGGTAAAGGCCCTGACATGAAAATAGTGAACAAATTTCGTCTGAAACAAATGCAGCAATGGAAGAAATTTGTTTTGGACGAAATAAACAACATTTTCGTCCGAAAGGACAAAATTGCTGGTTCAGCATAATCACAAGGTCTAACTCCAGTGGCAGGATTAGAGAGCCTGATTTTGAATTTCAGCAACATAGGAGAGTATGCTTTCATTAGCAATGTTTAAATCTTGCATGACTTGAGATAACATTTCCACCATCTGGGTGGAATATCTGTGAAGCCATTTCTGCTCGTTCCATATTTTAAAAAGGCTGAATTATTATGTTAGGATTGTAACTGATTTCTGTCTGTGCACACTCACACATACATACATGCACCCTTACACACAGAGACACACAATCCCACTTACACACACCAACTCACACCACACACACACTTGTATATGAGCAAATTCCCATGGTTTCTAATGTACCAGACTGAGAAAAAAGTTGATCAACAGTCTCATAATATGGATAACAATAGGAGCCAAATGCGCGGACAGTATGGACGTACGCACGTTGTGAGGGGGCATGAACAGGCGTGAGGGGGAAGTATCTGGAGAGAAGGGGGATGCCATGACGGACTAAAAGTTGCGGCCGCGGAGAAAGATAACCCGAAGACAGCGAAGGAGATTCTGAGAGATTGGAGACTCTGAGACTGTGACGGATCAGACAATAAAACCAACAGCAGAATTTTAAAAAGGTCATAAAGTGGCTAACTAAGAGCTGAAAAACTCGCAGCAAAATCAATCCCCTGAGAGTGATATCACCAACCGTGAGTAAATTAAACATAGAAGTACGGGTAAAGCAGAAGCTCCTTACGCTCAAAACAAAATCCATTTATTGTAAATACATGAAGTAAAGCCTTACAGAATGCCTGTAAAGTTAAATGCCACAAGAAGCGTATTAATTGTGCCATAGTGGCTCAGACAAATAAGGAAAAGGTTGCAGTCTGTCAAATGAACTCAAATGAGCAAAATAATATACTTGTAAATATCAGAATCAAAGATCTGCAGAAAGTCTGAATCTCATATGTCACAAAAAGCTTTTCGAACGTGTCCCAGAGGTTCAGACAAATAATGTGAAAAGCTGTTCTCTGGACAAATGAACTCTAGAACAAACTAAAATGTCTGTATATATCTGAATCAAAGTTTTACAGAAACACCAAAAAGTTGTCACAAAAAGTTTATTGAATGAGTCCTAGAGGTTCAGAAAGATAATGTGAAAGGCTGTAGTCTGGACAAACGAACTCTAGAACAAACTAAAATATCTGTAAAAGAGTATTAAGTGTTAAAAGAAATGGAGTGTCAGTCTATAAAATGTCACTGAACTGCTGAATTCTACAAATACTTTGAACTCAGGTGTAGGCAGCCATCGCTGCCTACACCTGAGAAAGACCCACTCTGAGTCACAGAATATTGATGCAAATAAATAGACAGAAATGGTAAAAGAAAATAATTGGTACAGTATGACTGTTTGTAAGCCCCAGAGACTATGTGCATGGTTCCTGGTTGAAGCAACAACGGCCAAAGCCAAGACAAAACTACAGACACTGTGAAAAAATCTAATGTGTGTCACAGAACTGAAATACACTGATCAAGTCAGATGATGTAAGAATGAAACCACAGTTGTAATAGAGGATCATTACTGAGATAAGTTCTGAATACAGTGACCAGGGAAGTAAAGGTCTCAGTGTGAACCGAAGGGTGAAACATCTGTAAAATACTTGGTAAAAGTCTGGTCATAAATTGGAAACTGTGGATAAATAATGTATAAGAGTAAGACGTATAACTCTTTAGATAGTGAAGGTAATAGGATTGAATATAGGAGTACATATACGAGTACTTAAGGGTTAAATAAATCAAAAATTAAATTGGATGAAACTATGTTTATTAAAATAGGTAGAAAGTGGGGAAAAAACCCATGTTCATGTTTAATTTCTCCGTCTATTGCTTTCTATCTTTTTTTATTATGTACAGAGGGAAGTTAGAAGAGAGGGGGGAAATGGCTAGTTTTTATTTTCATCACTTCTTAATACCAAATAAGATTTATATGAATATAATTTCTGATCAAGCGATAAAATAACAATAACTGATATTAAAAATGTCTAAATTGTAGGTGATTAATGCACAATTAAGGAAAAAGAAAGAAAGAAAACGAGAAGATGCACGATAATAGAGCATGAAATATGTATATGCATAAGTATAAATACAAATCACAATCACATGACTGCTGTAATGTACACAATTTCTCAAGATAAGAGAAAGGAGAGGAAGAATTTAGTTAGAATTTAAAAAAAAAAAGAGAAAACAACACAGAAGAATAATTTGTAATTAACTTTGAATAAGTGATAACACAATAATGAAGAATACAAAATATAAAATTAAAAGCCAAAACACTGGGATAGGTGCACAGTTAAGAATAAGAGTAATTAGGGCTGGGAATATGTACTGATATAAGTAAATGTGTATCAATTCAAATCACATGGAAAGAGTGGTAGACTCACCGTCCTTGCTCTTTTTTTATATTCTTTCCCTCTCAGGGAATAATCATATCAAACAGAGTCTCTTTTAAGGAAATATACAAGGAGACAGATAGAGAGAGTAGATACTCCCTTTTAATATGTACAATCAATGAACAGATATTCTCCCTTTTAAACATATACGCACCTAATGAGTCCCCGGTTGCTTTCTTAAATAAAGTTACAAATAAGGCTGAACATCTAATCCAGGGGATACTTATAATGGGGGGGGGGGGGCGATTTTAACTGTGTCTCAGATGAGACCATAGATAAAAAATTATTAAGTGGTCAAAAAATTGATCAACTTACTAAAGTTAAAGCAGCAAAGTTGCAAAAGTTTATGGCTAAAAACAACTTATATGACATATGGAGGACAATGAATCCAAATGAAAGGGATTACACTATTTTTCTCATCTCCACGTTTGTCATATTCGCGTTTGGAGTACTTCCTGATTAATCCATATGCATTGCAGTAAAAAAAAAAGTGAAATGAGAGAAGTCACGTGGACTGATCGCAGTTCAGCTCAAATTCTCTGAAAATAAACAATATACTAGAATATCATGGAGGCTGAATGACAATCTAATTAAGAATAAAAAAACATTGACTACTTGGCTGAAATAATTGAGCGATACTTGAGGAAAACTCAGAAGGCTGGTTGCAAAGACCACAGTATGGAGTGCATTTAAATGCATGCTGAGGGGACACCTAATTAAGTTAGGTGCGGAATTGAAAAAAAGGCAAGGGCTGCCTCTCAATCAGCTGTATCTGGAACGAAATAAACTACAGAGAGCAAATAAAATAACCCCAACAAGAGAAATCACCCAGGAGATTGCCATCCTCATTAAGAATATAAATTCCTGATTAATGGAAAAAGTTGCGAATTACGCAATACTGAAGCTAAACCAATCCTGGTATCAAAAAGGAAACAGGATAGAATTTTTTTTAACAAATAAAATAAAAAATAAAAAGGCCAAAGCAAGAATTAGTAAGATTGTGGTTCAAGATAAAGTGAAAATACTTCCAAAAGACATAGGGCTTTCAACTAATATTACTCGACCCATATAACATCAGGATAAGGTTATCAGAATCAGATAAGGATATCACAATTAATCAAATAAAGTTTAACAATAAAAATGGCAATAGCTAGCTAGAGCTATTGGCATTCATCATCACCACACTTGGACTTTACACCAGCTGCTCCTGGGGACTTACTGATGGACATTTTTATTATATGGATCCTGTAAGTGTCTCTTCATGTGCAGGCCATTTTTATTGTTAAACTTTACTGCTCTATGTGTGTCTTTGTATTTTTACCCCACCACCCCAGATTAAACCAGAAGTTTTATACAGAACAGTATCTTCCTTGAAGCCTTTTTTTTTTATCCGGAGATTTGTGAGTGCACTTTACACCAGTGTTTTTTTTAGCACAGTATCATCAAAAAGTGTTGCACTATATATATTTCTTGTTTCATATTTATTTATTTAGAAAGTGTTTTACCAGGAAGAATACATTGAGATTTCTCTCGTTTTCAAGTATGTCCTGGGGACCCATATGTTCCCTTTGTAACGATCTGGGCCCTCGCTTCCCGACCTCTTTCTATATGTCACTGCAGGTGGTTTTATTCCATATCACAGATAAAAGATTACATTTCGATAAACGGTCATTATCATTCATATAATGATGGCAACAAAAATGGTAAATAGTATAGTATAGAGAACTGCGAATATACCAACTTGGCTTTAAATCAAAAGCCAAATCCAATACCAATACAGGATGGAGAAAAATATGGCATACTCTCTGGGTAACGGTAATACATTCGAACGAAGATGGGCTAATTGGCTTGCATACCACCCTGAGGTATAAGGGAGGGGAGGGGAAAAAAGGAAGGAAGAAAAGAAAAGTTGAGTAAAGAAGAAAATAAAAAGGAAAAACAAAAGATTAAAGGGAAACAAAGATTAAAAGAGAATATAGGTTTTGATCACTTGTATAAAGAAAAGTATTTGACAAATTGTTTGACAACAAATAAATGTTATTCTATTATGCGATTATCAGAATTAGGTATTGGTGTGTTGTGTCATGTATACTAGAATTTGTTATAGTCATTAGTAGACATGTGCATTCGTTTTCGGACGAATGCATTTTCGTCCGAAAATAGCATTTTCGTCCGAAAATAGCATTTTCGTCCGAAAAACGAATAACGAAAATGCTAAACTAACGAAAGACGAATGAACGAATAGTTAATAAACGAAATTTTTTGTCCATTCGTCCATTCGTGCTATGGGCATTCTATAAACCGAAATAGAGTCGGTTTATAGAATACCAATAGCATTACATATACATTCCATAAACCGACATAATGAATGACTTTCGGTTTATGGAATGCATGTAATACTATTGGCTTTCTATAAACCGAACTAGAGTCCCCATTCATAAGAATTTCTTATGAATGGGGACTCTAGTTCGGTTTATAGAAAGCCAATAGTATTACATGTATTCTATAAGCCGAAAGTCTATAAACCGAAGGTTGTTCGGTTTATAGACTTTCGGTTTATAGAATACATGTAATTCTATGTATTCTAAAAGCCGAAAGTCTATAAACCGAAGGTCGTTCGGTTTATAGACTTTCGGCTTATAGAATACATTATTAAGCATTGCTTAACTTATTTTTTTCCGGAAAAAAGTAAAAAAAATAAATAAGAATCACTGCGACCGGATGTGACGTTACGTGTCAGTGTTTCCCTTCTCCGTGCAGGAGGGAACACTACATGGAGACGTCCGGCGGGGGACACGGAGCAGCAGCCAGGAGGAAAGTGATGGGGAAGGGGGGAGGAATAAAGAGCAGGGTAATGGCACAATATTACTGGGCTCTAACTGGCACAATATTACTGGGCTCTGAGTGGCACAATATAACTGGTATCTGAATGGCACAATATTACTGGGCTCTGACTGGCACAATATTCCTGGGCTCTGAGTGGCACAATATTACTGGGCTCTAACTGGCACAATATTACTGGGCTCTGAGTGGCACTATATTACTGGTATCTGACTGGCACAATATTACTGGGCTATGACTGGCACAATATTACTGGTATCTGGCACAATATTCCTGGTATCTGACTGGCACAATATTACTGGGCTCTGATTGGCACAATATTACTGGGCTCTGACTGGCACAATATTCCTGTGCTCTGAGTGGCACAATATTACTGGGCTCTGAGTGGCACAATATTACTGGGCTCTGAGTGGCACAATATTACTGGGCTCTGACTGGCACAATATTACTGGGCTCTGAATGGCACAATATAACTGGTATCTGACTGGCACAATATTACTGGGCTCTGGCACAATATTACTGGGCTCTGAGTGGCACAATATTACTGGGCTCTGAATGGCACAATATTACTGGCATCTGACAAGAACAATATTACATGCATCGGACTGGCACAATATTACTAGGCTCTGACTGGCACAATATTACTGGTATCTGACTGGCACAATATTACTGGGCTCTGAGTGACACAATATTACTGGTATCTGACTGGCACAATATTACTGGGCTCTGAGTGGCACAATATTACTGGGCTCTGACTGGCACAATATTACTTGGCGCTGAATGGCACAATATTACTGGTATCTGAATGGCACAATATTACCGGTATCTGACTGGCACAATATTACTGGGCTTTGGCACAATATTACTGACATCGGAGTTGCACAATATTACTGGGCTCTGAGTGGCACAATATTACTGGGCTCTGAGTGGCACAATATTACTGGCATCTGAGTGGCACAATATTACTGGGCTCTGAGTCCACAATATTACTGGGCTCTGAGTGGCACAATATTACTGGCATCTGACTGGCACAATATTACTGGGCTCTGAGTGGCACAATATTATTGGTATCTGACTGGCACAATATTACTGGTATCTGAGTGGCACAATATTACAGGGCTCTGACTGGCACAATATTACTGGGCTCTGAATGGCACAATATTACTGGTATCTGAATGGCACAATATTACTGGTATCTGACTGGCACAATATTACTGGGCTCTGGCACAATATTACTGACATCTGAGTGGCACAATATTCCTGTGCTCTGAGTGGCACAATATTACTGGGCTCTGAGTGGCACAATATTACTGACATCTGAATGGCACATTATTACTGGACTGTGAGTGGCACAATATTACTGGTATCTGACTGCCACAATATTACTGGTATCTGACTGGCACAATATTACTGGGCTCTGAGGGGCACAATATTACTGGGCATCTGAATGGCACAATATTACTGGGCTCTGAATGGCACAATATTACTGGCATCTGACAAGAACAATATTACAGGCATCGGACTGGCACAATATTACTAGGCTCTGAATGGCACAATATTACTGGTATCTGAATGGCACAATATTACTGGTATCTGACTGGCACAATATTACTGGGCTCTGGCACAATATTACTGACATCTGAGTGGCACAATATTCCTGTGCTCTGAGTGGCACACTATTACTGGGCTCTGAGTGGCACAATATTACTGGCATCTGAATGGCACATTATTACTGGGCTCTGAGTGGCACAATATTACTGGGCTCTGAGTGGCACAATATTACTGGTATCTGACTGGCACAATATTACTGGGCTCTGAGTGGCACAATATTACTGGGCATATGAATGGCACAATATTACTGGGCTCTGAATGGCACAATATTACTGGCATCTGACAAGAACAATATTACAGGCATCGGACTGGCACAATATTACTAGGCTCTGACTGGCACAATATTACTGGTATCTGAATGGCATAATATCACTGGGCTCTGAGTGGCACAATATTACTGGTATCTGAATGGCATAATATTACTGGGCTCTGAATGGCATAATATTACTAGGCTCTGAATGGCACAATATTACTGGTATTTGAATGGCACAATATTACTGGTATTTGAATGGCACAATATTACTCGCAAATGAATGGCACAATAATACTGGCATCTTAATGGCACAATGGCATTGGCCTTTGAATGGCACAATAATACTGGCATCTTAATGGCACAATGGTATTGGCATCTGAATGGCACAATAATACTGGCATATTAATGGGTAAATTGGCTGTGGCTTATTAATGACAAAATAATACTGGCATATAATTGGGCAAATTGGCTGTTATAGCGAGAGAGATGTCCGTATGTATAGATATATATTGTTTTAGAATTGTACAATTGTCACCTCGTGGGGCTCCTGTGTGTTGCATAATTAATGGCGGTCCCATGTCTGGCATAATTATGGGGCGCTTGTGTGTGGTATATTTATTGGGCCCCATGTGTGGCATAATTAAGGGACTCTTTTGTGGGGAATAATTATGGGGCACCTCTGTGTGTGTGGCATAATTATGGGGCACCTCTGTGTGTGTGTGGCATAATTAATTGGGCAGAGGTGAGGGATAAATAGTGGGGCTCTGGTGTGGCATAATTTATGGGGCTCTGGTGTGGCATAATTTATGGGGCTCCTGTGTGTGTGTGTGGCATAATTAATTGGGAAGAGGTTAGGCATAAATAGTGGGGCTCTGGTGTGGCATAATTTATGGGGCACCTCTGTGTGTGTGTGGCATAATTAATTGGGAAGAGGTTAGGCATAAATAGTGGGGCTCTGGTGTGGCATAATTTATGGGGCACCTGTGTGTGTGGCATAATTAAATGGGAAGAGGTTAGGCATAAATAGTGGGGCTCTGGTGTGGCATAATTTATGGGGCTCTGGTGTGTGTCATAGTTATGGGGCTCCTGTGTGTGGCATAGTTAATAGGCAGGTAAAACAAGTTATGCACAGCCACATTTTCCTGCCCAATAGTGATATACAGGAGCCAGTAAGAGAGCAGGGGAGTATCTTATGACATCATCATGCAGGCCGCAGTTATAAAGTGAGACTGGCTGGAAGATTTTGGAGAATGTTGCATCATGGGAACTATTCAAAAAGGAGAGCTTGCAACGGATCTTGAGACAGATAAGGGGATAACCCTGGAGAGAAAGAGTCAAATATAAATGGAGAAAAATCTTGCTTTAATATTTGTAAAACTTAAAGGGACAGTCTAGTCCCCAAACTCACTTTGGTGCAAGATGAAGATTACTGCTTGTGTAGTGCACAGGCTTTTATTCCCCCAGTGTGATTTGATGCAGGCATTCTGTATAAATCACATTTTTAATATTTGACTCAAGCCCTCCCCAGTGATTACTCTGCATGTGTACTGCAGGTGCGGAAGCACTGATTCCATAGGAATTCACTGAGGATTTAAAGTTTTGTTTCATATAGTCACTTCCTGTCCTCAAATTGAGTCTATTGAGTGGCCTATGAGTGACCTTGCACTTGTACACAGTAGGATCTCTTAACCCCATAGTGACATGACTTTTTTGGCTTGTCCGACGCTTGGTGACATGGGTTATTTTAACATTTCTGAGGTGTTTGTGTTTTGCTGTCATTTAATTCTGTCTCATTTAGTGTACCTACACAAACTATATATAGTTTTTATCATCATAAGAAGGGCTTTCTTTTGATACCATTATTTTGATAATATCATATAATTTGATATAAAAAATAATAAAATATGGCAAAAAAATGAAAAAGAAAAATTCTGACTTTTATTTGAAAAATCGTATACTCATCTACAAGAGACGACAAAAAAACCACTGCTAAATAGTTTCTAATGTCCTGAGTTCAGAAATAGCCCATGTTTTATGTTTTTGTGCTTTTTATTCATGTTACAAGGCCAGAACTATAAGTAGTGCAAAGCTATTTCAAAATCCTTTTTTTTTTTCAAAATTAGCAATAGTGATATTGTAACACTGATATCTGTACTAAATCCACGAATGACCCCCCACATGTACATATTTTTGAAAACTAGACAACTCAGGGCATTTAACTTGGGGTATTTTGACACATTTCATGCAGCCATTTTACCACTAACCTTTATCAAAGTTTGCAGAAATTATTATTATTTTTTTAATTTTTCACATAGATTTCAAATAGTAGTATTTTAACACTTTCCATGCACTAATTCTACCACCAGCCTATGTCAATGTTTTGGATAGTAATTTGTTTTCACATACATTGTACTTCAGGCATGAATTTACAGATTCTGTTATGTGTCAGTGCCAAACAACACCTCAAAATGTCTTCAGCAACATCTCCTCGGTACAGGGCTACCACGCATGCATAGGTTTGTTGGGTTGTTTGGGGGCTAAAAGGCCACATTTAGGGGGTGTGCGTTTTCAACTTGGCATTTTGACATGTAGTCAGCCTGCGCCCATGTTCCATTTGGGACACTTTTGAAGCCTGTCAAAGTATTTTACCCCATCAAACCATATATTTTTGGAAAAAAGACATCATAAGGTATTTCAAATGGTGGTATTTTAAGGGGATGGGACTGTCCTACGTCGCACTTACCTCCCAGCTCTTTCAGATCCGGCATCACATCGCGGCCGTTTCATCGCGGGACACCCAACGCGAGACTTCCGTCGCGAGTAATTTAAAGCGCCAAAATTCAAAAGTGGACAATGCAATGCTACCTGGACATCGTGAAGCATTGTCAACGGCTGCTGCACAAAAGGTAAGATATATTTATTTTTGACTAAATAATTAAATTAACCATAGCATGGTGATGCCATTAGAGGGTTAACTCCAGTTAACCCTCTCATCCCCATGCTATGGTTAATTGAATGCAGGCAGCATGGCGATGAAAGGGTTAACTCCAGTTGCTAACTCGAGTTAACCCTTTCATCGCCGTGCTGCCTGCATTCAATTAACCATAGCATGGGGATGCCATGAGAGGGTTAACTCCAGTTAACCCTCTCATCCCCATGCTACGGCTCATGCAGGCAGCATGCATTCAATTTCACTGGAGTTAACCCTCTCATCCCCATGCTGCCTGCATTCAATTAACCATAGCATGGTTATGCCATGAGAGGGTTAACTCCAGTTAACCCTTTCATCCCCATGCTACGGCTCATTGAATGCAGGTAGCATGGCGATGAAAGAGTTAACTCCAGTTGCTAACTCGAGTTAACCCTTTCATCGCCATGCTGCCTGCATTCAATTAACCATAGCATGGGGATGCCATGAGATGGTTAACTCCAGATAACCCTTTCATCCCCACGCTACGGCTCATTGAATGCAGGCAGCATGGCGATGAAAGGGTTAACTCCAGTTGCTAACTCGAGTTAACCCTTTCATCGCCATGCTGCCTGCATTCAATTAACCATAGCATGGGGATGCCATGAGAGGGTTAACTCCAGTTAACCCTCTCATCACCATGCTACGGCTCATGCAGGCAGCATGCATTCAATTTCACTGGAGTTAACCCTCTCATCCCCATGCTGCCTGCATTCAATTAACCATAGCATGGGGATGCCATGAGAGGGTTAACTCCAGTTAACCCTCTCATCCCCATGCTACGGCTCATTGAATGCAGGCAGCATGGGGATGAGAGGGTTAACTCCAGTGAAATTGAATGCATGCTGCCTGCATGAGCCGTAGCATGGTGATGAGAGAATGTGTCGCCCGACCATTTGGAAATTCATTGATGGCCTCAGAAAGGTGCAAAAGGGCAGAGACCTCTATTATGACCAGCTCCTTTCAGGACACAATCCACCATTGAAGTTGCTGAAATATCGCAAAGCAGATGACCGGATCTCTAAGATTGTATCAGAGTATGGCAATAGGACACCAATAGAATATTTACGAGGTATAGCTCAAAATTATCAAATTGGTTAGATAAATGTTGTACTTGTGTACATTTGTAACTGTTAAATATTTTTAAATTTTAATTATTTGTTTATAATTTACATTTTATATTGAAAAAACGATTTCTGATTGTTAATGTACACGTTTTACCTGTATGTCTAGTTTTTCAATTGATGTTTTTCCAAACTTAGTATATACATGTTTTGCATAGATTAATGTACAAAATAAAGCACTTTATTTACATATTGGTAATAATTTATGGGGATGGGACTGTTCCCCTCTCGCTGGACCTTTGTTCGTGGGACAAATCATTGCAGGATCGCTCAAGGTATTATTTATGGGTTAATGTTACTATTGGTGTTTTGTTTGGGTTATGGGTAACATTTAAAGGGGTTCATTTATTATTATTTACTTTTAACCCTCTCATCCTTCATGCTGCCACCGTTGCTTGCCTGCATGGTCAATGAGAGGGTTAACCAGAGTTAACCCTCTCATTGACTTGCCCGCATGGCCAATGAGAGGGTTAACTCTGGTTAACCATCTCATTGACCATGCTGCCAAGCAATGCTGGCATGGACCATGCTGCCTACGCTGGCAGCATGGTCAATGAGAGGGTTAACCAGAGTTAACCCTCTCATTGAGCATGCTGCCAAGCAACGCTGGCATGGACCATGCTGCCTACGCTGGCCGCATGGTCAATGAGAGGGTTAACTCTGGTTACCTTCTCATTGACCATGCTGCCAAGCAATGCTGGCATGGACCATGCTGCCTACGCTGGCAGCATGGTCAATGAGAGGGTTAACCAGAGTTAACCCTCTCATTGAGCATGCTGCCAAGCAACGCTGGCATGGACCATGCTGCCTACGCTGGCCGCATGGTCAATGAGAGGGTTAACTCTGGTTACCTTCTCATTGACCATGCTGCCAAGCAATGCTGGCATGGACCATGCTGCCTACGCTGGCAGCATGGTCAATGAGAGGGTTAACCAGAGTTAACCCTCTCATTGAGCATGCTGCCAAGCAACGCTGACATGGACCATGCTGCCTACGCTGGCCGCATGGTCAATGAGAGGGTTAACTCTGGTTAACCCTCTCATTGGCCATGCGGGCAGCGTAGGCAGCATGGTCCATGCCAACGTTGCTTGGCAGCATGCTCAATGAGAAGGTTAACTCTGGTTAACCCTCTCATTGGCCATGTGGGCAAGTCATTGAGAGGGTTAACTCTGGTTAACCCTCTCATTGACCATGCTGCCAAGCAACGCTGGCATGGACCATGCTGCCTACGCTGGCAGCATGGTCAATGAGAGGGTTAACCAGAGTTAACCCTCTCATTGGCCATGCGGGCAAGTCAATGAGAGGGTTAACTCTGGTTAACCCTCTCATTGACCATGCTGCCAAGCAACGCTGGGTTAACCCTCTCATTGACCATGCTGCCAGGCATGAACATGTACAATTAATAAACATGAATGAAACATTAATAAACATTAATAAAAATTTATTGAAGACAAAACATTGATAAACATATTAATAAACATTTAAAAACATTATATAAACATTAATAATCATTTAATAAATTTATAAACATTAAAAAAAAATTATAAACATTTAAACAAGTAATATAAACATTATTAAACATAAAAAAAAATAATATAAACATTGATAAACATTAAAAAAAATAATATAAACATTAAAAAACATGATAAATACATTATTACAACAACGACCATGAAGAAAGCAGTAACCCGGCGATGAAACAGTCCGTCGCTGGAACTTCCGCTATGAAAGAGGCGGCGCTGGAAAACGGGAGATGAAGAGGTGGGTATGAACAGGAACGCGTTCATACCCCCGCGATGAATCGGCAGCGCTGCAGTGGCAGCGCAGAACAGTCCTAGACCCCTTTAATACTGTATATTAGATATGTGCAAAACTAAAATTTTCATTTAGTTTTCGTCCAACTGAAATAGAGTCGGTTTATAGAATACCAATCAGTGTCGGATCCAGGGGGGGGGGGGCAACGGGGCAATTGCCCCCCCCCCCCCCCCCCGAGAAGAGAAAGAAAAAAAACGCTTTTAAAAAAAAAAAAAGTGACACGCTTGCAGGCAGAGACAGAGGTGAGAAGGGATCGGAAGATCCCCCTCACCTTCTCTGCCTGCCTGCCAGGCTGCACGGAGAGCCGAACAGGCAGCACAGAGAAACCTCCGTGCTGCCTGTTCGGCTTCCCGTGCAGTCTGACACGGAAGTGCCGACAGGTCACGTGACCAGCGCGCTGACGTCATACGCGCGCCGGGTCATGTGACCTGTCGGCACAACCGCCTGGGAGCCGAACAGGCAGCATGGGGGAGACCATGCTGCCTGCCACTAGCCACCAGGGGATAAGGTAAGTGCTGGGGAGATGGGGGGCAAATAGTCTGGGGCTTATTAAATGGCTAATAACACTGCATATTTGGCAAATTTGAAGGGGCATGTAAAATGGCAACTAGCAGTGGCATATTACTGGGCAAATTGGCAGGGGAATATAAAATGGCAACTAGCACTGGCATATTATTGGGCAAATTGGAAGGGGCATATAAAATGGCAACTAGCACTGGCATATTACTAGGCAAATTGGAAAGGGCTTATAAAATGGCAACGAACACTGGCATATTACTGGGCAAATTGGAAGGGGGTTATAAAATGGCAACTAGCACTGGCATATTACTGGGCAAATTGGAAAGGGCTTATAAAATGGCAACTAGCACTGGCATATTATTGGGCAAATTGGAAGGGGCATATAAAATGGCAACTAACACTGGCATATTACTGGGCAAATTGGAAGGGGCTTAGAAAATGGCAACTAACACTGGCATATTACTGGGCAAATTGCAAGGGGCTTAGAAAATGGCAACTAACACTGGCATATTACTGGGCAAATTGTCTGGGGCATATAAAATGGCAACTAGTACTGGCATATTATTGGGCAAATTGGAAGGGGCATATTAAATGGCAAATAACACTGGTATATTACTGGGCAAATTGGAAGGGGCATATTAAATGGCAAATAACACTTGCATATTACTGGGCAAATTGGCTGGGGCATATTAAATGGAAAATAACACTGGCATATTATTGGGCAAATTGGCTGGGGCATATTAAATGGCAACTAACACTGGCATATTACTGGGCAAATTGGCTGGGGCATAGTAAATGGCAAATAATACTGGCATGTTATGGGACAAATTGGCTGAGAGAGCCATAAATGGGAAGGGAGAAGAGAGAGACATAAATGGGATGGTAGAGGAGAGACGGACAGACATGGGTTGGCAGAGGAGAGGCAGACAAACATGGGATGGCAGAGGAGAGACCGACAGATATGGGATGGCAGAGGAGAGACAGACAGATATGGGGAGAGGAGACAGACAGACATGGGAAGGGAGAGCAAAAAGACATAAATGGGAAGGGAGAAGAGAGAGACATAAATGGGATAGTAGAGGAGAGACAGACAGACATGGGATGGGAGAGGAGAGGCAGAGAGATGGGAAATGAGAGGAGAGACAGACGGACATGGGAAAGAAGAGGATACATAGACGGACATGGAAGGGAAGAGGAGAGAAACGGATATGGAAGGAAGAGAGACAGAGGGACACGGGGAGTGAGAGGAGTGTGACAGACATGGGAGAGAGGATAAGACAGACGGACATGGCAGAGAGTAAAAGACAGACGGACATGGGAGAGAGGAAAAGACAGACTGACATGGGTGAGAGGAAAAGACAGACGGACATGTGCCCCTCCCGAGATCAGACTCTGGATCCGCCCCTGATACCAATAGCATTACATACATTCCATAAACCGACATAATTAACGACTTTCGGTTTATGGAATGTATGTAAAGCTATTGGTATTCAATAAACTGAAATAGAGTTGAAATAGGTCAATTCGGATGAATGGGGACTCTATTTCGGTTTATAGAAAGCCAATAGCATTACATACATTCCATAAACCGAAACTCTTTTGGTTTATAAACCAATGCAGATAAAGTGACAAACGCTATATATAATGTGCAGACAAACAAATTATGCAGCAAACACTAGTGCATTTTCCTCCAATTAGCACAAAATAGTGAATATCGTGTAATAAAGTGTTGCGCAGGATATAATAAAAGAAATACTTATCAGAGATATATAGGCGATAATCCAGCCTTTTTTAGATTTATATAAGAGAAAAGAAAAAAAATATACAAAATTGTGCAGTATTGTGAATATAAGGAAAATAAATATCTCCCCCTAAAGAATTGTACTCACACTCTACAGAGCCTATAGGACCGGCTCTGGGTGTATAAGGCGTGCAGACTCTGAGTCCCAAAATCCCCACATCCACTGGATAGATAATTGATGGAATACTCGTGGAGCAGGACACAACAGGAGTGAGAAACAAACGTTGTAGTGCCAAATGTAAACAATTACAACTTCTATGTAAGCTGCTATATACATTCCCCCCCACATATAGCAGCTTACATAGAAGTTGTAAGTGGTTTTTCTTTTCTCTTATATACATCTAAAAAAGGCTAGATTATCTCTAGTATTTCTTTCGGTTTATAGACTTTCGGTTTATGGAATGCATGTAATGCTATTGGTATTCTATAAACCGAAATAGATTCCCCATTCATATGAATTGACCTATTCGGATGAATGGGGACTCTATTTCGGTTTATAGAAAGCCAATAGCATTACATACATTCCATAAACAGAAAGTCTATAAACCGACAATCTTTCAGTTTATAGACTTTCGGTTTATGGACGAATGATTTTCGTTTATTAACCATTTGTTCATTCGGCTTTCGTTAGTTTAGCATTTTCATTATTAGTTTTTCGGACGAATGGACGAAAATGCTATTTTTGGACGAAAATGCATTCGTTCGAAAACGAATGCACGTCTACTGTATATGTACTAATTCTACCACCAGCCTTTGTCAAAGTTTGTGATAGTAATTTTTTGGAGTTTTGTTATCACATACATTGTACTTCAGGCATGAATTCACAGATTCTGGTATATGTCACTGCCAAACAACAACCCAGTATGTCTCAGCAACATCTCCCGAGTACAGGGATACCACCCATGCATAGGTTTTTTGGTTTGTTTTAGGGCTAAAAGGCAACGTTTGGGAAATGCACATTTCCAACTTGAAATTTTGACATGTAGTCAGCCTGCACCCATGTTCCATTTGGAACATTTTTGAAGCCGTCCAATGTATATTACCCCATCAAACATTGTAATTCAGGCATGAATTCACAGATTCTGATAAATGTCACTGCCAAACAACACCCCAACATGTATTCAGCAACATCTCCCGATTACAGCGATACCATCCATGTATAGGTTTGTTTGATTACTTGGGTGGTAAAAGGCAACAATTGTGAGATGCACATCTCAAAATTCCAGGCCTGCAGGAGTTCCAAGTACTTCCCCCAGGGCCTTCAGCTGCCACCATCCTGACACCTGGGGTTACAAAAAGGCCTTCCTCCGGGGAGGAGTGACCCACCATAAGGCTTGGTGGAGGCCAGAAGGCCATCACCCACCAAACCCACCAAAGCAAATGATTGCCCCACTGCGGCCTTTCAGTGACGTGAAATAACAAAAAACAAACGTGAGCAAAACACACAAAAACAAATGATGTGCTCCACACAGTGATTGTGCCAAAAAAGTAAATAGTGCGCAATCAAAGAGTGCCATTAAGGCCCCAGCCTTTCGGCCGATGATAAAAAATTATCCTACCCACCAGCCAAAAGGCCAGGGCGAGTGGAAAAATATTAAAAGCAGATTGAATTAAAAGCACCTCTTTTAAAAACATGTGCCTAGTGCCATACTGCAAGTGCATGTCCCCACATGTGCTTGAGTGGACACCACACAGGGGAGGTGTACCCTGTGGTGCCATGATTAAAATTGGGCTTCAATCCACAATGCTAAGGCCTCTTGGCCAGATCAGTGTGCTCCCCTGCCACAGGAGCCTTACCGGGACCTGAATGTATCAGGTCCTACACTTGATCTTAGCCAAAAGGCCGAGAAGCGATATATGTATATCTCATTACCCATAGTTCTTTGATGGGGAAATCTGCATCTCATGACATATTTTTGATTGAAGCCCAAACCGTGTCTACAATTCAATGTGCCCCCGTGCCAAACCCTAAGTGCTAGTGCATTTAGGGCCACTATTGAGCCAAATGCTAAGG
Source organism: Pelodytes ibericus (assembly GCA_036172795.1). NCBI lineage: Eukaryota > Metazoa > Chordata > Amphibia > Anura > Pelodytidae > Pelodytes > Pelodytes ibericus. Next base: position 68,254,152 of record CM069858.1, on the reverse strand, counting down.
GCTCTTCCCCTTGTGGGTCAGGAACCCCTCGCTCCCTGCCCACCCCGAAGGGTGGGTCGGGTCTTCAGGTCCCCTTTGCCTCACGGCGCAGGGGACCCGTTTATTCTTCACTCCCGGCCAGAAGGAGCTCCGAATGACTTCCCCAGGGCCTTCAGCTGCCACCACCCAGACACCTGGGGTTACGATGGCCTTCCTCCGGGGAGGAGAGACCCACAATAAGGTTCAGTGGCCGCCCACTGAACCCACCAAGAGCACGAATGCCCCACTGTGGCAAGTTTTCAGTGACAAAAAAACGTGAATTAAAAATCAAATGACACACGTGAGCAAACAAAAACTAATGTGCTCCACACAGTGCAAGTGTCAGTGCAAAAATAAAATAGTGCACAGTCAAAAATAAATAAATGGTGCCTTAAAGGCCCAAAAGCCAGGGCGAGTGGATAAAATAGAAAGGTGAGATTAAAAGCGCCTCCTAAAACAGTGCCTAGTGCAACACAATAAGTGCATTCCCCAATGTGCTTATTGTGAGCACCACAAATGGGAGGTGTCCCTGTGGTGCATGTTAAAATTGGGCTTCAACCAACACCTAACAGCCTCTTGGCCAGATCAGTGGGGTCTAGGACACTTCTTCGCCGCATCTTCATCGCTGACAGTTCAGCGCGGCAGTTAGAACGCTGAACTGTCAGCAATGAAGTATAACGCGGCCGTTTCACCACGGCTGCAGCTATGTAAGAGCTGACAGTTCAGCGCTGAACTGTCAGATCTTACAAATCTAGAAGTAAAACTAAAATAACCCCTGCTAATAAATGATTCCCCCCCCAATAGTAACACTAAACACTAAACCCCAATACTAACACTAAAAATAACCCCAATACTAAAAATTAACCCCCTAAACCCTAATACTAACCCCCGACCCCTAATACTAACCCCCGACCCCTAATACTAAAGTTAACCCCCTAAACCCCAATACTAACCCTAATACTAACCCCCGACCCCTAATACAATACTAACCCCCGACCCCTAATACTAAAGTTAACCCCCTAAACCCCAATACTAACCCTAATACTAACCCCCGACCCCTAATACTAAAGTTAACCCCCTAAACCCTAATACTAACCCTAATAATAACCCCCGATCCCTAATACTAATATTAACCCCCTAAACCCTACTACTAACCTTAATATTAACCCCTAACACTAAACACTAAACCTAATTCTAACCCCCTAAATATATATCTCATTACCCATAGTTCTTTGATGGGGAAATCTGCATCTCATGACATATACACATGACATATACACAACCTTCTTGATGTATATTAATGCAGGGAATTTTTTCCTCATCTCATGTTTTTTTTGCATCACATTACATCCTTGTTAAAGCAGATGAGAGTGCTGTGGGGGGTTTTTGCAAGAGAAGAATTGACAAGTAATTTAGGGCACCTTTATTGTTGGGGCCAGGCTTATATGCATATACATGCAACTTTAAATCTTGTTTGTTATTTGTGGTGCTACATCTCCATCTCCTTACCCACAATTTTTGGTGTGGAGCCAAGTTCGTTTTGTATTTTATTTACATTTGCAGTTTTTCTTTTTGTTGTGTTAGCCATGTCGGTTTGGCAAAGAAGGATTGGTAGGTGTTTTGAGCCTACTGGTCATACATGCAAACATATATCTCATTACCCATAGTTCTTTGCGGGTAAAATCTGAATTGTATTACATATGCGCATCCACAAATCATTACCCATGATTATTTGTGTTACTTATTTTTAGATTTTATTACGTTTTTAGTGTTTCTTTTTGTTTGTGTTGTCTGTTTGGCAGAGAAGGATCGCAGGATGTTTTGGGTCACCCTAATGGCTGGGGATCAGGCTGATATTGAGACATGCAAATGCAAATATTTGTTGGTAAAATCGGCATCTCATGACAAATTCACATCCACAAATCATTACCCATAATTCTTGATAGCATTTCTTTTGAAATATTTTTATTTTTTTATATAGTGTTTGCATTTTCTGTTTGGCAGTGAAGGATTATAGTTATTGAACACCCTTTTCATTGTAGAGAGACTAATATGCTTACCTATGCCAATTCTGTTTTCATTAACCATTGCATTGATTGGGGCTATATCTGCATTTCAGTACATATGGACATTCACAAATCATAACCCATGATTCATGATATATTTTTTTTTTATTGAAAAGTGGTTTTTATTCACATAAAAAAATACATTGTCTATGCTGTGGCAGTCCCAATCAGCATAAACTCCCTATACAACTGTCAGCTAAATCTGCGACACAGCGCAGAGCAGAGCAGAAGAATCAAATAAAACATTTCTGATTTTCCCAAATATTCTGCCAAAACATTCACTCTCACATGCTCACATAATAATTGAATTTGGAAATACATTCATACCAGGCATTCATCCGTCAGATCAAAAATACATGCAATATCAAAAAAGACATCATATTCAAAATACAATTACAATTCCAGGGACGCCGATGGATGTGGGTTTAGGAATACGCCTAGGGTTGGGGAGGGGCTGGAGAGGGGCTGGGGACAGGGCAGGGGACGGGGCAGGGGATGGGGCAGGCTGCGGAGGGGCAGGTTTGGGGGCAGCAGTGGGGGCTGAGTGAAAAAGTGGGCCGGTGGAGGGGGCAGAGCTTAGTTCTCTTCCTCCTCAAGACTGTCAATGATGGAATAGTCCCTGAGCATGCTGTGGATCAGCCTGTGGCAGTCTTGAATGGTGACCCTCTGATTCTTCAGCACCTGGCGATTCTGGGCTAACCACAAAGTGTCCTTTACACAGCACATGTCGATTGGTCAGCCTGCTTGATGCCACATTTTTCCAGACAATATCTGTTGTGGCGGCAGGAAGCCCTGCAATAGTCTCGGTGACGTCTTGCTCACGAATGAGCTTGTAAATAATTCTGGATTTCTACAGGTTGGCATTAACTCCCTCCAGATGGTATTCCCTCACGAACTTGTGTACATCCAGGTAGAACCACGGTGTAGTCCAGTTGTAAGGGATGGAGCTGTCCCACTTGTCCCATCCAAGTGCCCTCCACAAGGGCAACAGGAAAAAGCGAGACAAAGAGTTCCCTGCTGAGCTGTTTCTTCCTCCAGAAAGCGTCCTTTGCACACAGTTACACACAAAAAAGGCCCTCATCATTGTAGGGATGTCAGGTATCCCCTTTCCTCCCTTCTGAGGCTTCTTGAACATCACTGCACGCTTTACTCTGTCTTGGAGCCCCAGATGAAGTGGAAGACGGCCCTCGTAATGGCCCTGCAGACCGTAATCAGCGGTGGCCAGGCCTGCGCTGTGTACTGAAGAACAGGAAGTATCTCGTTCAGCAGCACCAGCTTCTTCCCCTCAATGGTAAGGTCTCTGAGGCTCCATAGTTCGAATTTCTGATTCACCTTTGCGAGTCTCTCGTCCCAGCTCTTCAGGGTCGCGCCCTTTCCGCCAAACCAGACACCCAGGATTTTGATGAAATAAAGGATCTAGTGGCAGAGTGCAGCTCCTCCAGCATCAGAGGTGTGTCCATGGTGGCTTTGCCTGTGGGATCAATGGTGTTAGTGATGCCTGACAGGAACTTATCCGCGGCTGACGCGTCCGTTGGTTTCGGGGAGTAGAGGTCTCGATAGTAGTCTGTGACCACCTTCTTGATCTCCTCCTTCCCGTGTCTTGTTACACCTTGGCTATCCCGCATTTCCGTCAGGGGTGTGTGGGCGGAATGGAGCTTCCTAAAAAAGAAGGAGTTACACCTCTCGCTTTTCTCTAGGGTCTCCACTTTGGAACGGAACATGATTTGCTTGTACTCCTCCTCAAAGTGCTTTTTCAGGCCCTCCTTGGTCTCATCCAGCTCCCCGCTCACGTCCCATCCGCACTGTTGGAGGTCCAGCAGGGACTGGAGCTTGCGCTGCAGCTTTCTGAAGTTCCTCCTACTCACACACACCTGGCGTCTGCCTTTTGCCTGAAAGAAACTGCGGAGTTTAACCTTAGTAAATTCCCACCACTGGGACACAGAGAGGAAACGGTGCTTATCAGTCTTGCAATATTCATATATACTGTGCAGCTCCTCCACAATCTCCTGCCTCTGCAGCAGGGTACAGTTCAGCTTCCAGGAGCCAGGGCCAGGAGGAAAACCTTTGCCCAGAGCACCCTGAAAGTGAATGGCCCTGTGGTCAGAGAAAAAACAGGGGACCATGGAGTACTGCATGTGCTGAACTGTTCGGGGAGTAAACACAAAGTCTATCCGGGAACGCAGTGAGCCATCAGGGCGGCTCCACGTGTAATTCACAGAGCCGGCCCCCATGGATCCCACAACGTCCCGCAAGGATGCCTCCGCGACCATCTCCCTAAGCAGTTTGGATGTCTTGTCAATTTTACGTATGTTACCAGAGCTCTGCCCACTCTCCTCAATCAGACAGTTAAAGTCCCTGCCCATCACTAATGCCCTGGTGGTTGCCAGCTGGGCCCTCAGGGTCTGGAATGATTCCATTCACTGATTCTTCTCTGGGGAGGCATACACAGTGATGAACTATACAGGCTCATCCGCCCAGGAGCCATCTACAATGAGAAGGCGCCCACAAACCAGCTCCTGGACAGATTCCACCATGAAATTAGCCCCCCGGATCAGAATAGCTACCCCTGCTGACTTACAGCTGTTACTCCCAGACCAAAAGGAAGGGCCATGGGGCCAGTCCCTGCACAGATGACGATATAACCGAGAAAAAGGTAAACCACACTCCTGCAACATATACACATCACATGCCTGTGAAGAAAGAAAGGTTAATGCAGTCTGTCTCCTAAACTGATCCCTAACACTTCTCACATTGATGGTAAAAATAGAGATTGCTGCCATGGTTAGGGGAAAAAAAAAGGTTAGTACACAGATACATTAGTTACCACTCTCTTCTGCAGGTGGCGGGATTCCTCCTCCTGGATCTGGCATGTCCAGGGGGTTAAAAAAAACGTTCTCCGGCAGCGCATCTAGTAGGAGGCACGGGGACTCTGCACTTTGTTCCAGACTGCGGGATTCGGAGTCTGTCCTCGGTGCGTCTGAAGGTGTGAGGTCCTCCACCATCTTCTCCAGTTCCTCATCACCTTCCTCTTCTTCAGGAGGGGGGGCAGGTGTTGGGGCCCTCTTTTGCTGGGAGCCCTTGGGGGGGCTTGTATCTCCTTCCTCCTTGCTCAGTTTTCTCTTCCTTCCCTGTAGTTGCAGGTCTAGCGGTGTACCTGCAGTAGGTGGAAGAGGGGGAAATGCATCTAGGGAGGGAGCTGGGGAGGGGGTTAGTGCTACCTCAGTGGGAGTGAGGGGGTTAGGGAGTGAGGATAGAGGGGGTTTGGAGGTAGAAGGGGTTGGAGGGGGGCGTGGAGCCTTAGCTTTGGCTTGGGGGGGGGTCACTGATACCTTACCCTTCCTTGGAGCTGGTTCGGATTTCCCTTTCGCCAGCTCTGGTGCTTTCCTGGCTGCCGCCGAGGCGTAGGACCTGGTTCTCTGTGGGCAGTCCCTGTAGACATGGGCCGCCTCACCGCAGAGGTTGCAGGTCATCCTCTTTTTGGCAGTCTTTTGACTCGTGGCCCGCCACTTTGCAGGTCCTGCAGGCGCTCGTCTTACACTCCTTCCTCTTGTGGACAGTTTGGCTGCACTTCATGCAGTTCTTGGGCTGGTCTCCATAGTAAAGGGTGCTGTAGGAGCTCCCTAAGGAAAAGCTCGGTGGGAGGTGCAGGAATCCGTCTGGGAAGGAAGAATCCAGCCTCAGCCGGATGACCAGGGACCACTTGTCTGTCCAATAACTGTATCTATTTCAAATCTGCGCTGGCTCTCTCACCAGCATGCAGAATCTGCAAAGGAATGTGGCAATATCCTTTCCAGGGGTGTGGGGGTTGCGCATGGTGACGGTCACCTTCCTCTCCCAGGATTCATGTAATATAATTCCCAATTCTATTCACATTTCATGTCTTTTATCGTGTCATCTTTTGTTGGGCAGAGAAGGCTTACCAGGTGTTTTGGGTCACCCTTTACGCTGTTGAGAGAGTGATATGCATATAAATGCGAATATATTTTTCAATACCCTGGCGTAATCTGCATCTTATTACACCTGCACAACCTACAACTTCAAATCTGCATCTCATTACATATGCACATCCACAAATCATTAACCATAATTCTTGGTTTTACATATTTTTATATATTATTACTATGGTAGTGCTTCTTTTTGTTTGCATTTTCAATTTGGCAGTGAAGGAATATACCGTATTTGCTCGAATATAAGACAAGGTTTTTTTCAGAGCAAATGCTCTGAAAAATACCCCTCGTCTTATATTCGAGATCGTCTTATAATCTGACCTCAAATTTAGAGCTGCAGGGGACCTGGATCCCCCTCTCTAACAGAGAACAAAAGTTGGGGGAGCACACCATACAAAATAGATAAACAAGTAGAGGGTATAGTGCCAAAAATATTTTAATAAATATTAAATATGTAATAAATAACAGACAAATATATGTAAGACAAGATAAATAGAGAAATTACACACTACAAAACACAGAGAAATTAATTACAAACATATACACCAAAATAAGCAAACAAAATAAATTGAAAAAAGAAAATGATAAATAAATACCCACTCAATATAAAAAAATGCAGAGAAAAATGCAGACAGGAATGGAACAAGGGAGGACACACAGCGCAAAAAAAGGAGGACACCAACGTTTCGGCTAGAGGCCTTTATCAAGGTGTCCACACACAAAAATGAACATAGAACGATATATATACCTAAATGCTGCAGAGAAAACTAATCTGGTTGGACAGACACTTAAGTGCCAGCCAACCAGAAAAAGCGCGATGGCGGCCGCCAGCTTGACGCACATACACATATACTGTGTATATAAAAATACACCAACGCAAAAAACAAAAGAGAACACTTCCCTAGTATACTGTGCCGTATTCATAACAACTATCGCACCCCCCTTATCCGCTGCTCTAATGGTAATATCAGCGTCATCATGTAGTGCCCGTACTGCTAGACGTTCCTTATAAGTAAGATTGCTTTTAGTTTTAGACCCCCATTTAATGTGTATTTTTATATACACAGTATATTTTGATATTATTTTTCTTATTTTTATATTTTTGTAACGTTTATGCTTTTTGTTATCTTATTGTTTAAACTGCATTCTTTACATTATCTTTATTTGCATTGTCATTAGGTATATTTTTATTGCTTATTGTCATTATTTCTTTATTTTTTCTTATTTTCTCTTACAAAAAACTTTCTATGGGAATTTGCAGTAATGTGAGGCTTTTTTTGTTTTTCAGATAATGTCTTTTTATACTTTCGTTTTTGTTTCTTTTTCATGATGCATTCTCCTAATCTTCCATTTCTATATGGTATTACTCATTGTGAGATATGCCCCTCCGTTTTTCTTTTTAGAGTTATCCTATCTGTTACAGACACACAGCACTGTTTTTGTGCAGTATGTCCTTTGTTGCTCATTCAATAAAGTTACTTGACGCGACGCGTGACGTCATCACGTCACGCTGTGCGTCAAGATGGCGGCCGCCATCGCGCTTTTTCTGGTTGGCTGGCACTTAAGTGTCTGTCCAACCAGATTAGTTTTCTCTGCAGCATTTAGGTATATATATCGTTCTATGTTCATTTTTGTGTGTGGACACCTTGATAAAGGCCTCTAGCCGAAACGTTGGTGTCCTCCATTTTTTGCGCTGTGTGTCCTCCCTTGTTCCATTCCTGTCTGCATTTTTCTCTGCATTTTTTATATTGAGTGGGTATTTATTTATCATTTTCTTTTTTCAATTTATTTTGTTTGCTTATTTTGGTATATATGTTTGTAATTAATTTCTCTGTGTTTTATAGTGTGTTATTTCTCTATTTATCTTGTCTTACATATATTTGTCTGTTATTTATTACATATTTAATATTTATTAAAATATTTTTGGCACTATACCCTCTACTTGTTTATCTATTTTGTATGGTGTGCTCCCCCAACTTTTGTTCTCTGTTACTCTACCTATTAGGGGTGTATAGTGGACGCCCCTTGGGGTGATGCACCTTGTTGTTTATTTTTTCTTGTTGTTGACAACTCATTTAGGTGTGCTTCTCTGACTATTTGTTTTTCATCCCCCTCTCTAACAGCCAGGGGATGTCTGCGCGATGAGCCCCTGCTTCCACGACCGCCGGGACTTCTATGATAAAGCCGGGTCCTTCCGGCTTCATCATAAAAGTCCATGCGTAAGTGCAGGGCAGCATTGAGGATGTCTTCACGTATCGTGCAGACATCCCCCGGCGGCCCCCACTAGCCACCAGGGAAAGAAACCAGGTGAGGAGAGGGGAGGGGGAGGAGAGAAAAGGGGAGGGGGGCAGAGAGAAGAGGGGAGGGGGGGACAGAGAGAGACAAGGGGCGGGGGGAGACAGACAAGGGGAGGGGGGAAGAGAGAGAAGTTTCGGGGGGGGGGGGGGAGAGGCCGCATTGGCACATAAAAGGAAATAAAAACAAGAAATGCATTTGTATAATATCAATTTTTTGTTCAATATTAAAAAGCAATTTACATATATACAAGTTAAACTTTTTTTCCTATAGGGTAGTCTTATATTCAGGCTTTTATTTTTTTTTCCTAAAGGAATATACAAAGTTTGGGGGGGTCGTCTTATAATCAGGGTCGTCCAATAGTCGAGCAAATACGATAGTTATAGGTCACTCTTATCATTGTGGAGAGACTAATATTCTTTTTTTTATTTACCATTGTGTTCAGTGAGATCAAACCTGCATTTCATTACATATGCACATTCACAAATCATAGCACATGATTCATGACATAGCTTCTGATACCATTGTATTGGGTTATAGCATTGCTTTATGTATAGCAGAGAAGCATTACCGGGTGTTTTGGGTCACCCTTTACGCTGTGGAGAGGGTGATGTGCATATCTATGCAAATGTATTTTTCATTACCAATAGTTCTTTGTGTTGCATAATCTGCATCTTATTAAAACTACACAATTTACACCTTTAAATCTGCATCTCATTACACCTTTAAATCCGCATCTCATTACACCTTAAAATCCGCATCTCATCACACGTGCAAATTCGCATCTCATTACACCTTTAAATTTCCATCTCATTACACCTTTAAATCTGCATCTCATTACACCATCAAATATGCATCTCATTACACCTTTAAATTCGCATCTCATTACACCTTTAAATCCGCATCTCATTACACCTTTAAATCAGCATCTCATTATACCTTTAAATCAGCATCTCATTACACCTTTAAAGTCTCATCTCATTTCACGTGCAAATCCGCATCTCATTACACCTTTACATTTGCATCTCATTACACAGTTAAATCCGCATCTCATTACACCTTTAAATCTGCATCTCATTACACCTTTAAAGTCTCATCTCATTACACGTGCAAATCCGCATCTCATTACACCTTTAAATTCGCATCTCATTACACCTTTAAATACGCATCTTATTACACCTTTAAATCTGCATCTCATTACACCTTTAAAGTCTCATCTCATTACACGTGCAAATCCGCATCTCATTACACCTTTAAATTCGCATCTCATTACACCTTTAAATCCGCATCTCATTACACCTTTAAATCCGCATCTTATTACACCTTTAAATCTGCATCTCATTACACCTTTAAATCTGCATCTCATTACACATCAAAATTCCAAGTTGGAAATGCGCACCTTCAAAATGTGGCCCTTTAGCCCCCAAACAACCCAACAAACCTATGCATGGGTGGTATCCCTGTACTCAGGAGATGTTGTTGAACACATATTGGGTTATTGTTTGGCAGTGACACATACCGAAATATGTGAATTTATGTCTGAAATACAATATTTGTGGGGGAAAAAACACACAAAAATTACTTCCACAAAATTGGACAAAGGCTGGTGGTAGAATTTGTGCATGGAAAGTGTTAAAATACCACCATTTGAAATAGCGTAGGGTTTCTTCTTTAAAAAAATATATGGGTTGATGGGGTAAAATACACTAGCTGGCTTCAAATATGTCCCAAATGGGACATGGGCTCAGGTTGTCTGCATGTAAAAATTTCAAGTTGAAAAACCAAAAAGCGCACCTCTCAAATGTGGCCCTTTAACCCCTAAACAAGCAGACAAATCTATGCATGGGTGGTATCCCTATACTCAGGAAATGTTGCTGAACACATATTGGGGTGTTATTTGGCAGTGACACGTACCAAAATCTGTGAATTCATGTATGAAGTACAATGTTTGTGAAAAAAACCACAAAAAAATATCTACCACAAACTTTGACAAAGGCTGGTGGTAGAATTAGTGCATGGAAAGTGTTAAAATACCATCATTTGAAATAGCCTAGGGTGTCTACTTTAAAAAAATATATGAGTTGATGGGGTAAAATACACTGGCTGGCTTCAAATATGTCCGAAATAGGACATGGGTGCAGGCTGTCTGCATGTAAAAATTTCAAGTTGGAAAACCAAAAACTGCACCTCCCAAATTTGGCATTTTAGCCCCGAAACAACTCAACAAACCTATGCATGGGTGGTATCCCTGTACTCAGGAGAAATAGTAGAATCTATTTAGCAGTTTTTTTCGTTCGCTTTTGTCGATGAGAAGAAGATGTTTCAAATAAAAGTCATCTTTATTACAATCTCATTACACCTTTAAATACGCATCTCATTACACCTTTAAATCCGCATGTCATTACACGTGCAAATCCGTATCTCATTACACCTTTAAATTTGCATCTCATTACACCTTTAAATTCGCATCACATTACACCTTTAAATTCGCATCTCATTACACATTTAATTCCGCATCTCATTACACCTTTACATTTGCATCTCATTACACCTTTAAATTCGCATCTCATTACACATTTAATTCCGCATCTCATTACACCTTTAAATTTGCATCTCATTACACCTTTAAATTCGCATCTCATTACACATTTAATTCCGCATCTCATTACACCTTTAAATTTGCATCTCATTACACCTTTAAATCCGCATCTCATTACACGTGCAAATCCGTATCTCATTACACCTTTTAATTCGCATCTCATTACACCTTTAAATCTGCATTCCATTACACCATCAAATACGCATCTCATTACACCTTTAAATCTGCATCTCATTACAGCTTTAAATCTGCATCTCATTACACCTTTACAGCCGCATCTCATTACACGTGCAAATCTGCATCTCATTACACCTTTAAATTTGCATCTCATTACACCTTTAAATCTGCATCTCATTACACCATCACATACGCATCTCATTACACCTTTAAATTCGCATCTCATTACACGTGCAAATCTGCATCTCATTACACCTTTAAATTTGCATCTCATTACACCTTTAGATCTGCATCTCATTACACCATCAAATACGCATCTCATTACACCTTTAAATTCGCATCTCATTACACGTGCAAATCCGCATCTCATTACACCTTTAAATTCGCATCTCATTACACCTTTCAATTCGAATCTCCTTACACCATCAAATTTGCATCTCATTACATCTTTAAATTCGCATCTCCTTACACCTTTAATTCCGCATCTTATTACACCTTTAAATCCGCATCTCATTACACCTTTAAATCCGCATCTCATTACACCTCTAAATCTGCATCTCATTACACCTTTAAATTCGCATCTCATTACACCTTTAAATCCGCATATCATTACACGTGCAAATCAACATCTCATTACACCTATAAATTTGCATCTGATTACACTTTTAAATCTGCATCTCATTACACCATCAAATACGCATCTCATTACACCTTTAAATCCGCATCTCATTACACCTTTAAATCCGCATCTCATTACACCTTTAAATCTGCATCTCATTACACCATTAAATACGCATCTCATTACACCATAAAATACGCATCTCATTACACCTTTACATTCGCATCTCATTACCTTTAATTCCGCATCTCATTACACCTTTTAATTCGCATCTCATTACACCTTTACATTTGCATCTCATTACACCTTTACATTTGCATCTCATTACACCTTTAAATCTGCATCTCATTACACCTTTAAATCTGCATCTCATTACACCATCACATACGCATCTCATTACACCTTTAAATCCGCATCTCATTACACCTTTAAATCTGCATCTCATTACAACATCAAATATGCATCTCATTACACCTTTAAATTCGCATCTCATTACACGTGCAAATCGCATCTCATTACACCTTTAAATTCGCATCTCATTACACCTTTAAATTCGCATCTCATTACACCTTTAAATCTGCATCTCTTTACACCATCAAATACGCATCTCATTACACCTTTAAATCTGCATCTCATTACACCATCAAATACGCATCTCATTACACCTTTAAATTCGCATCTCATTACACCTTTAATTCCGCATCTCATTACACATTTAAATACGCATCTCATTACAAGTGCAAATCCGTATATCATTACACCTTTAAATTTGCATCTCATTACACCTTTAAATCTGCATCTCATTACACCATCACATACGCATCTCATTACACCTTTAAATCCGCATCTCATTACACCTTTAAATTCGCATCTCATTACACCTTTAAATCCGCATCTCATTACACCTTTAAATCCGCATCTCGTTACACCTTTAAATCCGCATCTCATTACACCTTTAAAATAGGTATGCCTTCTCCAGCTCCACTTCTTGGGTCACCAAATAGTCCAGGTAAGCCTCCAGTTTGGGCACTGCCTCCCTTAACTCCCGGAATTCTTCCCACCAGTACTCTGTAGCACTCCTAAAGACTGGATCCAGCTTAAGATTCTTCAATAATAATCCTGGTCCCCCAAAATCGTAGCTCTTTGTTGGAGTGTCATCCTCTAGCTCAGGGTACAGCATTGTGGCATACCACCGCAACACCCAGTATCCACAATTCATGACCATCTCAGCATGGACCAGCTCCCCAACTCAGCCACCCAGTATTTTTGGGGCTTCTCTTCCAGGTGTGGCATTCTCTCACTCAGCTTGCTCACATACCATTCCTGGGAGCTGGGGAGGACCTTTCCACCGGTACTCCTGGTCCCATACGAGAGTGTTCATTCATAGATTCAGGGTGGCTACAAGCTCGCTGTAGCATCTCATCCTGTGGGACCGGACCAGTAACCAATTTGTAGTTCCCAACCAACTGGGCTGCAGTACCCTCCTGGTACTCCCTGGTTAAGAAGCCAGTTTTGCAATATTTGTAATCCATGGCCATCATGCCAACTGCAATCCCTTGCTGGTGCTCTGCTGCTTATCCACTGGGCTCTGTGATAGAAAATCAGCTCCTTAGCCCCAGATTAAAGTTCAGCATTCACCCGCCAAGTCTTTGCTGGAATATTGCTCTTTGTACCCAAATAGCAGACAGGACCACTAGCAATTAGGTACAGCTAGAATGAACACAACTTTATTTGTGAAACAGCACAGACTTATATTCACACAAACAGGACATCACAGACATTAATATACAATGGAACTAAGCATAGTTCTCCACTAGGTCCTCCAATTTACTGGGTCTAGGAATACATTGTACTTCCAGTTTGCAAACCAAATAGGAATAAACATACAATGAGTAAACCTAATTACAAAACACACATTAAGACACATAATGAACACAACATCATCAGTTTAACAGAAGGACAAAGGGGAAATCTGCCTGACGTCACAGAGCGCATCCGTGCTGCGTTTTCGTGTATTTAAACTCACTGCTGGCCCTTTGCGGAAATTTCACAGAGACCTCGTTCGTTACTGCGATGGACCCCTTTGATGATCATAATGCCCTTGTGATCCATGGGTATATCGGGGAGTTACTCTGCTGTGGAGGCTGACAAGTGATTCGGGGGTATATAGGTGAGTTGCTCCACTGTGAAGCCTGACAGTGCCCCCCCCCCCCCCCCCAAGGCGTGACCTCCGGGCACACAAAGGACCAGGACGATCAGGATGCTGATGATGAAAATAATGGACCAAATCATCAGCATGGATGTTGGAGGCAGGTTCCCAGGATCTGTCAGTCAGGTCATAACACTTCCAATGCACAAAGTACGGCAGCCGACCCCTGAAGAGCCTGGAATTCAAAACCTCCTCGACCTCATACTCAATAAAACCATCCAAAAGGTTTAGGATCCGGTGGTGGACTGTTTCATGCAGGTAACAGCCCTTCGACCCAGGGTTTCAAGAGAAATACATGAAATACAACGCATGGTGGACCATAGCTGCAATCTCACTACTAAAGGGGAGACAAAATTTAAGATAGGCAAAGGACCAACAAACTTAAGACCTAATTTCTTGGTAGGACAGATCATTTTGAGAAGTCTCATAGACAGCCAGACCTTATTTCCCACCTGATAGGAGAGTTCAGGGGATCTGTGTTTATCATAGAGTACGTATGTATGAGGTTACCCATGTGGAAAGAGGCAGAGGGCACATGACCCGTTATAGGAGAACCCGGCAGCATTGATTGGTGAAATCCGTAACTTGCATAAAATGGAGACATATTGAGGGAACGATGCAGATGATTATTGTAGGCGAATTCAGCCAATGGAAAATATGATGCCCAGTTATCTTGAAGGTGAGTAGAAAAACAGCGTAGGTATTGTTCAACTGCTTGGTTCGTTCAGTTTGACCATTGCTCTGTGGGTGGAATGCAGTAGAGAGTGATCTGTGGATATTTAGACCATTGCAGAATGCCCTCCAAAATTGAGACGTAAATTGCGTACCTCGATCTGAGACAATATAGTCAGGTAGGCCATGGAGACTAAATATCTTGCGGATAAACAAGGTGGCGGTCTCTGATGCAGATGGTAAGCTTTTATGCGGAATGACATGAGCCATCTTGGTGAATCTGTCAACCACAACCAACAGGCTAGTAAATTGCTATGACGGGTGTAAGTCTGTGAGGAAATCCAGAGAAATTTCACTCCAAGGTCTGGTGGGGACAGGTAATGGTTGAAGAAGACCAGAAGGATGGTGATGAGGAAGTTTGGATCTTTCACAGATGGCACACAAGAAAACAAAAGCTACAACATCCCTGTGTAACGTGGTCCACCAGAAAGAGCGTTGAATGAGTTTTTTAGTTTGCCGGATCCCGCCATGACCTTCTGCCGGGGTGTCATGAAAAAATTGAAAAACTTGGGGACGTACTTCAGGGGGAATTATTCCAATAACATGCGTTCGCCCACATCATAGTTACGTTCCAAGGCACTCAATGTTCATGAAAAAAATGCTACAGGATAAAATAGTCCATCATGTTCCTGTCTTTGAGATAGAATGGCTCCAACGTGTAGGAGACTGAAGGGTCTGGAAGGGTTAGGATGGGGACTGTAGTGAACTTGGACTTTAGGGTATCGAATGCTGTTTGCGCCACCTCAGTCCACTTAAAACTCTTGGAGGTCAACGTGGTGATGGGTTGAATTATCTTACGTTGAAAAAATCTCTAATAAATTTCCAATAGACGTTGGCAAACCCAATAAACTGTTGAATGGCCTTTCTGTCTGTGGGTATAGGCCACTATAAGATAGCTGCCACTTTTTTAGGGTCCATTTATATGTTGTTGGGAGACAGTATGAAACCCAAAATATCCACTTGTTGTGTCTCAAAAATGCATTTATCTAGCTTAGCATACAGCTGGTGTTGTCGTAAACACAAAATAAATACACTATGACAAAACAATCCAAAATATCCCGAAAAATATCATTGATGAAGTGTTGGAATGTGGCCGGAGCCGTGCATAGACCAAATGGCATAACATTATATTTGAAATGGCCATAACGTGATGTAAAAACAGTTTTCCACTTGTCTCCCTCCTTGCACACCAGGTTATAAGCCCCTTGAAGGTCAATCTTCGTAAACACTTTTTCTGTGTGCAATTTTTCCATCAGCGCATAGTGAGTGGCAGTGGGTAGCAATTTTTTGTGGTTATTTTATTTAGTTCTTGGTAGTCTAAACATGGTCATAAACTACCATCTTTTTTTTTTTAACAAAGAAAATTCTGGCTCCAGCTGGAGAAGTTCTCTTCAGTATTTTCTTTTAACGATGTAAGTTCAGGCTCTGCTAGTGGATATATTATTCCAAAAGGTATGGGAGCACCAGGTAATAATTCAATGGAGCAATCATAGATGCGATGAGGAGGTAAGGTATTTGCTCTTTTCTTTTTGAAGACATCCTGGAACTGTTGAGAGGGAAACAGGGATTTAGGTTCCATGGTAAGGCAAAGGGCTGGATTCCCAAGACAACTCTCAGTACAGTGTTTGGAGATGAAACTGAAAATCCCAGTTTCCCAGTTAATGATGGCATTATGGGTTTGTAGCCAGGGAAGACCCAAAATGACAGAAAAAACTGGAGCAGGAACAATACTGAAGTGTAGTAATTCTTGATGGTGTCCTCCAATCAATGGTATGGTCTCATGAGTAATTGGGCCGGTCTTGAGAGAACTCCCGTCCACAAGTTGAATCTGTATGGGCGATGTCTTTTCACGTGTGGGAATGGTGAGGGTTTTGGCTAATTCCACATCTAAAAAGTATCCACCGGCCCCCAAGTCAACCATAGCGGAAGTGCTATAAGACCTTTAGTCCACTGTAATGAGAGAGAAATGGATAAATGAGGTGCTTGTGAGTGAAAAGATACTACCTTTGTCTTGATATTGGTAGGAACCAGCTTACCATGGAGATGACGGTGACATGCTCTGCAGTCTTTGTACATGTGCCCTGGTCTACCACAGTACAGGTATAAATTGTGAGTAAGCCGTCTAGTCTTTTCTTCTGCTGATAGGGGTCCCCTTCTTAGACCAATCTGCATAGGTTCTTCACCGCTAGACAGGGCCAGACCTTTAATTGGGAAGAGTGGGGCAGCTGCCCCAGTCGGACCCTGTCAGAGGCGGCACTTTGCTGTTCCCTGCAGCCGTATTTTTCTTTCTTTTTTTTTCTGTGACCAGAGGAGCTTGATTGAAGGAGTTCTCAGCCAATCAAGTGAGACTCCTCAACTCTCCTGATTGTCTGAGAGTTCAGAAGCCTCCCATGATTGGCTTAGACCTCCTTCATACAGAGTTCAAAGCAAATAAAGATGCAGGTAAAAAAAAAGTGTGTGAATGTGTGTGTATGTCAGTGTGAGTAAGTGTGTGTATGTCAGTGTGAGTAAGTGTGTGTATGTCAGTATGAGTAATTGTGTGTATATCAGTGTGAGCGAGTGTGTGTGTATGTCAGTGTGAGTAAGTGTGTGTATGTCAGTGTGAGTGTGTGTGTATGTCAGTGTGAGTGTGTGTGTATGTCAGTGTGAGTGAGAGCGTGTGTGTATGTCAGCTACCCAAGAGGTTAACTCCTCTAATAATTCCTATATCTGTCTAGCCACCAAGGGGTTAACGCCTCTGACACTTTTCTATATCATTCTAGCCATCCAGGGGTTAACTCATCTGACACTGTCTAGATCTGTCTAGCCATCCAGGGGTTAACTTGTCTGACACTGACTATATCTATCTGGATTTTGTTATAGGTCACTGGTCACGTTATGTTTTAGGGAATTGCTGTTTTTCTGTGCTGCCTGTTCGGCTCCCTGTGCAGTCTGCAGAGCGAGGGTCAGGGGGGGATCTTCTGATCTCCTCTCCCCTCTGTCTCTGCTGGCAAGCGTGATTGCGTTTGATGAGCTGGCACAGCATTGTCTTCCCTTTTACGACTACCGATGGAGGTCAAAATTTTAAGTCACAATATTATGGGCCTGAATTTCCCACAAAAATGGTGTCAGGCACTCCGCAATTGTCAGCTTGCATGCTGAGATTATCTTTCTTCAGGAAACTCATTTCACACCAAAGTACAGAAATTCTGAGATAGACAATACAAAGCCCATTTTCACTCTACACACCTTTCCTTTAAAATACAGAATTGTGTGACCATCTTCAGTAAAAAATCCCTTAATTTCCAGAACCTGTCACACAAGGCTGATAGGGAAGGTAGGTTTCTGCTATTGACTGGTTTATTAGATAATAAACCTGTCACGGGAGGGCTACTAGATGGGTAGCTTCTACCGGAATCAGTTCCACAAAATCCCACTGTGTGGGAGAATAGCATTCTACTAGAACTTCATGCACCTTACAAGTCTGGAACTACATGCACTTTGCAGCTGCTTGCTGTTTGCTTTTATGTAAGATTTTATATTTTTGTATTCTGCATTATTAAAGAAAGTTTTACTGAAAATATATCTCCTTCCTCCCCTGTCCTATTCTTTATGACCTTGAGGATCATCTGATTACACCTGTGAATTCAAGACCCCTAGAGGGGCTCCCGAATACCCATGACACTGAGCAGGGTACTGCTCAGGAAGATGTGAGTGGAATCCTCATATACTATATGTCTTTTGGTCCACTTATTAGTCTTAATATACTACACTATATTACTTTATTTTGTGTTTGTTTTTCTTCCCCTTACATTATATACGGAGAATATTGCCTCCTATAAGGGTAAATAACAGTGTGTAGTGTTTTGGGAAGGGCTTGATTTCACTTATTTGTTTTGTGTGTATTTTATGTACCAGGAGTGAAGCACTGGTTGTGTTTTTGGGCTGCTACTCACTTTACAGTTAAAGGCGCAGTGTACTCTATTTTTGTTTACTGCAGCATTTACAATAGGACTACAAAATATTTCCAACATATAAATAGTGTTGTAGTGTAAAAAAAAAAAAAAAAAAAAAAAAAAAAAAAAATATATATTCCTTAGTGTAGACTCCTTTAAGAGATTTTAAAGACAGAAAAGGTATTCACTTTGGCTTTCACTGAAAAGTATATAGCATTTATGGTGTGGAAACAACAGTAGGATTCTAGCCATGCGTTAGCAGTCTCAGATCGCAAATCAGGCAGAGCCCTCTAGTGGGCAATGGTAAATTACACAGTAAATAATTGCAAAGGGATGTGGCTAGACTGAATTTCTAGCCGAATAACAGGATCATCTAACAGATATAACTCTACTGACCTGGCAGGGATTTGGTGCATTAAATAGAGTTGCTATTCTATTGGTTTGATGTAATGTATAGTAAAGGGGGACAGTCGTGATCAGAACTACAGCCAACTTGACAACAACAATAAAGCATAGTTGCCAACATCGGCCATGTTTCCAGGGATACATATTTGTTCCACATGCTGCAGAAAAGAGCATGCAAAGTGCAGCATGTAGGATGGATTTACGCACAGACAGAATTCAATTAATTAATCATGGTAGGTTCTATGAGACCTCCAGTGAAAAAAAATCTTATGACAAAAAGGCGCTACCTAATTAAAGGGTATAACATAAATAAAGAATATTTGACAAGCTGCTCACAGTTGGTGGAAAAGAAACCCCAAACTAAATCCTATATAAAAATGGAGCCAAAAATACATACAGCTGGAGCGCTTAGGACAACAAAGTGTGAAACATATATTAAAAAAATACTTATGACAAAAAACATCTGTCTGAAGCTTCTTCTTGTGGATTCCGGTCTCAGTCCACGATATGTGCATAAAAAAGGAGAAGAAATCACAGAAGAGTGCCTTGTATTATCGATAGTATGAAATATCAAAAGGAGGCAAGTATGTGTATATATATATATGAAGAAAACGATGAATAGTTGATGGGTTAATTAAGCATTATAAAATATGAAGAGAGTACAACAGAGATATATAGGTAAAAAAAGGTAAGTACATTTAATTCAGATAAATAATTTAAATACCGGTATCAATACAACAAAGTAACTAAAATACCGATATCAATACAACAAAGTAACATATGTAACTCTTGCAACTAAATACATCCACATATATTATGCAAGGAAGCCTATCAATGATTTCAAGAAAAAGGTTAATAGCCTAATTGGATTGTGGGTGTTCCTCAGAACTGCAGTATTAAAAGAGGTAATACCTTCTCTCCAGTTATGCACCTTTGATGAAGCCACCTGTGGCGAAACTCGTAGTGCCATTTCTTTGAACTTTTATGTTTTGCGGAGAGCTCCTTACTTTATCCCGCTGTACACGTAGTTTCTGATTCAACAAGCCGCTTCAAGCAATTACCGCGTGGGGCTGTTGAAGTAGTTAAACTTGTGAATAAAGCTGGAGAACATTTTAGTTTCAACTAGTTTGAAATCCAGAAACCGGGCGATTGCCACCAATATATATCATTCATAGGGCTCACTGACGCCTGAAGCTTTTTATGTGGGGTCCTTTCATTAGGTCCCACCAACACTCCCCGTCAGCTCTCATTACGAAGCTTGTTTTTATTGTTTTCTTTTTACATGTTTTTTTCGTTTGTTAGTCTTGTGTATGTTTTCTAGCTATTTCTTTAACTCATTGATAGGTTTCCATGCATAATATATGTGGATGTATTTAGTTGCAAGAGTTACATATGTTACTTTGTTGTATTGATATCGGTATTTTAGTTACTTTGTTGTATTGATACCGGTATTTTAATTGTTTATCTGAATTAAATGTACTTACCTTTTTTACCTATATATCTCTGCTGTACTCTCTTCATATTTTATAATGCTTAATTAACCCATTAACTATTCATCGTTTCCTTTATATATATATATATATATATATATATATATATATAATCAGTGGCGTCCCGAGGGGGGGCGGACCGCACCGGGTGACACCTCCAGCGGGGGTAAAACCTGTGCTGCCGGCATTAACCCCCCCCCCCCTCACCGTGCTACTTACCTTTTTTGTTTTTTTCCTGGCGGCCGCATCGCCTGGATGCGGCCACCGAATAAAAACAAATAAAAAAAAAACACAGCGATACGTCACATCCGGCGACTGTCTTTCCCTCCTCCGTGCAGGAGGGAAGACTGCATGGAGGAGGCATCCGTCCAGCGACATGGATCAGCCATTAGGTAAGTGATGGGGAAGGGGGGGAGGAGGGTGGTTTAAAACGAGCACTGGCATGGCACACTATTACTGGGCACTGGCATGGCACACTATTACTGGGCACTGACTGGCACACTATTACTGGGCACTGACTGGCACAATATTACTGGGCTCTGACTGGCACAATATTACTGGGCTCTGACTGGCACACTATTACTGGGCTCTGACTGGCACACTATTACTGGGCACTGACTGGCACAATATTACTGGACTCTGACTGGCACACTATTACTGGGCTCTGACTGGCACACTATTACTGGGCACTGACTGGCACAATATTACTGGGCACTGACTGGCACACTATTACTGGGCACTGACTGGCACAATATTACTGGGCTCTGACTGGCACACTTACTGGGCTCTGACTGGCACAATATTACTGGGCATTGACTGGCACAATATAACTGGGCACTGACTGGCACAATATTACTGGGTTCTGACTGGCACACTATTACTAGGCACTGACTGGCACAATATTACTGGGCTCTGACTGGCACAATATTACTGGGTTCTGACTGGCACACTATTACTGGACACTGACTGGCACAATATTCCTGGTATCTGACTGGCACACTATTACTGGGCTTTGACTGGCACACTATTACTGTACACTGACTGGCACAATATTATTGGGCTCTGACTGGCACAATATAACTGGGCACTGACTGGCACACTATTACTGGCCTCTGACTGGCACACTATTACTGGACACTGACTGGCACACTATTACTGGGCACTGACTGGCACAATATTACTGGGCTCTGACTGGCACACATTTACTGGGCACTGACTGGCACAATATTACTAGTTTCTGACTGGCACACTGTTACTGGGCACTGACTGGCACAATATTACTGGGTTCTGACTGGCACAATATTACTAGTTTCTGACTGGCACACTGTTACTGGGCACTGACTGGCACAATATTACTGGGTTCTGACTGGCACACTATTACTGGGCACTGACTGGCACACTATTCCTGGGCTCTGACTGGCACACTATTACTGGGCACTGACTGGCACACTATTACTGGGCACTGACTGGCACAATATTACTGGGCTCTGACTGGCACACTATTACTGGGCACTGACTGGCACACTATTACTGGGCACTGACTGGCACAATATTCCTGGTATCTGACTGGCACACTATTACTGGGCACTGACTGGCACAATATTCCTGGTATCTGACTGGCACACTATTACTGGGCTCTGACTGGCACAATATAACTGGGCACTGACTGGCACACTATTACTGGGCACTGACTGGCACACTATTACTGGGGTCTGAGTGATGGGGAAGGGGGGGGAGGAGGGCGGTTTAAAACGAGCACTGGCATGGCACACTTACTGGGCACTGGCTGGCACAATATTACTGGGGTCTGACTGGCACACTATTACTGGGCTCTGACTGGCACACTATTACTGGGCACTGACTGGCACAATATTACTGGACTCTGACTGGCACACTATTACTGGGCTCTGACTGGCACACTATTACTGGGCACTGATTGGCACAATATTACTGGGCACTGACTGGCACACTATTACTGGGCACTGACTGGCACAATATTACTGGGCTCTGACTGGCACACTTACTGGGCTCTGACTGGCACAATATTACTGGGCACTGACTGGCACAATATAACTGGGCACTGACTGGCACAATATTACTGGGTTCTGACTGGCACACTATTACTGGGCACTGACTGGCACAATATTACTGGGCTCTGACTGGCACAATATTACTGGGTTCTGACTGGCACACTATTACTGGGCACTGACTGGCACAATATTCCTGGTATCTGACTGGCACACTATTACTGGGCTTTGACTGGCACACTATTACTGAACACTGACTGGCACAATATAACTGGGCACTGACTGGCACAATATAACTGGGCACTGACTGGCACACTATTACTGGGCTCTGACTGGCACACTATTACTGGACACTGACTGGCACACTATTACTGGGCACTGACTGGCACAATATTACTGGGCTCTGACTGGCACACATTTACTGGGTTCTGACTGGCACACTATTACTGGGCACTGACTGGCACACTATTACTGGGCACTGACTGGCACAATATTACTGGGTTCTGACTGGCACACTATTACTGGGCACTGACTGGCACAATATTCCTGGGCTCTGACTGGCACACTAATACTGGGCACTGACTGGCACACTATTACTGGGCACTGACTGGCACAATATTACTGGGCACTGACTGGCACAATATTACTGGGCTCTGACTGGCACACTATTACTGGGCACTGACTGGCACACTATTACTGGGCACTGACTGGCACAATATTCCTGGTATCTGACTGGCACACTATTACTGGGCTTTGACTGGCACACTATTACTGGGCACTGACTGGCACAATATTACTGGGCTCTGACTGGCACAATATAACTGGGCACTGACTGGCACACTATTTCTGGGCACTGACTGGCACACTATTACTGGGTTCTGACTGGCACACTATTACTGGGCAGTGACTGGCACAATATTACTGGGCTCTGACTGGCACACATTTACTGGGCACAGACTGGCACAATATTACTGGTTTCTGACTGGCACACTATTACTGGGCACTGACTGGCACAATATTACTGGATTCTGACTGGCACACTATTACTGGGCACTGACTGGCACAATATTCCTGGGCTCTGACTGGCACACTATTACTGGGCACTGACTGGCACACTATTACAGGGCACTGACTGGCACAATATTACTGGGCTCTGACTGGCACACTATTACTGCGCACTGACTGGCACACTATTACTGGGCACTGACTGGCAAAATATTACTGGGCACTGACTGGCACAATATTAATGGGCTCTGACTGGCACACTATTACTGGGCACTGACTGGCACAATATTACTGGGCTCTGACTGGCACACTATTACTGGGCTCTGACTGGCACAATATTACTGGGCTCTGACTGGCACAATATTACTGGGTTCTGACTGGCACACTATTACTGGGCACTGACTGGCACAATATTACTGGGCTCTGACTGGCACAATATTACTGGGTTCTGACTGGCACACTATTACTGGGCACTGACTGGCACAATATTCCTGGTATCTGACTGGCACACTATTACTGGGCACTGACTGGCACAATATTCCTGGTATCTGACTGGCACACTATTACTGGGCTCTGACTGGCACAATATAACTGGGCACTGACTGGCACACTATTACTGGGCACTGACTGGCACACTATTACTGGGGTCTGAGGGATGGGGAAGGGGGGGAGGAGGGCGGTTTAAAACGAGCACTGGCATGGCACACTTACTGGGCACTGGCTGGCACAATATTACTGGGGTCTGACTGGCACACTATTACTGGGCTCTGACTGGCACACTATTACTGGGCACTGACTGGCACAATATTACTGGACTCTGACTGGCACACTATTACTGGGCTCTGACTGGCACACTATTACTGGGCACTGATTGGCACAATATTACTGGGCACTGACTGGCACACTATTACTGGGCACTGACTGGCACAATATTACTGGGCTCTGACTGGCACACTTACTGGGCTCTGACTGGCACAATATTACTGGGCACTGACTGGCACAATATAACTGGGCACTGACTGGCACAATATTACTGGGTTCTGACTGGCACACTATTACTGGGCACTGACTGGCACAATATTACTGGGCTCTGACTGGCACAATATTACTGGGTTCTGACTGGCACACTATTACTGGGCACTGACTGGCACAATATTCCTGGTATCTGACTGGCACACTATTACTGGGCTTTGACTGGCACACTATTACTGAACACTGACTGGCACAATATAACTGGGCACTGACTGGCACAATATAACTGGGCACTGACTGGCACACTATTACTGGGCTCTGACTGGCACACTATTACTGGACACTGACTGGCACACTATTACTGGGCACTGACTGGCACAATATTACTGGGCTCTGACTGGCACACATTTACTGGGTTCTGACTGGCACACTATTACTGGGCACTGACTGGCACACTATTACTGGGCACTGACTGGCACAATATTACTGGGTTCTGACTGGCACACTATTACTGGGCACTGACTGGCACAATATTCCTGGGCTCTGACTGGCACACTAATACTGGGCACTGACTGGCACACTATTACTGGGCACTGACTGGCACAATATTACTGGGCACTGACTGGCACAATATTACTGGGCTCTGACTGGCACACTATTACTGGGCACTGACTGGCACACTATTACTGGGCACTGACTGGCACAATATTCCTGGTATCTGACTGGCACACTATTACTGGGCTTTGACTGGCACACTATTACTGGGCACTGACTGGCACAATATTACTGGGCTCTGACTGGCACAATATAACTGGGCACTGACTGGCACACTATTACTGGGCACTGACTGGCACACTATTACTGGGTTCTGACTGGCACACTATTACTGGGCAGTGACTGGCACAATATTACTGGGCTCTGACTGGCACACATTTACTGGGCACAGACTGGCACAATATTACTGGTTTCTGACTGGCACACTATTACTGGGCACTGACTGGCACAATATTACTGGATTCTGACTGGCACACTATTACTGGGCACTGACTGGCACAATATTCCTGGGCTCTGACTGGCACACTATTACTGGGCACTGACTGGCACACTATTACTGGGCACTGACTGGCACAATATTACTGGGCTCTGACTGGCACACTATTACTGCGCACTGACTGGCACACTATTACTGGGCACTGACTGGCAAAATATTACTGGGCACTGACTGGCACAATATTAATGGGCTCTGACTGGCACACTATTACTGGGCACTGACTGGCACAATATTACTGGGCTCTGACTGGCACACTATTACTGGGCTCTGACTGGCACAATATTACTGGGCTCTGACTGGCACAATATTACTGGGTTCTGACTGGCACACTATTACTGGGCACTGACTGGCACAATATTACTGGGTTCTGACTGGCACAATATTACTGGGTTCTGACTGGCACACTATTACTGGGCACTGACTGGCACAATATTACTGGGCTCTGACTGGCACACTATTACTGGGCACTGACTGGCACACTATTACTGGGCACTGACTGGCACAATATTCCTGGTATCTGACTGGCACACTATTACTGGGCTTTGACTGGCACACTATTACTGGGCACTGACTGGCACACTATTACTGGGCTCTGACTGGCACACTATTACTGGGCAGTGACTGGCACACTATTACTGGGCTCTGACAGGCACACATTTAATGGGCGCTGACTGGCACAATATTACTGGGCACTGTCTGGCACACTATTACTGGGCACTGACTGGCACAATATTACTGGGTTCTGACTGGCACACTATTACTGGGCACTGACTGGCACAATATTCCTGGGCTCTGACTGGCACACTATTACTGGGCACTGACTGGCACACTATTACTGGGCACTGACTGGCACAGTATTACTGGGCTCTGACTGGCACACTATTACTGGGCACTGACTGGCACACTATTACTGGGCACTGACTGGCAAAATATTACTGGGCACTGACTGGCACAATATTACTGGGCTCTGACTGGCACACTATTACTGGGCACTGACTGGCACAATATTACTGGGTTCTGACTGGCACAATTTTACTGGGCTCTGACTGGCACAATATTACTGGGTTTTGACTGGCACACTATTACTGGGCTCTGACTGGCACAATATTCCTGGGTTCTGACTGGCACAATATTACTGGGCTCTGACTGGCACAATATTACTGGGCTCTTAGTGGCACAATATTACTGGGTTCTGACTGGCACACTATTACTGGGTTCTGACTGGCACACTATTACTGGGCTCTGACTGGCACAATATTACTGGGCTCTGAATGGTACACTATTACTGGGCTCTGACTGGCACAATATTACTGGGTTCTGACTGGCACACTATTCCTGGGCTCTGACTGGCACAATATTCCTGGGCTCTGACTGGCACAATATTACTGGGCTCTGACTGGCACAATATTACTGGGTTCTGACTGGCACACTATTACTGGGCTCTGACTGGCACACTATTACTGGCTCTGACTGGCACACTATTACTGGTATCTGACTGGCACAATATTACTGGGTTCTGACTGGCACACTATTACTGGCTCTGACTGGCACAATATTACTGGGCTCTTACTGGCACACTATTAATGGGCTCTGAGTGGCACAATATTCCTGGTATCTGAGTGGCACACTATTACTGGGTTCTGACTGGCATACTATTACTGTGCTCTGACTGGCACAATATTCCTGGTATCTGAATGGCACAATATTCCTGGGCTCTGACTGGCACACTATTACTGGGCTCTGACTGGCACACTATTACTGGGCTCTGACTGGCACAATATTACTGGGCTCTGAATGGCACTACTGATTTAGGTTCTATTTGCGGTGCTAGATGCTGACCCTGACTAGGTGTCACTCATATTACATCTATCCAATATGCATAAGCACTCCACTCGTTCGAAGAGACAACAAAACAATCTGATGCCCGGGTGCTAATCTGTCACATCTATATCCATCCAAAAAATGAAAGCACTCACGGGTCTTGCTGCATGTAAATCCTCTTTAATCTGATAGCAACGTTTCGGGCAGATCAATTGCCCTTTGTCCAGCACAACTAACATAGGGCACTGAAATTCATTAAATATACACAAATTGATTACTCACCAGCCGCAGCTGCTCCTACCCGCGTCCCTGACCCGGAAACACCCGGAAACATCGGATTACGTGCCAGACAGACCATGTGATATACATGATCACCTGCCCTTGTGGTTTATCTTATGTGGGCAAAACCATCTTACCTCTGAGGGAGCGTATTAGAGGACATCGGTCATCTATAAGAGTAGCTTATCGGGACAAGATCTCGGATAAACCTGTGGCTAAACATTTTTTTGAACTTCAACATTCATTGGCGCAGTTAAGATTTGTCACTATAGATCACGTTCCACCCCCACGGAGAGGTGGGGATAGAGCCACTTTATTATTACAACGAGAAAGCAAGTGGATATACACTCTGGACACTATATCTCCTCGAGGGCTCAACGAACAATTATTACTTAGGTCATTTCTATCCCCTCGATCTTGATTGATTCTGAATCATGAGTACATAGGGTCCTCATTTTGCCAGAGCACGTGGGCTACACACATGTGTTACCTGATAGTTCGTTTGACCCCTCCTTTTGTGCTATTCTCTGTTATATTTGGCTTTGTTCTGTCTTTTTTGGTTGTTTGTTTTTGTTGTGGTATACACACCAATGGTATAATTGGCCTGTTAGAGATAGGGGATATGCATGGGGTACAGTGTGGTCCTTGTATCTGTTTGTATCAGTGTCAGTATGCATAAATGTTCAACACTTATTTGCTGTTTTCTTGGTTTATCTATTTTCCCTCTTGCTTGGTATCTCTCCTTTGTACTTTTGTTATCTGTACCTTTGTTATCTGTAGTTTCTTTTAAGTGTAGTGTTTTTGTATTTTGCATTTTTTTGTTTAACTTATTATTTGTTCATTTTGTTTGCGTGGTGATTTTTTTCTCACTGTGTTTCATCCCTTTTCTTTATCCTTCGAGGTCTCCACCTGAGTGCCGGTATTAATCCCTTTATTCTCCAGAATTTCTTGAAGGGTGTGGTATCAGTATGATACAATGTGTTATGCACTGGGTGCTGGACGAGGTTGAGTAGATCCGCTCCCATTCCTGTGTCCGTCATTCCTGAGTTCTGGGACGGACACAGGTGGCATCGGATCACTCTCCGCGACTCTGGTAGCTTGCTTGACAGGGGGCGTTTCTGTTGTGGTCACTTAATTGGTAGTGCTTGGAGATTGGTCGGGTTTTGATCACATGAGCGCACGTTACTATGGTAACATATACACGAAGCCGACACAGCTTTCCCACGGCTCTCTCTTCAGCTGCGATACACACTTCCGGGTGAGGGACGCGGGTAGGAGCAGCTGCGGCTGGTGAATAATCAATTTGTGTATATTTAAATGAATTTCTGTGCATTATGTTAGTTGTGCTGGACAAAGGGCAATTGATCTGCCTGAAACGTTGCTATCAGATTAAAGAGGATTTACATGCAGCAAGACCCGTGAGTGCTTTCATTTTTTGGATGGATATATATATATATATTTACTTGCCTCCTTTTGATATTTCATACTATCGATAATACAAGGCACTCTTCTGTGATTTTGTCTCCTTTTTTATGCACATATCGTGGACTGAGACCGGAATCCACAAGAAGAAGCTACAGACGTACTTTTTGTCAAAAGTATTTTTTATTATTTTTTAAATATATGTTTCACACTTTGTTGTTCTATGAGATCTCCACCCTGATTTATTAACTGTATATCCATCCTACATACTGCGGTGCTGCACTTTGCATGCTCTTTTCTGCAGCATGTAGGGTTGCCATCTGGCCGCTATTTTACCAGCAGGCTGGTAAAATTTTTTGGCATCAGGCCAATGTTAAGTGTATGGAGACAGTAGCAAGGCCGGGATTTTTCTGAACAAAAGGTGGCAACCCTAGCAGCATGTGGAACTAATTTGTGTCCCTGGAAACATGGCCAATGTTGGCAACTATGATAAAGTGTTCAAACAGAATAAGCTGCACAGAACCAACTTTAACTTATAAACCTCAGTAATGTCATAATTTAAATAAGGAATTGGAAGAGAGGGAGATAGCAGAGCAGGAAAAAAAAAGTTCAGAAATATAAGACAGGGGAGAAAAGGGGAACACGAGAGTGTGTTACCTACTGCAACAAGTGAGCTCAGTGCAAAAAGAAGAGGACCCATTTGTCACTATGTGGAGGCAAGTGGCCCTGAAGGGGGGGGGGGGGGGGTAGACAAGCAATAAGTCGCCAATCCAGCGAAGTTTCACATCCATGTTAGAAGCAGGCTTTTCAGGTGTATATAGATCACCGCTCGTCTGCCCGCATCCAATATTAATAAACATAATAAAGAGGTTCTCTTGAAAAAGTCAGTTTGCCCAAACTATTCATCACTGTCCCGAAGTATTCAACGGGTCCTCATTGTTGAGGCTCGCTACAGGAGGAGGTTCAAGAGGGGTCAACTGTCCATCCTTTAGTGGAGGTAGCCCATTTGATTGCAATGAATAAGGTATGGTCTTCAGTTATGTGCTCAATCTAGACCTGCCTTCCATCATGTAGAACTCTCAAAGAATGAGCCGAGCCCCATGGATATCTGATGTTAAGTACTCATAGGTGAGCAGTAAGAGGGGCCAACAATCTGTGCCATGCCACAGGGGCTGGAGGCAGATCATCAAACATTTGAAGCCACACATTCTCATACAGGAGCTGCCCATGCTTACGGGAGATATTCATTAGTCCTGTCTGTTGAGCACAGTTTCTTTGTGTATGTTGAGTGCAACAATATGCCATGCGGCACGTCAGCCGGAGCATTTCATGCTTTCTGCACCCGGAATGCATCTAACACGAGGCTGTCAGGAGGATCTTGACTGAGTTTTAAGTGAGTGAGCTATTGTACAAGGTATTCACGGAGGTCGCTGGACCCTACCTCCTCCAGTATCCCTCTTATTCTTACATTTGCTTGTCTCATTCTGAGATCCATGAGGGTTGTGGGATGGTACATAAAGTGTACCTCTTGTATTAATTGGTCCACTTGAGCATGTGTGTCAGTGTTGTCTTGTTTTAAAGGTACACTACCACTTGCATAAGATGTAATTAGATAACCTGGTCATCTAAAACAAACACATATATAAATCAGATGCCACTGTTTTTTTTTTTTAATATGATTGAATTAATTGCATATAAAAGGAAAAATAAAATTAGGTGTTTATCTCCTGGCTCCATTTTGTGAATATTTCCCATGATGCAACATCGTCCAAAATCTTCCAGCCAGTCTCACTGTACAACTGTGGCTAAAGCCTGCATGATGATGTCATAAGATACTCCCCTGCTCTCTTACTGGCTCCTGTGTATCATAGTGGGCAGGACTAGGTGGCTGTGTACAACTTTTTTACCTGCTTTCCAGCACAAAGAGAGGAGACTGACCTGATCAAACTGGGTCATCCCCTTGTGATGTAATAGTTACATTACCCTCCTATTCAATGCAAGTCTCTGGTCACTGTATCAGATCTTATAAGCATCTGAATATCTTTGTACAGCTCACAGAGATTTTCTTTAGTTGCAGAAGCATTCTTTGCTCCAGCCAGTGTCGTCCCAAAGGGGGGGGGGGGGGGTGCGGACCGCCCCGGATGACACTCCAGCAGGGGTGACACCCGTGCTGCCGGCATCCCACCACAGCACATCGCACTGCTGAACTTTTTTTATTTCTGGCAGAAGCATCCGCTAGATTCGGCTGCCAGAAAAAAAAAGTTACAAAATAAAATTACGTCACATCCAGTGGCTGTGTTTCCCTCCTCCATGCAGGAGGGAACACTGCACGGAGGGGACGACCGGGAGACAGAGCAGCAAGGAGGTAAATACTGGGCATATTATTGGGCAAATTGGCTGTGGCTTTTTAATGGTAAAATAATACTGGAATATATTAAATGGCAAAATAATACTGGAATATATTAAATGGCAAAATACTGGCATATTAAATGGCAAAATACTGGCATATTAAGTAGCAAAATACTGGCATATCGAATGGCAAAATACTGGCATATTGAATGGCAAAATACTGGCATATATTAAATGGCAAAATACTGGCATATTGAATAGTTAAATACTGGCATATTGAATGGTTAAATACTGGCATATTGAATAGTTAAATACTGCATATTAAATGGCAAAATACTGGCATATTGAATGGTTAAATACTGGCATATTATATGGCAAAATACTGGTTTATTGAATGGTTAAATACTGTATATTAATGGCAAAATACTGGCTAATTGAATGGTTAAATACTGGCATAGTGAATGGTTAAATACTGGCATATTATATGGCAAAATACTGGCATATTGCATGGCAAAATACTGGCATACATTAAATGGCAGAATAATACTGGCATATTATTGGGCAAATTGGCTGTAGCTTATTAATGACAAAATAATACTGGCATATTATTGAGCAAATTGGCTGTGGCTTTTTAATGGCAAAATAATACTGGCATATTGAATGGCAGAATAATACTGGAATATATTAAATGGAAAAAAATACTGGCATATCGAATGGCAAAATAATACTGGAATATATTAAATGGCAGGCATATCGAATGGCAAAATAATACTGGAATATATTAAATGGCCAAATAATACTGGAATATATTACATGGCAAAATACTGGCATATTAAAAGGCAAAATACTGGCATATTGAAGGGAAAAATATTGGCATATTGAATGGCAAAATACTGACATATATTAAATGGCAAAATACTGGCATATTGAATGGTTACATACTGGCATTTTGAATGGCAAAATACTGGCATATTGAATGGTTAAATGTTGGCATATTAAATGGCAAAATACTGGCACATTAAATGGCAAAATACTGGCATATTAAATGGCAAAATAATGGCATATTGAATAGTTAAACACTGGCATATTGAATGGCAAAATACTGGGATAGTGAATGGTTAAATATTGGCACATTGGATGGCAAAATACTGGCATATTGAATGGCAAAATACTGGTATATACTAAATGGCATAATAATGGCATATCGAATAGTTAAATACTGGCATATTGAATGGGAAAATACTGGTATATATTAAATGGCAGAATAATACTGGCATATTATTGGGCAAATTGGCTGTGGCTTATTAATGACAAAATAATACTGGCATATTGAATGGCAAAATAATACTGGAATATATTAAATGGCAAAATACTGGCATATTTTAAATGGCAAAATACTGGCATATTTTAAATGGCAAAATACTGGCATATTGAATGGCAAAATACTGGCATATATTAAATGGCAGATTAATACTGGGATATTGGGCAAATTGGCTGTGGCTTATTAAAGACAAAATAATACTGGTATATTATTGGGCAAATTGGCTGTGGCTTTTTAATGGCAAAATAATACTGGCATATTATTGGGCAAATTGGCTGTGGCTTATTAATTACAAAATAATATTGGCATATTAAATGGCAAATAGTACTGGCATATTATTAGGCAAATTGTCTGGCTTATTAATGGCAAAATAATTCTGGCATATTATTGGGCAAATTGTAGTTTATGAATGACAAAATAATACTGACATATTATTGGGAAAATTGGCTGTGACATATTTATGGGCAAACTGGCATATTAATGGGACTTCTGGTTTATTTTAATTGGCAAAGTGATTCTGTGGCATGGTCTGTGGGGCAAAATAACATGTACTATGATGAAAGCTAAACTGGCTAGTTCTGTGGGGCAAAGTGACACTGTGGTATGTTCTGTGGGGCATTGACACTGTGGCATGCCAAATGGTCTAGGTGCAATATGAGGGCAAGCCAAGTGCTGTGGGTGCAATATAGGTACATGGAAAGTTCTGTGGGTACTGTATGGTGCTGTGTTAAGTCCTTTAGGTGCAATGTGGGTGCAGAGGAAGGGAATAAAAACAATGAATGCAATTTTTCAGTAACATTTTTATTACATACGAAAATAGTTGAATATAATATAAAAAAAAAAATCAAAGAATTATAAATGCAACTAGTTAGAGAGAGAGAGAGAAAGAGAGAGAGAGATGTCTGTGTGTATAGATATGTATTGTTTTAGAATTCTACAATTGTCACCTCATGGGGCTCCTGTGTTTTGCATAATTAATGGAAGTCCCATGTTTGGCATAATTATGGGGCTCTTGTGTGTGGCATAACTATGGGGTGCCTGTGTGTGTGGCATATTTAATTGGGCTCCGAGGTGAGGCATAAATAATGGGGCTCTGGTGTGGCATAATTTATGGGGCTCCTGTGTGTGTCATAGTTATGGGGCTCCTGTGTGTGGCATAGTTAATGGGCTCCTGTGTGTGACATAATTTGTGGGGCTCCTGTATGTGGCATATTTAATGGGCCATTTGACTGACATTACTAAGGAATCTGTTTGGCATGGTATTGGTGGAAATCCAGGGGGTGAATATGAGTTACCGCACCGGGTGACACCAACCCTAGTGACGCCACTGGCCCCAGGTTCAGTTTCTGGTCTGTCAGGTTAGCACTTGAACAGGGTCTCAAACATCCCTGAAGACACAGAGTCACTCCTGACATTGCTGGGTGTTACCGATGGTGTAGTCACTGTAGGCCTTAGAAGTTATCAGAGGTATTGAACAGTAATCTCGAGACTGGTACATATGAATAAAGCAGAATAAAAGGATAACAAGATGGATGCCAGCAGCCTCCATTTTGTGTCAGTTTTGGGACATCCTTCTGTGTGTTCAAATCCTATTCTGAGCTAAAAGAAAGTCCTCCACATTCCTAACTCTGTTATCTAGTATCACCGGAACAGATAAGGTGGGCATTGTAGTGGTTTATGACTCTCAGTGTATTTCTGAAGACACAGCTGTGTCTGTATACATACAAGAGGTGAAGGGGGGCTTCTCTTCAGCTTGCTAGCCCACCCAAACTGACAGACACACTGAGATTACTTGGATTTTAGATGTGAATAATCTAATAAGGGTTATTATAAACACACCCAGTTGATTCACATCGCTCATTAAAATATATATAATTATATCAAATCTTCACTAATAAATTTTTAAAGTATAATTAATCCTACATATTAATTATAATATTGTTTTTATTATTTTATTAGTGTGGTATACATTTTATTATAAGTTTTTATCTAATGTCCAATGATAAGCATATTTACTATAATTTGAAATTGTATGAACACTTCTATATATTGCAACATATATATTGTATTACATTATACTCACAATCCAGGTATAGCTATAAATCATGACATCATCTCATTTACATTAACACACCCATCCATTCAATTCGGTAGAAGTTACAGAAACAGGGTGTGAATCGGAGATAAGGTTTGGTTGATAAGTTGACACTGGAGTTTGAGAGGGGGACCTTAGATACCTGAAAAGACCTGGGGAGACTGATTTTGGGAGAGCTGCCACAAGTGGGGTGAGAGATGGGAATGTTTTAGAAACGGGCTGAGTCTCTCTCCTTCTGGGGAGAACTCAGGAATATGAGGCTTTTAATAGCACATGTTCACTATAACAATAGAAATCTCCATACCCATAGTATTGAGCTAAGTCCCAGGAGTAACTCCCATCACTCAATTCTTCAATTCAAGGAGTCCCAACTGCAAACCAACCTCTGCCGGTAATGTATAAATGTGGTAATTTGTTTCTAGCATAATCTCAATTTTTATGGATGTAATGAGCATAGATATATTTGGGTAAATTAAACTTAAATCCCACAATTTCTGGGATCTATATGTTTTAGCCTGGTGTTTATCTGTCATCCTTTCTGCAGAAGGAAGCCAGAGGAATATCCTATAGATATTACCAAGAACCATAAGTTCTCATAGTCTAGCTATTTACCCAAATATGTCATATCTAATCTCCAGAGATTATCTAAGATTCTCATTCTTAAGGTCTAAGCTAGAATACATACATTATCATTTACCGAGCAGATTAAGAAATAGCCACCTCGAGTAGTGATTGATTTAGTAATATTACCTTACCTAAGCAGAGTATATGTTGGTAATTTGTAGGTAATTATGGTGTACTATCATTAACCATTTTAAATACTAATCATTATCAATGTAGGTTGTATCTAAATAAAATGCATGGCCATCTTACGGTCAGAAACGTACTGCATAATAAAGTATTCTACATGTATGTTGATATAGGTACTGAGCTGCATATTTAATGTTTTTGTCCTACTTACTTATGTTATAAGTCATACATGTGAATTATGATTAACATCTGTTGATATTGTATTTTGTTGTTATGCTATTTTGCTTACGATTTGATCTTTATTCTATATTCAATAAATTCATTATTATTTTATTAATAATTGTTGCATTGTATTTACTTTTGTAAAAACGTCATCCAAACTCTCACATACATAACGAATTCTTGATATGGGTATTTTTAGTCGGACCCATATATTTGAATCATCAATTTTCATATTTTTTTATGATTCATAATTAATAACTCATATTCATATTTTTATGGTTATTAATAATCCGACAAAGTAAAGAACCAATATCTGAGCAGTTCAAGTGCTGTTTCCTCTCCTTTTTCTTCTTAATCTTCTGCCCCATGTTTAGCTCTATACCAGAGCAGGAAGGTTGGTGATTTGTTGGAGTAGCCATTAAATATTGGTGGACGTAGGAGCTCCATTGGCTTGTGAACAGACTCTTTGGCAGTTAGCTGCGCCCCCCAATAGACCCATTTTAAACTTATTTCTTTCTCAATTTTTTGCATTTGATTGAAATTGTCATAACATAATGTATAGATAATTTGTCAGCGTTTTAATCATGTACATTCACAGTGTAAACAATCTTTAGATGACAGAGGTAAATTAGTCTAATAAACTAATTGCATGTTGAGATGGCTTAGATATTTTTTATATTAATATGTCTGCTTACTATTATATCAGCAAGGTTTTTTTTATTGCTGTTTTGACATTCTTTGATAGGATTAAAGGGACCTATTACAATGCCAGTTCCATGTAACCGCCCGTCAGCCGATTGTGTGATGAAGAAGGGTCCCAGATTTAAGTCCCTATTACCTGCCTCAGAGTAAAAGGATATGTCCGAAATGAAAAAATATCTAGTAATGGATTAAATTCTAGCCATGCACCAGACTGAGAACAAGAGCCATAAGATGAACAACTTCATGCCTGATATACAGCATTCTCCAAGGCAATTATGACTTTGATGAGTGAACTGTGTTCTAAACATTACTTCAGGTATCATGTTTTGAAGAGAGGACTAGCACAAGCCTTATATTCTTTCTCAGTTTGACCCTTTGGAAGGAATGTTGCATGTGCATAGTTGCCAACTGTCTTGTTTTTTCCGGAACAGTCCCGGCAAAACCAAGATTGTCCAGAGGAGTTCTCATCTCCGAGACAATCTTGGCAATTTGTGCAGTTTTAGCGTGATCACAGGTCAGGTGACCTGTGCAGGTCAGTCTGTGTGAGCTGAGCTCACATCAGCCTGCATTAGCAAGCTCGGTCAGGGCTGCCATCAGGGGATGACGGGCGGTACACCCGACCCGGGCCCAGCAGGCCCATTTGGGCCCCGGCACATTAAAAAATATATTAAATTAGGTTGCCAAAAGATCTGGGGCTAGAGCCCATGACAGATTATATACAAGTAAAGAAGCTCACATGCTTGGGTCTGATTATAAAATATATATATAATGCCAATGAGCAATAGGTGTATATATAATATAAGCAATAAATACATAAACATAGATTAACCCCTTAACGACAGATGACGTGCCAGGCACGTCACGGCAAATCGAGGACTTGCCGACAGGTGACGTGCCTGGCACGTCATGCACTAAACTGAGTAAAGAAAGCGACCAGCGGTCGCTTTCTTTACTCTAACGGTGTTGCTACAATGCCTCTAGGTAGAGGCATTGTGCAACACCCCCCAAATGTGCAGGGGCGCGCTACGATCACTCCACGGAGTGATCGTAGCAGCCATTTAAAAATGGCTGCGCCGGCTGCACACATGTGCTTAGAAAGCGAACGATCGTTCGCTTTCTAAGCATCTCCGGTGTTGTTAAAGTGCCTCGCCAGCGAGGCACTTAACAACACCGTTCTGCTCCCCAGAGCCGATGGTGGTCGCTCTCCTGAGCGACCCCATCGGCTCAGTAGAAGGGAACGCTGCCTATACAGGCAGCGCTTCCCTTCTAATGGCAAGAGCATCGGAAGTGAAAGTATTTCACTTCCGATGCTCTAGGGGGAGCCAATCGATGCCTGCACAACAGATCTATGTGATCTGTGTGCAGGCATGTATGGTAAGTGCTCTGATGAGCACTTATCATACTGTCAAAGGCAATATTAGCAAATATTGCCTTTGACAAGTATTGATCTGCCTCCCTCACCTTACTAGTTTTAGTAAGGGAGAGAGACAGATCAGATCAAGTAAAAAAATAAAATAAAATAATAAAACAAATATTTAATAAAATTTTAAACACCAAGGGCTTTTATAAAAGCCATTTAACCCCTTCCCTGCCATTGATCGCTGTGTACGCAGTGATCATACACAGCAGCACATTTTTTGCTGTCTGTGCATTTTTTAGGGGTTAATTTTTTTTACTGTAATTCATTACAGTATAAAAAAAAGCTCTTTTAAGAGAGATTAACCCCTTTCTTGCTGTAGATCACTGCCTAAGCAGAGATCTGACGCAAATGCAGCAATCTTGCTGCAGAAGCATTTTTAATTTTTTTAAAACTTTTTTATTACACCCGTCACGTGTTAATTATACCCGCTAGGGGACTACGTTTAACGTAATTTTTTTTTTTAAATAAGAGCTATTAACCCCTTCCTTGCCGTATATCACTTCCTAAGCAGCACATATGGTCACTGCCTAAGCAGTGCATATGGTCACTGCCTAAGCAGCGCATATGGAGCAATCTAGTCGCAGAAGGATTTTTTTTTTGCTATCAGCATTTTTTTTGTCAGACTCGCTAGGGGTTAATTATACCCACTAGGGGATTACGTGTATTCCTTTTGAAGCTGTCTGAACACGTGTATAGCGATCAGTAACAGCCGATCAGTGGCAAAGGTGGTTTGGTGATTTCTCAGATGAGCATCACCATTCGTCTGGTTCGATCAATATTGGTAAATATTGTTCTGACCCATATGGATCTGCCTCCCTCTCCTCACTTGAGTTTTAGTGAGGGAAAGAGACAGATCTGTATAACATAATTTTTTAATTGTAATAAATTAAATAAAATGTTAAAAAAATTGTGAGTCCCAAGGGCTTTTATAAAAGCCATACCCTTTGTATAGTGTAGCGTATTAACCCCTTCCCTGCCACTGATCACTGCACAGCAGAAATTTTTTTCTTGTCTGTGCATTTTTAGGGGTTAATTTTTTTGTACAGTACTACAAAGGCTCTTATAAGAGCTATTAACCCCTTCCTTGCTCTACATGTTCAAATTCCAAGTTTGAAAATCAAAAAGCGCACCTCTCAAATGTAGCCTTTCAACACCCAACAAAGCTGACAAAGCTATGCATGGGTGGTATCCCTGTGCTCGGGAGATGTTGCTGAACATATATTGTGGTATTGTTTGTCAGTGACACATACCGAAATATGTGAATTTGTGTCTAAAGTACAATGTATGTGGGAAAAAATACACAATAAAATGACTACCACAAACTTTGACAAAGGCTGGTGGTAGAATTGGTGCATGGAAAGTGTTAAAATAACACCATTTAAAATAGCCTAGGGTGTCTACTTTTACAAAATATATACTTTTTGGGGTAAAATACACTGTCCGACTTTAAAAAAAAGTCCCAAATGAAAGATGGGCTCAGGCTGGCTACACGTCAATATTCCAAGTTGAAAATGCGCACCTTCACAATGTGGCCCTTTTAGCCCCCAAACAACCCAACAAACCTATGCATGGGTGGTATCCCTGTACTCAAGAGATGTTGCTGAACACTTATTGGGGTGTTATTTGGCAGTGACACATACCAAAATCTGTAAATTCATGTCTGAAGTACAAGGTTTGTGAAAAAAAAACACAAAAAAATTACTACCACAAACTTTGACAAAGGCTGGTGGTAGAATTAGTGCATGGAAAGTGTAAAAATACCACCATTTGAGATAGCCTAGGGTGTCTACTTTAAAAAAATATATGGGTTGATGTGGTAAAATACACTGGCTGGTTTCAAATATGTCCCAAATGGGACATGGGTGCAGGCTGTCTGCATGTCAAAATTTCAAATTGGAAAACCAAAAACTTCACCTCCCAAATTTGGCCTTTTACCCCCCAAACAATCCAACAAACCTATGCATGGGGGGTATCCCTGTACTCAAGAGATGTTGCTGAACACTTATTGGGGTGTTATTTGGCAGTGACACATACCAAAATCTGTAAATTCATGTCTGAAGTACAAGGTTTGTGAAAAAAAACACAAAAAAATTACTACCACAAACTTTGACAAAGGCTGGTGGTAGAATTAGTGCATGGAAAGTGTTAAAATACCACCATTTGAGATAGCCTAGGGTGTCTACTTTTAAAAAATATATGGGTTGATGGGGTAAAATACACTGGCTGGTTTCAAATATGTCCCAAATGGGACATGGGTGCAGGCTGTCTGCATGTAAAAATTTCAAGTTGGAAAACAAAAAACTGCACCTCACAAATTTGGCATTTTAGCCCCCAAACAACCCAACAAACCTATGCATGGGTGGTATCCCTGTACTCAGGAGAAATAGTAGAATCTATTTAGCATGTTTTTTCGTTCGCTATTGTCGATGAGGAGAAGTTGTTTCAAATAAAAACAAAGAAATTTGTGTATTTTTTTTTTTTTTACCATATTTTATTATTTTTTTTTAATAATATGATAAGATATGATCAAAAATATGGCATCCATAGAAAGCCCTTTTTGTCCCGATAAAAACAATATATAATATGTGTGGGTACAGCAAATGACGAAGAAGAAAATTACTGCTAAACACAAACAGCACAGAAATGTTAAAATAGCCATTGTCCAGAAAGGACAAAAATGTCCAATGTGACAAAAAGGCTCTGTCCTTAAGGGGTTAATATGATGATGCCACAGCGGTGAGATGGAGGGTGAGTGGAATGATAAGCTGGATGGAGGGGGTAAAATAGAGGGGGAAGGTGAGATGGAGGGTGAGCGGTGCAACATGATAAGGGTGGGGCGAGATGGAGGGTGATATTCTGGAGAGAGGGGGTGAAATAGAGGGTGATGATAAGATGGATGGAGGGTGAAAGATGAAAAGAGTGGATGAGACAGAGGATGAGATGTGTGAAAATAGAGGGTGAGTGGGGTGATGAGCTGGAAGGAGGGGTGAGGTGGAGGGTGAAGAGGCATGATAAAGGCTAAATAAATTTCTAAATTTACTCATAAAATGTCTAATATACTTGCTTAGACATCTACCTTGCACAATGTATAGAAACAGGTGCATTACATGCATGAAGGAGACTTCTGCACTGTTGGCCACTTGGTGCTCATAGAGTTAAACTGTATACTAATATGGCCAGGAAATACCAGCTGACTGAGAGTGATAGGCAGTGCAGTCCCCCATAAATGCCAGCTGGCTGAGAGTGATAAGCAGTGCAGTCCCTCTATGAATGCTAGCTGGCTGAGAGTGATCGGCAGTTTGATAGTAGCCCACAAAGAAAATATCCAAAAAACAACAACATGCTTGACCTGATGGAATTTTGTCATTATTGAATTTAAATAAAGCTTGTTACATAGGGTGGAGGCCATTACACATCCCTAGAATCATATCCTTCTCTATAAATAGACACAAGGTTAACTTGTCTTGTATCAAGTCATTTAGCCAATACATTTATCCAGACCACATGTTTAACATGGTCCACTTCAAATGTGTATTCTATTTATGTAGATAAAGACTGGTTACCTGATCCTTTCTAAAATAATTTTTACACTGGTTAGTCATCTCCCACACAATTTCCTTTCCAATAAATATACAACATTAGGATATGAGGGAGTCTAAAATAGCATCTCTGTTGAAATATTGTCCACATTCCCCAAGAGTCACAGGAATGCAGGACTGCTAGTCATTTAAATGCAGAACAAACAAATACAAAAATACCCTCTTCTAACATTTTCCTTCACTTCTCATGACAGAGCACTTAAAGAATGAGTACTTTCCTTACCTCCCAGATCTTCCTTATTCATTTTGGTGTCTACAGCATATAGCAAATAAACAATACCACCTACTTCTGACATCATTCATAAACCAAACAAATAATGTTTGTTTGTGCTGTAATGGGAAATGTGTTAATCTCTATATTTATAAAGTTATACATTTCATAAATATAAACTATGGAAAAAATACCCAACAAATAGAAAAAGGTATAACAGTCAATCATATAACTATCGGAGAATGGCCTAGATTCTATGGCCGTCTTTAATGGCATAACTGCCGTTATTGGGAATTTACCAGGCAGTTTTGATACCTTTTACTAATTAAGTCAATGGGTGCACTTCACTTGCAAAAACTACTGCACCTGTTAAAAATTACAGCACACGTTAAAAAATCCCGCACCAGTTACAAAGCCCCCCTATACTTGTACTGGATTGTTACTTCACCCGTTAAAAAATATGCCCTATACACACACGCAATGATATTACCTCACCCTTAAAGTAACCATGAAAAACTCTTGAAACCCATGTTAAATACCGCAACCAGAAGTGATCTTATGAGGAATGGCAATTTTAAAAAAAAGGTAGAAATGCACCTGATCCGAAGTGGTAGCCTGTAAATCCACATAGATGTACAGGGGG
The DNA here is from genome assembly GCA_036172795.1 of Pelodytes ibericus. Lineage (NCBI taxonomy): Eukaryota > Metazoa > Chordata > Amphibia > Anura > Pelodytidae > Pelodytes > Pelodytes ibericus. The sequence continues at coordinate 68,211,771 of CM069858.1, read as the reverse complement.
CAATAGAGACACATTCCGCGAAAAATCTGCATTATGAAACAAAGTCTGGAAATATTAAATAAAATTTGAAATGAAACCAGAAAAGGTGCTGATGTACAGTTATATGAAGAAAAATATACATTTCAAGGTTTCACTGTACTGTCAGTCAATAGTACTTTGAGATATCCACATTCCAGTGAAATTCACTATGCCAATTAGAACAAAGAATACACGGGGGAACGTAGCTGCACCTCTGTGTTGATATAAAAATGTGTTCGTTGATAAGGTCCAAGGAATGCAGGAATTTGCCAAATTTTATCGTCAGGTAATTGGGGCCACAGCCGAAAACACAGTCTGAAAAACCCTCTTGAATGGAATAACCACTAGTGTGCAGTTGGAAAGCTAACCAGAGCCATCGTAATCAACATGATACAATCCCATACACAGGGAACATACACACCTGTAGTTCACAAAAGACAGTTGCTACCCAAGTGATCACAACTCATCTGACAAAGCCGTGTATCTGCATCATGACACAAAGAGCTTATCATGTTCTGCTGTCATATTGCAGATACTCAGATATCAGAAGACAGGTGCTGAAGAAGATGAAAAAGAAAAAACCAAAAGGTGTGGCACAGCAACATTCATCTGACCTCAGTAAGTATTAGCTGGCACTCTACAACGTCATGGCTCCAGCAACTACCTGAAATCTCTAGAGGACATTGATTCAATTACATCAGCAGAAATGTATAGTATATGAATAGATGTGTTCAAATGTTCATTAAGAAAATCTAAGTACATGTTTAGATATGTCAATAAAGTTTTAATATCTATTATCGATAACAAGAGGAAGAGCTAAAGGTAGAATGCACATGCTGCATGATAACAAAAATAGATGATATCAATGGAAATCAATCTCCTGTCTTGTAGATGCATCTGTGGAACAAGAGGACAGCATCTTCTGGAGTTATGTGTATTCAGATGTCGAAGATCAGCCAAGCACATCATGAGCTGTCTATGGTCAGGGTGATGGTAGAAAATTCACTAAAAACTTAGAACCAGCCAATACATTCACCAAAAAATGTATCAGAACCACATCTTTCAGGATATACATACAATTCATACAATTCAGGGATTTAGCTGTGTTAGTTGCAACACTAACCTGTCCAGTAGACACATCCCACTAGAATTGTCTTTGATAAGTAGTTAATTAGCGACAACTCAGCGGCTATACTCCCAGTAGTAAAACCTCAATATTCACAAAGATAGCAAAGTGATAAAGACATAAAAAAAGATTGCCTAATCTTTCATTCTCATCTGATGTTCAAAGATAACTGATCTCTCAATAAAATGTTTTATTTGATTCCCATCATCCTTAGTGTTTATGTCATTATCACCAAACAATTTTTTTTATCACACTCCCATACACATGTGACATGAGCAGTTATATCACTGAACATACCTGTTGACAAAATGTGTCCCGGGCCCTATATGAACAATCTCACCAGCCCAGTTATTGAATGGTTCGTTCCAGTCAGAGGCTCCAAATCCATGTGCCCTATATGAACAATCTCACCAGCCCAGTTATTGAATGGTTCGTTCCAGTCAGAGGCTCCAAATCCATGTGCTGGATGTACCAGGATGGCCAGGATGGCCACCGAGGACAGTATAAAATTCTTGAGAATGATGTGGTCAGAGTACCTTTTCAAGATGTCCCTGACAACTCTGACCTCAGCAGGATCAGCCAGCAATGCGCCATGGTTGGCATCCCTTCGGGCCTCCCTTAGTCTTTGGAGGATATGTATATTTATATATAGTGTATGCCATCTACCTCCAAATATCCTCAAGCTATATCTTCCCTCTATCTGGAGCTAACAGTGGGTGTGGTTGTGAGTCTCCCTAATTTTTATACTGATCCTGATTGGGCTCTGTAAGTCATGTGTCTTTAGATCTGCTTTGTTTATTACTTTTTAACAGCTCTGTCATTTTGTGCACTTTTATACTTCCTTTAGCGGGTAAACGTTGATACTTTGCTTATGGATCCATTAATATGTAGCGATCATTGGTTTGGCACTCACCGTTAAAGTTGAATTGCATGCTATTCCAAAAGGTTAAATGTCCCAGGCCCGTTAATTAGCAGGGCCATTGAATCTAGGCATATATCGTTTTTTTGTAAATCAGTTTTTATTGTTTTTTCAAGAAAAACATAAAAAGCATTTACTTGTTGTCAATTATCAAAGAGTATTCAACAAGTAGGCACTAAAGGTTTCACAAGGTTTCAGAGGAAGAGGTGGAAAAAGATTAGCAAAGAAAAGGAGATATAGAAGTGGAGAATGAATGGTAGAATGAAGGAGAGAAAATGGCTGCTGATACAACCTTAAAAAACTTTCAATCCAGTATTCACTCACAGAGATAACATAACCAATACCTGATGGTCATCTCTAGGAGGCGGTGGCCCAAAGATACTCTCTTCCTCCCTCAAGCACATGTCTCATTGAGTATGCGGCAGCCATCTTTAGTCACAGTGCTAGTCAAGCCACCTAAAGGTATCATATGTGATTGCACATGAAATGGAACACTTATTAAAACATATGTGTCATAAAATATATATAGGTTTATTGTCCGCAATCAGTAAAAAGAACACAGTTTAATTCGGGTATCATACTGGCTGAAATTTGTCACGTTATGTTTTTCAGTGAACCTTTGTAAAAGATACCTTGCTTGCAGCTTGATAAGTGGGGCAATGTACAAGTTGGCACCATAATCTTGCTACTACAAAAACAACCTGAAAAAACGAAGGATACCTTTCTGCAGGGCCCGCCCAAGACATTGTGCTGCCTGGGGCGAAAAATAAAAAAGGCTGCGCCCCCCCCCCCCCCAAAAAAAAAATCCCACAGTCATGGTAACTTAAACTAAAATAAATGTTGGAGCATTTAAACTTAATATCCAATATTTGAGTCATGTTATAGGTCAGTGGTCACATATTATGTTTTGGGGAATTGCACAGCCTATTTTCATAATAATGTTTGTTTTACCATTTCTTTCTTTTCACCTCATAGGTGAGCTCCTAGAACAATTTTTAAAAATTTGTATATGCCCACTAAAGCACTTCTTATATACATAATAATATATTTTTTAAAGAGCTCACCCATAAGATGAAAAGAGAGTACACATTCATTCACACTGACACACGCATTCACTCACACTGACATCAGGGGCGGATCCAGAGTCTGATCTCGGGAGGGACACATGTCCGTCTGTCTTTCCTCTCTCCCATGTCCGTCTGTCTTTTCCTCTCTCCCATGTCCGTCTGTCTTATCCTCTCTCCCATGTCCGTCTGTCTTTTCCTCTCTCTCATGTCCGTCTGTCACGCTCCTCTCCCTTCCCATGTCTGTCGCACTCCTCTCACTCCCCGTGTCCCTCTGTCTCTCTTCCTTCCATGTCCGTTTCTCTCCTCTTCCTTCCCATGTCCGTCTATGTATCCTCTTCTTTCCCATGTCCGTCTGTCTCTCCTCTCATTTCCCATCTCTCTGTCTCTCCTCTCCCATCCCATGTCTGTCTGTCTCTCCTCTACCATCCCATTTATGTCTCTCTCTTCTCCCTTCCCATTTATGTCTCTCTCCTCTCCCTTCCCATGTCTGTCTGTCTCCTCTCCCCTTCCCATATCTTTCCTCTTCCCAATAGCTGTCTCTTTTCCTCCTCTCCCCCATCTGTGTTCTTTCCTCTCTCCCCCACCGTCAATGTTCTCTCTTCTCCTCCCTTCATTGTTCTCTCTTCTCCCCCATACGTGTTCTCTCCTCTCTCTCCCCATCAGTGTTCTCTTCTCTCTCTCCTCCCATCAGTGTTCTCTCCTCTGCCCCCCCCATCAGTGTTCTCTCCTCTCTCCCCTGTGTTCTCTCCTCTCCCCCCCCAGTAGTGTATCTTGGTTTTGTGCTGCCCTAGGCAGAGAAAATTTGGGCACCCCCCCCTACCCACAATGCACACCCACGACATGACCCATAACCCATGTTGCACACCAAGGACATGCCCCATCACCCCATTTACATGCCTCCATCACAGCATTACATACACATTGCCAATGTTATTTGCCATTAAAATTCCCCAGACAATTTGCCCAATAATATGCCAGTGTTAGTTGCCATTTAATATGCCCCAGCCAATTTGCCAAATAATATGCCAGTGTTAGTTGCCATTTAATATGCCCCAGCCAATTTTCCCAGTATTATGCCAGTGTTATTTGCCATTTAATATGCCCCTGCCAATTTGCACAATAATATGCCAGTGTTATATGCCATTTAATATGCCCCTGCCAATTTGCCCAATAATATGCCAGTGTTATTTGCCATTTAATATGCCCCAGCCAATTTGCCAAATAATATTCCAGTGTTATTTGCCATTTAATATGCCCCAGCCAATTTGCCCAATAATATTTGTGTTATTTGCCATTCAATATGCCCCTGCTAATTTGCCCAATAATATGCCAGTGTTATTTGCCATTTAATATGCCCCAGCCAATTTTCCCAATAATATGCCAGTGTTATTTTCCATTTAATATGCCCCAGGCAATTTTCCCAGTAATATGCCAGTGTTATTTGCCATTTAATATGCCCCTGCCAATTTGCCCAATAATATGCCAGTGTTATTTGCCATTTAATATGCCCCAGCCAATTTGCCCAATAATATGCCAGTGTTATTTGCCATTTAATATGCCCCTGCTAATTTGCCCAGTAATATGCCAGTGTTATTTGCCATTTAATTTGCCCCTGCTAATTTGCCCAATTTGCCAGTGTTATTTGCCATTTAATATGCCCCTGCTAATTTGCCCAATATGCCAGTGTTATTTGCCATTTAATAAGCCCCAGCCAATTTGCACCCCATCTCCCCAGCACTTACCTTTCCCTGGTGGCTAGTGGCAGGCAGCATGGTCTCCTCCATGCTGCCTGTTCGGCTCCCAGGCGGTTGTGCCGACAGGTTATGTGACCCGGAGCTCGTATGACGTCAGCGCCGGGGAAGGCCATCGGGACCATGCGGGGACCATGTGAGGACCATGCGCTGGCTCCCTCCCCCTCCCCTCTACTTGCCTACTTACCTCTTCATCTCTTCGGTCGCTCTGGGATGGAATCTGCAGCACGGTGGGGATGTAAGCTGGGACCACGTGGCAGGAGCTGGCAGTTCGTGCAGGGTCTGAAAGGGAGTTTGATTGTGGCGGCTGGGAGAAGTGAATTTCAGGCCTATACTGGCCTCTTCTGGTGATAATGCTAACTGCACTCAACTGTAAAAAAGAGACTTTTTTGGACACCAGTTAATTCTCCTGATTACCCAGCAATGTAATCCCATAGGGGTGTCCAACCCCCCCCCCTTCCCCCCTGATCCTTATGGCATGGTGATGTGCGTGATGGTGACCCTGATGGAAAGACGGTGCTTATAGGTGACAGGCAGTTCAGGGATGGCGGACATGGCTTCAGGGGACCAAGCCCCGGGCAGAAGAGGAGAGGAGGGCCTGTCCGACGCAGGCTGGAGCAGCGAAGGGGATGAGGCAGCCGAAGCCTACCAGGACACCAGGAGGGACGCCAGGCCTGGGCCTTCCGTACGGGCTGCCAATGAGGGAGCAGCGGCAACTGGTGGCTCCACCAGCTTCCATGCCGCAGGGGTGATGGCTGTGCAGATGGACAGTTAGGATCGTGGACAGAAGGCATCGGGATCGAAGAGGGCCCGGTTATCTGGAGCTGGATCTAAAAGGAGAGTTTCGAGGGATAGCAACCCTCCCTCTCCTAGCCATAGGGTTTCTGTGGGGCCCAGGTCACGCGGGAGTAGTGTTAGGGAGTCCCCCAGGGATAGGCCCCGTGTTCAGAGTGGCGCAGGTGTTAGGGACAGGGGTAGGTCTCCACCTGGGTTTTCTCACCGTTCCCATAGGCCCAGCCCGGGCAGAGTTAGTTGGTGCGATACCCCGGATGCTAGATTTTCAGGGGGGAGGAGCAGTCCCATTGGGGGTAGATCTCATCGTACGTCCGTTAGGGATTTTTCTAGGGTGCGCAGCAGCCTCAGAGGCAGGTCTTTTTCCCGTAGTGCTAGTGGGTCCGGTAAGAAGGTCGCCCGGTCATCCGCAGCACTTCCCAAATCTGTTTCACCTTCTAGGAGATCTTCTGGCGATGGTAGACTGCAAGCTCCCCTGGTGGCGAGTGGGATTACAGCTGGTGCAGCGGTTCCCGAAGTTCCTGCATCCGGAAGTTCTGATCCTCGGGCTACGACGGCCGGGTTGGCTACCGGTGAGAGTTCTGAATTTTTAAACACACCACACAAGGGGCAGGGTGGGGGTCAGGGGGATGACAGTTTATTGTCAGGTTTACAGGCATTTTTACAGTCGGTCGGAGGGTAAGGGACAAGGGGGTCAACACACTGCTGCGGCGGTGGCATGGGTGGCGCCGGGTTCCGGGGAGGGGACAATGAAGTTAGATGGGGGAGACGCTGCGGCGGTCGTAGGGGCGGGGAGGAGACAGCAGGGAAAACTAGTTCGGAAGACTTAGGGGAAGGCGTGCCGGAAGTGGCCGTATACAATTCCTACCTATCTTATTCAGGCCCGCTGGCTGCCCATTTAAAAATGGAGACAAAGGAAAAAATTTGGAAAGGGGAGTACTTGGAAATGTTCTCATTGTTACCTCTGGAAGAGGCAATTGACTTAAAGGAGGATGACAAAAAAGAGGACAAAGCCAAGAAAGAGGAAGAGGAGAGGAAAAAGCGCTACAGAAAGCTGCCCAAAACCTTTCTGCATACTGGGGAACGTAGTAGGTCAAAAGGCGCCTGAAAAATGTTCGGCCCTATTTTCCTATTTAGACGGTATTTGGAACTCGTACAGGGTTTATGGGGGGCTGGCTTGGTGGCGGTATGACGAGCAATTTCGGCAGCGACTAGCTGCTAATCCTACCATGCGCTGGGACCAGATGGACATCACACTGTGACTTAAATTAATGTTGGCTCAGAAGTCCGCACCCTTTCAGGGTGGGGCCAGCGCAGGGGCAACCGCTTCCTCGCCAGCCTCTGGCAAAAAAGGTTGTTGCTGGCTGGTCAACAAGAGTCAGTGCAAGTGGGATAAGTTCTTGCCGGTTCAGGCATGAATGTACGGGCTGCGGTGGCAACCACAGCTATGCCAAATGTTTTAAAAAAGGCAAGTCAGGGGGGTCAGCAGGGGCTGTGGGAACAAAAGGGGATCTCTCCAGTGAGCAGAAACGCGATGCTGCCGTGGCTAAAACGCTACAGTAAGCGCTAGGACACGTCGTTCCTGGATGAGGGGTTCGCGTTGGGGTTTCAGATTCCATTTGTGCCTAAGGGTGCGGCAATTTCTCGGAGGAACCTCAAATCGGTCCAGTCTTTTCTGGAGGTAGTGAGGGAAAAACTGTTAAATGAAGTAGGCCTTGGGAGGATGGCGGGTAAATTCCATTTGGTCCATCATCTCTCCTACCCGAAGGGTCTGTCGGTTAACGATGATATAGACAGGGAGCTGTGCCCAGTGTCGATAAGGCGGTGGACGTGGTCAGGGAAGCAGGCTCTTTGTTAGCAAAGGTGGACATTGAAGCAGCATTTCGCCTCCTGCCAGTGCATCCTGAATGTCATCATTTATTGGGGTGCTGGTTTGAGGGGGAGTTCTTTGTGGATCTTTGTCTTCCAATGGGATGCTCCTTATCCTGCGCCTTCTTCGAGAAGTTCAGTACTTTTCTGGAGTGGGTGGTTAAGCAGGAATCTGGTCTTAGTTCCCTGGTCCATTACCTGGATGAGTTCCTTTGTGTGGGTCCTCGCAAATCGGTAGACTGCATGCACCTTCTTCGAACTATGCAGCTAGTGTCCAAGTCATTTGGGATCCCGCTAGCCGCAGAGAAAACTGAAGGCCCGACTACGCGCCTCAGTTTTTTAGGGTTGGAGGTGGACACGGTCAAAGGGGTTTGTAGGTTACCGGAGGACAAACTCGTGGTGTTGAGGAAGGAGCTGGCGGAAGTGCTTCGGGCTAAGAAGGTCACCCTTAGATAGTTACAATCCCTGATCGGGAGACTAAACTTTGCTTGCTGAATTATTCCAGCTGGCAGTGTCTTCCTCAGGTCACTTTCAAGGGCCACGGCTGGGATACGGGAGGGTCATCACTTTTTGAGGGTGTCAAAGACCATGAGAGCTGATTTGGTGGTCTGGGAAGTATTCCTTCCTATTTTCAAAAACCTGTGGTTTCAGAGGCTGTTTACCGATGCTTCCGGGAATGTGGCATCCGGGGCTTACTATGGGGGAAAATGGAGTGGGGCACCTTGCCCTGTAACGATGGGAAGTTTGGGAGCACTCATGGGGATCTTGGCTGCAATTTGCACATAGGAATTTGAGGCATTGCTTTTTGGCGCGGCTTTCTCGCTAGCGTTTTTTGGAGCATTTCAGATTTTGGAGCTGGTCAGTGGTTCCCGTTTGTGGGTGCGTGGCCTGCAGTTTTGTGACGTAGCTTGTTCAGAAACTCATGTAGCTGTGCTGTTGCGATCATCCAAAACGGACTGTTCGGGACACGGGGCCCGGATCGTGCTATATGAGGTTCCTGGTAGCATTACATGCCCAGTGTCATGCCTAAGAAGATACTTGGCAGTTCGGCCTGAAGGGGGGGTCCCTCTACTGGTACATCGGAATGGGAAATCACTTTCCAGGTTTCAATTCTTGAGGGTTTTTCGATTGGGGCTGAGCAGGTTAGGTTTGCCAGAGAAGGAGTTTGGGACACACTCCTTTCGGATAGGGGCGGCTACGGAGGTGGCGCATCTAGGTTTGGGCGACGAGGTGGTGAAGCGCATTGGGAGATGGGAGTCCAACAGGTTCAGGACATACATGCGGCCTCACAGGGTAATTTGAAAGGCTGAAGCAATGGTGGCGGGCGGTTAGTCCCCTCCTTCCTACTTCCCTTCTTTCATTTTAGGCTCCGTCTACGTGGCTTGGATCATTGGCCACTCGTACGTTTTCTGGGCTAGACGGAGGGCCGCAGTTAGGGTGTCAGGCCTACGGCTTTCCTGCTGAGCTGCTTCAGGTGAAGTGGGCCGGGGCCCGGGGAATGCGTTGGGCTGGGATTTTGCCCACGTTGCTGCGTTTCATTGGCCGGGGGGGGGGGTTCCAAATATCGTGGTTATCCATGCGGGAGGTAATGATTTGGGGGTGGTGCCACAGAGGGAGTTGGTGCAGATTATGCAAAAAGATGTTGCCCACATCTTGACGTTGGTTCCCGGGGTCAAAATTGTGTGGCCCGAAATGGTACCTAGAGATCAGTGGTGGTTTGCGCAAGACTTCAGGGCAATGGAACTCAGCAGGGGAAAAATAAATAAGCTAATGTCAATTTTTGCCAGAAAACAAATGGGTGTGGTGGTCCGGCATCGCTCTCCGGAGGGGGAGCGTGCTGGTCTGATTGCCAAAGACGGGGTACACATGTCTGATGGGTTGGGATGTGTTTTTGTTGGGTCTGCAGGAAGGGGTAGAAAAGGCATTGTTTTTCTTCAGTGGGGTAACCCTTCGGTAGTGAGGTATCACTCAGTAGGGCTTTGGCGGTAAATTGCTCCTTAGGGGGTCTATGGCTGGATAATCTGGGGGCAACCATAGCCGAACGGTATAACGGAGAGGTTTTGAGCTAATTGGTGGGCTGGGCAGAAGGTGCTGCCTGGCAATGGGCAATATAAGCTTAATATATTTAGAGGGTACATATGGGGACCCCTGGGGAGCAAGTGGGTTTAGGATGTTTTCCTATGTTATTATGTTAACTGTGTTAATAAAGTTATGGTTAAATTATGTTAATTATGTGTTACGTGTCAATTATGACATTTGCTAATTGTGGGTCTCGTCATTGCCTATTAATGTATATTTACAAATGTGATTATGTTATGATGTGTTATGTTTTACGGTTGGAGGCAATGACGTTGTAATAATAAATAAAATGGCTGTGGCCTTTTCTACCCACTACATCTGTGCCAGGTGTTTTCTATTTATGGTAAAGACACAGCCTGGTAGTTGAGGCTACAACTGTCAAGTAATCATCAGGATAGTGAACTGTATGGATAAGAACCAGAGTAAGGTAGCTGGATACACCTATTCCATTCCCATTCTTTAGAAGCAATGTTGATAAAACTTCAGTGCTAACAGTTTCAGGGCAGTTAGCAAGCCATGGGTCATAAACAGGTGCCAAAGGCTTGAATACATTGAATCTTGCCCTGAGTGAGATATAAAATACATACTTACTTCCATTATCCAAAGATATATAACTAGTCTTACTCAAGCCTCATTGCATTGGTATATTTGTTCCAGAAACCAAGGCAACAGGAATTTTCTGAAATTAAATTACATGTGAATCGGTTTATATTTAGAGGGTTATAAATAACTCTTACTAACAGTCTGTTTTGTTTTCAGCACTGCAAGTCTTTGCCTGCAATGTAGTGCAGGGTGAATATCCTGGAGGTTGTCCTTTATGAGAGAATTACAGGCCTGTGCATTTCTTGGTTCATAAAAAAAACAAAGTAGACAGAGAAGCACTCCAAAATAGTATCAATAAATACAATATGGTGCATCACCCCAAAGGGAGTCCATATAGCACCCCAAGGAAATAGTATGTACACAAAGGGAGTAGGAGGAGCACACAGAAAAAAAATTATTAAAGTAAGAAATACATAGAAACATAGAAACATAGAATGTGTCTGCAGATAAGAACCATTCGGTCCATCTAGTCTGCCCAATTTTTTTTTTTTTAGTACTTTTATTAGTCCCCCGTTCCCGGTGTTATAGCTAGGATAGCCTTGTGTCTATCCCACGCATGCTTAAAATCCTTGACTGTGTTTACCTCTACCACTTCTGCTGGCAGGCTATTCCATACATCCACTACCCTCTCAGTAAAGTAATACTTCCTGATATTACTTTTAAATCGTTGCCCCTCTAATTTAAGACTATGTCCTCTAGTTGTGGTAGTTTTTCTTCTTTTAAATATACTCTCTTCCTTTACTGTGTTGATTCCCTTTATGTATTTAAATGTTTCTATCATATCCCCCCTGTTACGTCTTTCCTCCAAGCTATACATGTTAAGATGCTTTAACCTTTCCTGGTAAGTTTTATCCTTCAACCCATGTACCAGTTTAGTTGCCCTTCTCTGAACTCTCTCCAAAGTATCAATATCCTTCTGGAGATACGGTCTCCAGTACTGCGTACAATACTCCAAGTGAGGTCTCACCAGTGCTCTGTACAATGGCATGAGCACTTCCCTCTTCCTACTGCTAATACCTCTCCCTATGCAACCAAGCATTCTGCTAGCATTTCCTGCTGCTCTATTGCATTGCCTACCTACCTTCAAGTCCTCTGAAATTATTACTCCTAAATCCCTTTCCTCAGATGTTGAGGTTAGGACTGTACCAAATAGTCTATATTCTGCTTTTGGGTTTTTACGCCCAAGGTGCATAATCTTGCACTTGTCCACATTAAATGCCAGTTGCCACTGCTCTGACCATTTTTCTAGTTTAGCTAAATCATTTGCCATTTGGCTTGTCCCTCCATGAATATCAACCCTGCTGCAAATCTTTGTATCATCAGCAAAAAGACATACTTTGCCAACAAGACCATCTGCAATATCGCTAATAAAAATATTAAAGAGAATGGGTCCAAGAACAGATCCCTGAGGTACCCCACTAGTAACAAGACCTTGCATCGAATATACCCCATTGACTACAACCCTCTGTTGCCTGTCACTGAGCCATTGTCTAATCCATTCAACAACATTGAAATCCAAACTCAAAGATTTCAGTTTATTAATAAGCCTTCTATGTGCGACAGTGTCAAAAGCCTTACTGAAATCTAGGTAAGCAATGTCTACTGCACCACCCTGATCTATTATTTTAGTTACCCAATCAAAAAAATCAATAAGATTAGTTTGGCATGATCTCCCTGAAGTAAACCCATGCTGTCTCTGATCTTGAAATCCAAGCGACTTTAGATGTTCAACAATCCTATTCTTTAACAAGGTTTCCATTATTTTCCCCACTACTGAAGTAAGACTTACTGGTCTATAGTTGCCCGCCTCCTCCTTACTACCTTTCTTGTGAATGGGCACAACATTAGCTAATTTCCAATCTTCTGGAACTACTCCCGTTAACAATGATTGGTTAAATAAATCTGTTAACGGTTTTGCTAGTACACCACTAAGTTCTTTTAATAACTTTGGATGTATCCCATCAGGTCCCATCGACTTATTTGTCTTTACTTTAGACAGCTGAAGTAAAACCTCTTCCTCTGTAAACTTACATGCATCAAAAGACTCATTAGTCTTTTTCCCTAAATGAGGTCCCTTACCCTCATTTTCATTTGTAAAAACTGAACAAAAATATTCATTAAGGCAGTCTGCTAAGCCTTTATCCTCTTCTACATAGCATCCTTCTTTTGTTTTTAATCTAACTAATCCTTGTTTTACTTTCCTTTTCTCATTTATGTATCTAAAAAATGTTTTATCCCCCCTTTTCACTGACTGGGCTATAGTCTCTTCTGTGTGTGCTTTGGAAGCTCTTATAGCTTGCTTTGCCTCTTTCTGCCTACTCTTATAGATCTTTCTATCTTCCTCACTCTGAGTATTTTTATAATTACTAAATGCTAGCTTTTTATTTTTTACTATTTTAGCCACCTCTGCAGAGTACCACAGTGGTTTCTTCAATTTTTTGCTCTTACTGACAAGCCTTATGCAATTTTCTGTTGCCTTCAGTAGTGCAACTTTTAGATAATCCCATTTCTCCTGGACTCCATTTAAATTGCTCCAGTCTGATAATGACTCCTTCACATCTAATCTAATTTTAGAAAAGTCTGTTTTTCTAAAATCTAAAACTTTTGTTTTTGTGTGGTGTGACTGCGTCACTGTTCTTATATTAAACCACCATACAGTGCCATTAGTTTACAAAAAGTTTATCAGAAAAATACTGTATAAAAATATAATCTAAGTAATAAATTACATCCACTTGCACAGAAACACAACAGTAATTACTCACATATACAAATAGCATCAGCACAAAACCGCTCTAAATACAGACGCAAAAAGAAAGAAGGACAGGAGTCCCCTTGAAAAAGGCTCTACAGCCGAAACGTCGGTGACCTCCGTTTATGTGCACAGTGTGTTCCTCCTGTCCCTCTTTCATTTTGCATCTGTATTTAGAGTGGTTTTGTGCTGGTGCTATTTGTATATGTGAGTAATTACTGTTGTGTTTCTGTGCAAGTGGATGTAATTTATTACTTAGATTATATTTTTATACAGTATTTTTCTAATAAACTTTTTGTAAACTTATGGCACTGTATTTCTTTCTTTATTAATTTTTTTTTTCTGTTTGCGCCTCCTACTCCCTTTGTGTACATTTCTTGGTTCATGTCTGGAACACCTGATCTTCACAAAGCATATTGCTTAGTTATTATTCTAGCTATCTGTAACTTTTGATAAAGTTCCAAGCTAAGTTAATCAGACATCCTCTACAAGGTTGCCACCTTTGCTTATCAAAAAATACTGGCCATGCTGTTGCACCTATAGAATTAACATTGCCCCAAAACCAATTTTTGACTAGCCTGCTGGCAAAATACCAGTTGGGTGGCAGCCCTAATGTTCTATAAGAATAGACCATCATTTTATAATTCACTATGGGCCTTACTGCCAACACAGTCTTATTCTGTGAACATTTCATAAAGTGAGATCTCATCACTTTACCCTGTAGCTGTATGGTTTGGCATCATTGGTATTGTTAAAACAATTAGTGTTAAATACTTATGGTTACAAATTAAACCCTGTATGTCCTCACTTGAACTGTAAAGTTGCAGAAATCCCTTCAGTGCAGCAGATTTTTCAGCAGTTATATAATTTCATTATTGCATCATGGACAGGGGTAGATTTACCTTTTTGTGTCCTTAGACAAATTCATTTTGCCAGTCCCTCTACTTTTTTTTTTTTTTTAAATTCTTTATTTTCAAATTTTAAAAATTTTCCAATATTTTTATAATTTCTTGAGTTGGCTATGAACTTTTATATCTTTCATATACAGAACATTTCAGAACATCCTTATATGACATGAAACATAAAACATTGGTACAATACGTCAGTATCAGTGTGAAATATTCTCATGATTTGGTACCACAAGAGTGTTAGAACTGCTGGCATAATAAAACATTTACGGATTTATATATTCTCAAAATGCTAAAACAATATCCTGCTCTACTGGCGATTCTGCTACTTATTTGCCCATTTTGCATACTCAGACATACAAACATACCATTCAGTCATCAAACAACATAAACACACAGAAAAGGAAACAGGAGGAAAGAGAGGGAAAGAGAAAGAGGAGCTGAAGGAAAGAAAAGAAAAAAAAATTCTTAGGTCGTCAGGGGGGGGGGAAGTCCATAGCCTATGCCTAGGGTAACCTAGGGAGTACTCTTTGGGAATTGAGCAATCCACGGCTCCCAAATTTTGCGGAAATTTTTGGATGTGTCGTGCAGGTAAGCTGTGAGTTGGTCCATGTTTCGCACTTCGTTCAGCATATTTATAACAATCATAAGTGACGGAACTATTGGTGGGTTCTAAACCACTGCCAGGGCTCTTCTACCCGCCAACACTATTCGGGAAATAAGTTTATTTTCTGCCCTTGTAAAACCTTCACTCGGTTTAGAGAGCAAAAAATAAGTTGGTTCTGGTGAAAAGGGCTTGTGTAAAACATCCTTGATGAGCTCGGACACTTTAGTCCAGAAGGGGATCAGTTTTGGGCATGTCCACCAACAATGGAAATACGTACCCATTTGCCCACATAGTTTACAGCAGAGAGAAGATGGAAGGTGATTCATTTGGGTGAAGACTTGTGGGGTGTAGTACCATCTAAGTAAAGTTTTGTATCCTTGCTCTTTATGCGTCACACAGATGGAAAGTTTAGCTGTAGCTTCCCATATTTCAGCCCAGTCTGACGGACCAAGTGTTATTCCCAGGTCTTTTTCCCACCGTTGTACATATGACAGTTGGGATTCAGAGTTGGGGCTTATGATTTCAATATAAATTCTGGAAATGGTGCCTTTCGAAACCGGGAGAGATAGGCAACGGTACTGAAACCATGTTTTATAAGAGAGACCAGGTTCTTTGGTCTTAGTATTATGCGCAAAGTCCCGGAGTTGGATGTATCGAAAAAAATCTTTGGTTGTGAGTGGGCCCACTGTCCTTAGTTCTTTGAACTTGTTTTAACTTGAGTTCCAGAGTAAAGATCAGCATATCTCCGTATCCCCTGAGCGTAAAAGTTGTTAAATTGCACGTTTTCCATCCCCGGAGGAAAAAGTCTATTCTGGAATATTGGGGTCAGTGGTGAGGGTTGAGTCGTGAGAGTGTGTTTGATGGAGAGTTTGTCCCAGATCTGCATGGAATCAAGAAACCATGGGCATTGGGTTCTGGACATAGGCCTGTGTTCTTTGGGAATCCACATGTACTGAGAGGGTGAGTCAGGAAGCATCAGCTCATGTTCTAGATCAACCCATCTGACGGTTCCTGGAGGAACGTGCCAGGTGATAACCTGGGCCAGTCTGGCTGCTTGGTGGTATTTGAGTATATTTGGCAATCCTAGACCTCCTCTTCTAGATGCCAGTTGGAGGATTTGTTTGCCAATTCTGGGTTTCTTCTTGGCCCATATAAAACGGTCTATTGCTTGTAGTCCCTCTACTTTTAATGAAGAAAAAAAAATCATCACTAAGCAAAGTTGTAAAATGTGTAACCCCACAACCAATACATTGCAGGCAGTTTATTAATGCCCCTAAGCAAAAAAACAAAACAAAAACAGATGGAGCCCTACATGTCAGCTATTGGTTAAGCCATCTCAGTGTCATTCTTAATGGGTGGATGGACTGCCCCAGGTGCTTTACTGTTGGGGGTGCCATTGAGTACACCAACAACTTCTCTCTCCAAGATTACTTCCCAACATACTTCCTAACTTATTCACTCTGCAATCCGGGATGCCAGGGGGCAAAGCTTAAGAGGTCGGGTGTCAACTCTATTGTCCTTCAAACTTACAGTGCTACTGTGCAGGCAAAGAACTCTGAACATGCACAGTATTTATTCTCCAGTGTAAGAGTGTATTATTCAATTACATTTTCATGTAACCTGTGTACAAATGATGAGTACTGGTACAGGGGCTCTCACACATAGGATATTGACACTGTTGCTAGATATTAACATGTGCATTTGCATTAAACATGTGCTAAAGATAGAGTTGCTTATTGTTAAAAAAAACAAAAAAAAAACTTAAATGGCAAATTCCTTTTAGATTTCATCTATAATAAATGATTCATAGAAACCACTATACACCAGGGACTCTGTGGTCAAAATACACAGAGGAGCAGAATGCAAACTCGGCACAACAGCATTTCCCTGAAATCAGTTGCTGAATAGCAATGAATCCTTGCAGATGCTAATAAGGTCTGAACCTTGAACTATAATGGTTCTTTGTGGGGAATCCTTATGCTTTACAATCATTTATATTATACAGTTTTTCATTTAGCATAGATTACTGTTCCCATTAGTAAAATGGATATTTGTCATCATCCTGACAAATACATAGTATCTAAAATCAAAAAACCTTTATGATTATAAACATTACAAATACCCTTAGACTTTTCAATAGAAGCAAGAGATATTTTTGCATTTAGCCTAGTATTGTTGACCCCCACAGCTCAAACAGACAAGATAGATAAATAAGAAAACCACCGGCAGTCCTGGGTCCAAACGCAACAGATAATTTATTGATAAACAAGGTTATATTTTGTGCAAAAACTACTGAAGTGTCTGCTGTTTTGCAAAATATGTAACCTCATTTATCCAAAAATCATCTGTTACGTTTGGACCCAGGAGTGCCAGTAGTTCTCTTATTTGTCTATCTGGATTCCAGCAGCGTGGTCGACTGCCTATATCTTGAACACCCAGGATCCATATCATATTTGCCTACCATTTATAAATCTTGCCAGCAAGGAAGAGTCTGTTTTTTCCCCTCCTTAGGGAGAGGGTACATTTGTTCAAACAGGCAAGAGACCTGTGAGAATAGTGATAGTCAGGGTGCAAAAAGATCAGTCTGATCAGTCTGCTTGAGGCCTACAGGTTCTAGGTGTTGGGTGTTTTCGCTATCACTAACAAAATAGAACTCTTGGTCTTAGGTGTCCAACTGAGCTGTCCGTTTTGATAACTCAGGTATGTCCCGAGGAGCTCAGCATCCTACCTGTGTTGTATCGAACTACTTATGGCCTTTACTGTTATAAGGAAATTCTTCAGAATCTGTCACAAAAACCTGATGCTTCTGTATTCCTGGTTCAGTTGCCAGTATCTGCCTCTTTTGCCTTGCCTTAACAACGGCCCTGCCAAAATCCGTAAAAAAAACGAAACTACTCTCAATGCATAGTAACTGTCTACTTAGTACATGTCTACGCCTCTGCAACTACTACATCCTTATTCCGTTTACCTTTTTGTTTTCTATTACATTCAATCAGAGGCGGCTCTCTAATTAGGCAAGTTAATGGGGAGTCTTGCGGCTGCCTAACTCACCTAATTGCTTTGAGGGTCTAGAGCTCACTTATAGATTATATGTGTCTTTTCCACATATTGTGGTGTCCTTGCGGCCGAGACCCAGCCGTTTTGTCTCCCCAAAGAGGAGGGAACATGTGTGGTGTGGCATCATTCCTCCATGGGATGGTGATCAATGCTATCTCGGCCCTCTGGTTCTTGACTCACCGTGACAGTAAGTGACATCAGTGGGAGTGGAGCTTTGGTGCAGGGCTGTCTACTGTCTACCCCACGTGTGTACGCATCTGGACTCCTATGCTCAGAACACCACAATTTGGTCCCTAACACACATAATTTAAAAACAATACTGCTGGGACACATCTGATGGGACTGTTTGCAACTATGCAATAGAGTATAAGCAAGGGAAGGGTCCTATAACAATTCTGTATTGGTATATATATTTGATGTACGTTATGTCATGTTGCGTTTACTTGTACATCCACTTGATTACTTGATTGTAGCTATATGATAATGTACAGTGCCACAGAATGTGCTAGCAATTTTTAAATAATAATAAATAAAGCAGGCAATGAACAAAAGTTTTTTAAAATGAATTTTCAGTGTTCAGACCTTGAAAAGAACTTCTATACAAAAAGGAAAACACAAAACAATGAAAAAAATAGTATAAGATTATTTGTATATAAACAAAACATAGAAATATAGAAACATAGAATGTGTCGGCAGATAAGAACCATTCGGCCTATCTAGTCTGCCCAATTTTCTAAATACTTTTATTAGTCCCCAGTTCCCTATCTTATAGCTAGGATAGCCTTGTGCCGATCCCACGCATGCTTAAAATCCTTGACTATGTTTACCTCTACCACTTCCGCTGAAGCCTATTCCATACATTTTCTACCCTCTCATTAAAGTAAAACTTCCTGATATTACTTTTAAATATTTGCCCCTCTAATTTTAGACTATGTCCTTTAGTTGTGGTAGTTTTTCTTCTTTTAAATATACTCTCTTCCTTTACTGTGTTGATTCCCTTTATGTATTTAAATGTTTCTATTATATCCCCCTGTTACGTCTTTCCTCCAAGCTATACATGCTTTAACCTTTCCTGGTAACAAGATCTTTTGAGGAGTTATGAGAGATCGAACCCTAAATATACAAATCATTTTGGATTAAAAGAAGCATTCTACAGGGATGGTTCTTGTCTACCTTGCAGAACAGGCAAGCTAGATTATAAAAAGAGTACATGACACTTTAAATCATTTCACAACAACAAAGAGTACAAGATTAAAGGAGTATACACATTCAATACAAGTGGGGTTATCTATTTATTAACATGCCCCTGTGGGTACCAAGATGTAGGAAGAACATCAAGAAAATTACACATTAGAATAGGAGAACACATCAGAAATATACGTAATAAGTATTCCAACCATAAAGTATCCACACATTTAGCAGAATTCCACAATAGTAATCCAGAACTCCTTCATTATATGGCCATAGATAAGATTAATAGACATTGGAGGGTAGGGGATTATACAAGAAACATGGGACAAACAGAAATGAGGTGGGCCTATGAGCCTAAAGGTTTAAATGTAGATTTCAACTTTTATAACTGTCTATAAAAAGCTTCTTATGTATGTAATTTGCCTCATTCTACTTCTTGTTTCAGATCATCAGACAATATTTATTGTCTTTTATTGCTGTTGTATAATGCTGCTCTTTTTGAGATCCATCTCATCCCTACATTTTTTAAATACATCAATATTCTCTATCTTTATATTCATCTTTATAGGTATATCTCTTCATTTTTATTTTTATTTATTTTTTATATTATATTTGTTACGATTATTTTATATATTATATATATATATTTTTGTTCATTTCTATTATTCTCCATATATTTTTATTTATTTTTCATATTTTTCATATTCTGCTTTGCATAGCATGTTTTGGGACTAGATATGTATCTCATAAATAAGAATAAATGAACACATCAATGTAGGTATCTGGAAGTGATTTATCACAGAAAGATACAAAGATGTATAATTTGTAACATATAATGTAAGAATGCTTCCTTTTCTTCAATTGTTCAAAAGGAAATCTTTACATTGCAAAATAATTGTTGTACCAATGTAAATTGTTTGTGTATTAGAGTTGAGCGGAAACCTGGATGTTTGGCCGAACTTCGGAAAAAAGTCCGGGTTCGGGCTCGAACTTGACCCCGAACTTGACCCCGAACCCGAACCCCATTGAAGTCAATGGGGACACAAACTTTTGGCCACTAAAATGCCTCTAAAAAAGTCCTGGAAAGGGCTAGAGGGCTGCAAAATGAAGTAAAATGTGGGTTAGTGTCCCCATTCATACGTATAGGTCAATTGACCTATTCGTATGAATGGGGACTCTATTTCGGTTTATAGAAAGCCAATAGCCATGTAATGCTATTGGCTTGTTATAAACCGAAATAGAGTCCCCATTCATAAGAATTCTTATGAATGGGGACTCTATTTCAGTTTATAGAAAGCCAATAGCATTACATACAATGTAATCGCCGAACCCCGAACTCCAACACGATCATAAAGTGGAACGTCCGTGTTCGGGTCCAGGGTCCAAAAACCGTAATGTTCGGTACGAACCCGAACAGTGCGGTTCGGGTTCGCTCAACACTAATGTGTATCTATGCTCTGGGAAAGGTTTAAACTGCACTTCCCTGTCCACTGGGTCCAAAACAGAATGTCTATCACAACAATAAAGAGCCCAAACTATTATGTGAATGCAGATTTGGATTTGTACATTGGATGCTGTATGTGAATGCGGTGTCAAAATACATACAATCCATGGCAGGCTCCAAACCCAGTTATACAGGGCTGGCCTTAGGTGTTCAGGTTCACTGTGCAATATGAGGGTAGTGCGGTGAGGGATGACAATTGAGAAGTAGGTAAGGAACTTTGTCGGGATGGAGCAAGGGGCAGGTCGCATTTTGAGTTAGGAAAGGGGTAAGGTGCATTGCGGGTGAGGGAGGTCGGAAAAGGTGAATTTTGTGGTAGGAGCAAGGGGCACTGTGGGTGATGGAGGGGTATTGCGGGTAAGGGAGATAGGAAATCTTGAATGAGGATGGGTATAAGAGATGGGGAAGGGAGAGCAGATAATAGCTATTGGGAGCTTGCCATTGCAACCCCAGAACTTGTCATTGCATCCTCAGACATGCCATTGCACACACAGGATCTTCCATTGAACCCCCAATACTTGCAATTGAACCACCAGCATATGCAATTGCACC
Source organism: Pelodytes ibericus (assembly GCA_036172795.1). NCBI lineage: Eukaryota > Metazoa > Chordata > Amphibia > Anura > Pelodytidae > Pelodytes > Pelodytes ibericus. The sequence goes on along the minus strand of CM069858.1, from coordinate 68,190,982 downwards.
CATAGACTTGACATTGCATCCCAGTATTTGTCACCAGTGCGTTATTTAACGCGAGGTATCCTAGGCAGATGAAACACAGTGAAAAATCCCCCAAGAAAAAATTCACAGACAGTCTGATCGAGATGATCGGGCTGCCTGTGTGTTTTTTTCTTAGGGGGCAGAGTGATGACAGGTCACGTGACACAGCGTTCTGACATCAGACGCACGCCGGGTCATGTGACCTATCTACACTCACCGCGGGGAGCTGAACAGGTAGCATGGTAGGACACCATGCTGCCTGCCACTAGCCACCAGGGATCAGGGTAAGTCCTGGGGTGAGGTGGCATGTAATGAAGGGTAATGGTGGCATGTAATGGGGGTGATGGAGGCATATAAATGGAGGTAATAGGACTTGTAATGGGGGTGATGGAGGCATGTAATGGGATAATGGGGCATGTAATGGGGGTGATGGAGGCATATAATGGGGGTGATGGAGGCATATAATAGGGGTTATGGAGGTATACAATGGGGTTGATGGGAAAAATTCAATACGGGTTATGTGGCATGTAATGGGGGTGATGGAGGCGTGCAATTGGGGTGATGGAGGCATGTAATGGGGGTGATGGAGGCATGTGATGGGGTCATGTAATGGGGTGATGTGGGTTATGGGGCATGTCGTGCGTGTGCAGCGTGGGTAGGGGGGTGTCCGAATTTTGTCTGCCTAGGGCAGAACAAAACCAAGATACACCACTGCTTATCACTGCACCTACATGACTTGACATTCCTCTCCAGACATGCCAGTGCAGCCACTGCACCCCCAGGACTTGTTATTGCACCCATAGACTTGCCATAGCACCCACAGACTAGCCAGTGCACCCCCAGGACTTGCTACTGCACCCACAGACTTGCCAATGCATCCCCAGAACTTACCAATTTTTCCAGAGGATTTGTTCCTTGTTGTCTAGTGGGGACAGCTAGAGGGTGTCTGTGCACTGCTCGTGCACACATACACCCCTGCCCAATGCTTCTGGAGGTCTTTTGAGCCAGATCACTGGGAGGTGACCTCAGTCTAACGGCTGAGAAGACCTTCCAGAGGTGTCGAGCAACATCAGATGTTGTAAACAGACTGTGTAAACAGGCAGCACATAGGCACCCTATGAATGCAGGCCTCCCAATTACAGCCGACTGGTCATGCCTCCAGCAAAATGGCTCTGCTTGGCACCTTCTGTATGCTGTTAACTGTGCGATCACACAGGTCAAACACCCCAAAGGCCAGTCTTGCTGCTATGCAAATCTAACTCTTCCACAGTTGGGATTATTCCACACTGATCAGGAACTTGCAAAAAATGAAATTGTGCATTATATATTATATTAAATATCAAGAAGTAGGTGAGGAGGTGAGAAGCTGTCCAAGTCAAATGCCGCCACCAGATGCAACACATTCTGGTGTGATTTGCAGAAGATCTTCTCCATGTTGATCATAAGTATTGAACATCCATTGATGTGTTATGTATGTCAGTTTCTGTGTATTGGCCTGATCTCCGCAATATTGACTAGCTAAAAGTTGTAATTTTCAGAATTTTGTCCCGTATTGGACCAGATTGCAGAATTTTGAATCAACTCCTTAGAATCTGAAAAAGCTGCATAGAGGTGGAGCATGCACGTTATGCTTCAAGAATTATTCATACTTGCGCATGTACTCCAATACTGGTGGATCCTACACTGGATACCATATATAGAGAGAGAGAGCACCTGTGGTGGATGGGGTGCTACATGCACAAAAACGTTTGGTCACACTTCAACCTTTGATATAGAAACAATGATATTACTAGGTATTGTGTATACATTTCTGTCCCTTCAGCAGCATTATACATCCTGGTTTATGGTTATCCTCCCCATTCCATAGAATATTCCTATGTGACAGAGGCTATGGAAATAACTTTAACATCTCTTCTTGGCTAAATGGTGTGTAATATATTAAATCCTAATAATGTATGCCAAAATAATGCACACATCTCCTGCTGCCTTCAACATACAAAAAAAAAAAAAACCCCAAAACAAATTTAATTCAAAGTACTACTTTTACAGCTCTACATTTATGACAGAATGGGTTAACAACAAGCTAATAAACACATGTTGCAATGCAATCCATTACTGCTGGGGGGTTTTGACATAGAAATTATCATAAGTATTATGGGAGGAGGCAATTTAACCTTTTTGTCCTTTGTAGACTGATTATACAGCAATGCTTGGAATAGCAGTCATAGCTGTGAGTGACCTACAGGCTAATGTAGGCGGTGGAAATTCCTATCATTGTTTTGTTATGTTTATTTCACCTTTTAAAAGTCGCCATTACAACAGAATTGCAAGGTGGACTAGAGTACAAACCTTAAAAGGCCATTTCAAGAAAAGAAAAACAATCTTTGTTGTACCTGAAGCAGTAATTTGCCTTAAAGGCACTGTTTCACCTAAACATACCTTATACTGTGAATGTAGAGAATAAAAAATGATTGAAAATTATTTATATATTGTGATAACAAAACTGCAAGCAAATACCTATTTAGAAGAAATAAATGTGTCTGTGGAGTCTACTGTATATGACATCACCTGTGGCTTGATATACAGATTTCAAATTTTCCAGTTCTTTTGCACATCAAGCCACAAGGTGAAATCATAAACCGAAGACTCCACAGACACATTTAAAAACACTTTTCTCCTAATTTAGGCATTTGCTTGCAGTTTTGTTAGTATAATGTATAGATATGTGCTACAAAGTGAATCATGACAGCTTGTGTGACTAAGGCTCTTAGAGGGCATTGAGGGCCAAACACCTCCCTGTGGACTATGAATTCTCACTGGGTCAAGCTATGTGTCATGGAAGCCTCCGTGCAGCAGGGTCCCCTGGCACTGGAAAGGGCTATAGCATTTTCAAAGGTCAAAGTACTGCCTCACTTGCTCCTGGTTGTTACCGGTCCCCTGGATTTATTATTGACCTTCTCTATGGGGTCCCATGTTGTTCCCTTTTCTCCAAGCACCTATCCCTACCCAGCAGGGCCGCCTACAGGAATGATGGCGGGCCTGCTTCCCAGGAACCTGAGGCACCCATTAATTGCAGCAAGACATTCAACACAAGGTGCCCAGGCAAAGCCTTTCCAAATAGTGTGTGCAATGTTTACATTGCAGGTGTTAAGAAATATTATTAAATGTTATTGTTGAAGTGTGTACTTATCTAATCATTAAGAGTTTTACTGTCCTGTGAGCCATCTACTGTCTTTTGTAGTCTGGATGGCTGCATCTTAAGGTGTCATGTTTAATCATGTTAATTACCTGATATAAACTAGGTTTTCTATTGTTTGAGGCTTACCATGATATAATTAGTTCCCCTCTGTCTGCCTTCTAGTTATTGTCATATTTGTCTGTGCTGTTTCACAAATAAATGTTAATTTTTGCTGCACCTAACTGCTAGTGATCCTATCTGCTATTTGGGAACAAAGAGCAAGGTTCCAGGGAAGACAAACGGTGAATGCTGAGTTTTAATGGAGGGCTATGGAGGTGATTTCCTACAATGGGCAGTAGTGCTACCAGCCTTGGGTAGCCGTCCTGTTACAATATGTTTCACTAATTTTTTCTTCTCTACGTGTAAAAACAATGTTTAGGTGATACAGTTACCGTATTTGCTCGAATATAAGATGACCCTGATTATAAGACGACCCCCCCAAATTTTGGATATTCCTTTAGGAAAAAAACTAAAAGCCTGAATATAAGACTACCCTATAGGAAAAAAATTTAACTTTTATATATTCACATATAAATTGCTTTTTAATATTTAATAAAAATTATGATATTAAAAAAATGCATTTCTTGCCTTTATTTCCTTTTATGTGCCTATGCTGCCTCTCTCTCTCTCTCCCCCCTTCCCCCAGTGTTGTCTCTCCCTCCCCCCAAACTTTTCTTTCTCTCTCCACCTTCCTCCTTTTCTCTCTCCCCCTCCCTATCACCTTGTCTCTCTCTGCCCCCTCCCTCTTTTTCTCTCTTTGCCCCCTCCCACCTTGTATTTCTCTGCCCCCCTCCCTCCCCTTGTCTCTCTCTGGCCCAGTCTGTCTGTCCCTCCTCCCTCCCTCCCCTTGTCTCTCTCTGCCCCCCCTCGCACCTTGTCTTTCTCTACCCCCCCCTCCCTCCCCTTGTCTCTCTCTGCCCCCCCTTGCCTCTCTCTGCCACCCCTCCCTCCCCTTCTTCCCCCGTCTGTCAGCCGGTCCGTCATAATAGACGGAAGTGTCGGGCAGCATGGAGGATGTCTGCACTATACGTGCATTATACATTTTGTTGCAAATTAACCTAAATAATGTTTATATTACGTCCATCCACTGTCTGGATCCAAGTATTCAGCTGTATCATGCACCATTTTTTGAGGGACACAGATCACTTTTACATGCTGCCTTGCAAAATATATAATTCATATATGTTCATTGATTACGTAATTGGCTTTCCTTAAACACACATGCAAGTTATATTTTGTTCAGCATAAAAACTTAAATGGCTGAATGGATTATCCTAGCTGGAGAATGGATGTACTTGCTGCTGAGAAATATGGGATCACACACCGTCTTGTTATAATTTGGGTTACTTTGTTGCGTTTTCGTTGCATTTTCTTTCTCCCGTCTCCAGCTCAGGTTTGAGCAGGAGGATCTGTAGAAGCTAGTGAGTGAATAATTATTCAGAATACATTCATATTTTAATTAAGTAACTAATTGTGTAATGTCATATTTTCTATTCCTAAAATTATTACAATTTCATTGCCTGTCATGTTCTTTCAAAGAACTTATGATGACATGTAGCTCTGCTCTCAGCCACCCAAGTGCGATACACTGATGTTAATGAGGTGTGTAAACTACAAGCTATGTACAGGAGGAATTTTAATTGATTCTCAATATGTTAATGCCATTGAAATCATCTTACTTCTGGCAAAGCTTCCAGCCATGGTATTTAAATGAATTAAATATTAAAGACATACAGTTAAGTGTGGGAATGTTAATGGCCAGTGTAAACCTTTAAGCTTAATTTTGGTTTACAGTGATTGGGGTACACCCTTTACCTTTTCTGAGGAAACTGTGTTTGAATTATTATTTTTTATCCTTAAATAACCTATTTCCCTAAAGTTACTTTACAGTGACAATTTACATCCACATATATTTGTTCTTGACAACTCTGTGCCAGTCCCTAAAATTATTTGGATTAAAGGTTTATAAATCCTTAAAGGATTTAACATTTAAGAGCAAGGGGATTTATACAAACAATTAATTCTCCTGACTGTGAGAAAAAAGTTTTGTACCGAGTTCAAGCTTAGACATGGTAGATTTTTGGGCTCAGAAACAGTAAAATGTTTAGAAAATGTAGCCAGATTTGATTAAAAATGGATTCTGATTGGGCATAATAGCTGAATCAAACAAATACTCCAAATTCGGCTACACAATATGCCATATTTCTGGTCTCATTCAGCTAGTTGGGCCATTTGGAAACCAAGGCATCAGAGGCCTTTGGATCGGAATCTTTTCGACCCTTGTTTGCCTCTGGGGGGCGGCACAAAAAAAAGCTGTACGGGGAGCCGAACAGGCAGAACAGAGAAATCTCAGTGCTGCTTGTTCGGCTCCCGTGTGACATGACAGGGAAGTGCTGACAGGTCACGTGACTCGGTGCTCTGATGTTAGACACACGCCAGGTCACGTGATCTATCTGCACACACAGTGCGGGGAACTGAACAGGCAGCATGGAGGACACCATGCTACCTGCTACTAGCCACCAGAGTAATGGGTAGGTCATGGGGGATGGGGGCACGTATTGGGGGTGATGGGGACATGTAATGGGGGTGATGGGGACCAAATTTTGTCTGCTAGGGTACACCACCACCATCTGAGAACGGGTGTTTCATTTGAAGAGAAAGAATAATGTGATGAACACAGTCAGCCAATCAGATGCCCCTTTTCTCTTAACTGAAATCCCCGTTCTCAGAGCAGGGATTTTGTTATGCATCTTTACACCACCGCTGCCCGGCAGTTTTACAGGTGAATTGTACCCACCTACCTGGGCAATGTAAAATAATTGGGGTATATTTATTTATTATTGGGATCTGGAGGCAAGTAGCACCATTCCCCCAATGTATTTTTTAGGGGGCTGGAAGCACTTGCCCCATTTGTGATAGCAGGCGGTCAGGGATACCTGCAGGGAGTTAGACCTATGCCCCATTGTTCTGGGAGACATTTTGATGGCTCCCAGACCTGTTTTTAAGTGGGGCTAACTATTTTTATTTATTTATTATCATTTTTTTCTGTTTTATTTTTTGTTCAATATGGGAGAAATTTGTCTGTTTTCATAGTAGTCGAATTTATTCCGAAATGAGCCTCTATCATCCGATGGAAGTCTATCAGGATAATGGATGGATTCGAAAGCATTCAGCATGTCATCGGCCAAGGTGGCTGAATTGCGAGGCTTTTCGGGATCACATTGGGATATTGTGTAGCTCGAAATTCGGGGTCTGATATTTACATGATGTGCCCCGAATCATTCTGGACTTTAGGACGAAGTCTGGAGTATATTTCCTAGTGAGTTGTTGTAGAAGCCACAACACAAGCACCCATAGAATGTTACTTCCTTCTTTTTTATTCTACACCCCTCATGCTCAATAACATGCTTTGGATTTCAGCTTTTTTATTAGGTTTAGTAAGGTTACTCTCAGGCCAGAAACTAAAAATGGCAGTTATCAGTGGGTATTCATGTAATTGATTTGCAACAAATGCTAGTTTTATGGTCACCCATTTTTGTTGCACATTATTTTCCATTCCTAATATACATTTGACATGACAACAGTTGGACCTAGAATAACCATGTTGCCCAAATAGTGGATTAGCCTCTGTCATTGGAGCGTCCAGACATCTGCCTAAACAAAAAAGGTGTTCTATGTCCATGCTACATTTTGTCCAGAGTTTATTTCACTTTCTATTTCATGCATCTGAGAAAGAAAGCCAATGAGTCAGGCAAATGTTAATTTTTGTGGTTTTGGCTTCCAAGAAAGGGAAATTACATAACTGACAGATGATACCACTAAAAGTGACTGAAGGTCACCCAACAGCTCACTAAGTTATTTCTTCCAAGTCTTTGTTTTCTGAGTGGTAGTTCATAGAAGTGTAATTTTTTTTTTATTTTTTAAACAGGATGATCCTTTAAGATATAGAACAAAGTGTTTAGTCCCTCTTTATTTGCTTAAAATCTGCTTTTAATTCCTGATTGCTGTTCACGTCTCAGTTTACCACAGCTTACTTTTTAGTGAATGGACTCCTATGATGAGTAGCCATTGCTTTGAACATTCTCTGAGCAACTGATAAGAGAAAAACTCCGCCATCTTGTTATAACCAGTCTCAGGATCTAGTGAAGATACCCTTATGTGCATTGTTTCATATTACCTTTTCACTTAACTGTTAACATTTGTAAAAGCCCTGTTATTAATTTGGGAATCCAAAGAAGTATCTAAAAAGAGAACATTTTGTATATCATTATAACATGCCCTATGTGTGGTAATCATTGAGTGAACTGTAAATGTATGCACAGTTTAATATGTAGCTAAGGAGAATATCCAGACTTGCCAAGGTACATATCTCCCTCCAAAGGGAGGGTGCAGGAACTAGAAGAATGTACCATGTGTTGTTATTTCCAATTGCCTTTAAGGATAGTCTGAACTTCCTCCAGTCTGCACTAATTACATAGGAGAGTTGAAGACAGGTTAAACTAACAGCAGTTATGTACAGCAGCCAGCTTCAAGCTGTATTTGGATTGCTGTGCAGAAAGATGCTGCAAGTGGTTTATACTATGCTGAACCCTTAATCACTTCATGTAGATAAGAGATGTCAATTTAGAGAGGTATGAAAAAATGGCTCACTCAAGACCTAGCACAGTGTTGTCGCAACATGATGATAGCAGGGCACATAACCATCCATGGACAGTACACAACAAAAGTGTAGATAAATGAAGCACTTTTATTATGCACAAGATTAGATAGTTTGGCAAACAAAAAATATGTGCAATAAATGACTGACTTTCAGAATGTTTAAGTCTTAACATAAAAAACAAACATATACTCAAGAAGAGCTCTTCATTAACTTTCCAATAACCATGATTCTACAAAGCTTTGTTATAATTATCAACTCTCCTCAGCTGTATCTGGTCATGTGCTGACTCTCTGCCTATAAAAGCCACTTCCTTTCACTAGAATTTACCCAGATTATTGTGGTTCCTGCCTGCATCATAATTAAGCCTGTTACGGATCTTTATTTGCCGGTTACCGATTTTGGACCATATGACTACTCTGCCTTCTCCTACCTACTGACCTCGGCTTGCCTGACTATGCTTCAACTCTTTGTTCCAGCCTCTCAGCTCTGCTAAAGACTAGAATGTCACTCAAAGCTCAGGGGCTCAACCACCTGGATAACGAGTGGCTGCTTCTGCAGAAGACATGGCTGATCCTGCTGCTCGACTCCAAAACCTGCTAACATCAGCAGTGCTGTATTTACCGCGAGGCATCCTAGGCGGATGCCTAGGGCGGCAAATTTTGGGGGGCAGCATCGCCCCCCAGCACTGAAAAAAAAAAAAAATAAAAAAAAAACGCGGCCCTTTAAAAAAAAAATAAAAGACCGCTCTTGCAGGCAGAGACGTAGGTGAGAAGGGATCGGAAGATTCCCCCCTCACCATCGCTCTGCCTGCCAGGCTGCACGGGGAGCCGAACAGGCAGCACAGAGAAACCTCCGTGCTGCCTGTTCGGCTCCCCGTGCAGTGTGCCGACACGGAAGTGCCGACAGTCACGTGAGGGGCGCGCTTACGTCATACGCGCGCCCGGTCACGTGACCTGTCGGCACAATCGCCGGGCAGCTGAACAGGCAGCATGGAGGGACCATGCTGCCTGCCACCAAGGAAAGGTAAGTGCTGATGGGAGACTGTGTGATGGGAGACAGTGTGTGTGACTGAGTGTGATGGGAGTCAGAGTGTGTGATGGGAGACAGTGTGTGTGACTGAGTGTGATGGGAGTCAGAGTGTGTGATGGGAGTCAGAGTGTGTGATGGGAGACAGTGTGTGTGACTGAGTGTGATGGGAGTCAGTGTGTGTGTGTGTGATGGGAGACAGTGTGTGGGACTGAGTGTGATGGGAGTGTGATGGGAGTCAGTGTGTGTGATGGGAGTGTGATGGGAGTAGGAGTGTGTGACTGAGTGTGATGGGAGTAGGACTGTGTGATGGGAGTGTGTGTGTGATGGCAGTATGAGCTTGATGTGAGTCTGAATGATGGGGCATGTCTTAGGTGTGTAACGTGGGTGTGCAGCTTGGGTAGGAGGGTGCCCGTATTTTGTCTGCCTAGGGCAGCACAAAATCAAGATACACCACTGAACATCAGTATCATTACAAATCGGGTCTAATCTTCATCTACGTTACACACAAATTACTGTATTGCTCTTGTTCATATCAAAATCATCATTAAAACATGGAGAGGACTATTTTGGTGTTCAGCTGGTGAAATTTTGTGGTGCAATTTCAGGAAATATATTTGTCCATATGTAATTCCCGAAATGAACATAATGGACGAATTTCATCCAAAACGAATGCATCAACCGACTAAATTTGTTTCAGACTAACCAAATTTTGGTTTCATCTGAATAATGGACACATTTTCCAAAAGGACGAAAACAAGTCCCTGTGCCCTAGTCTACTGTCTGCCAGCTAAAGCTCAGTAAAAGATGGGTGATGCAACCAGACAATGTATGTAGTAAATTTACGAAAGATTGGCTTAAAAAAAAAAGAAAATCCACCTTTTGGAGTGGCCCGTCACAGCCCAGACCTTAACCCCATGGAGATATGGAATGACCTTAAGAGAGTCTTTCACACTTGACATTCATCCTGAATGTTGTGCAGGTCTTATACGCAGCTACCAGAACAACTTGTCATTGTTTCCAAAAGGAGGTTCAACCAGTTATTAAATCCAAGGGTTCACTTACTTTTTCCCCAGCAGCACTGTGGTGTTTTTTTTTTTTAACACACCCATTGAACTAAGTACATGAAAGATTAGTATTTTGTGTTATTGTCATAAACATTTTTTGTTTGTCTATACTTGTTACTTAATTAATGTAGAAACCTGGGTAATTCCAATGGGTTTACTTTCTTTTTCTTGCCACTGCATTTCTAAAATTATGCATACAACTGTCTGGCAATTTGTTGGCAAGCCAGACCAGTAACTAGGATGAGGCGACTGAGGCACTAGCCTCAGGCACACACAGTTGAGGGGACAGCAATGATATTTACATAACTAGACTGATGCCCTCTCATGCAACTGAGCTAGACATCTCTGCCCCTTCTTGCCTGCTCTAGAGTGTCAATAACTTCACATGCAGGACTAAGCAGACTAGAGAGCAGTGCTGCTTGGACAGTAGGTCGCTTCCAGGAAAAGGAACAGATATACAGTTCCTTCAACACCACTGATCACTGAGGAAGACCCTGCTGGGACCAACAGTGAGGAAATGAGCTTCCACCAAGGGGTGTATCTGAGTTAACTTCCCTTCAAAATAACAGCTATGAAACTCTAAGCAAGGGGGGAGCAACTTTCTGTTTCGTCTCGGGTGCAGAAAGAGATAACTATGCCTCTGTTGCAAGCTGCTGTTGTATGCAGTGGTGTATCTTGATTTTGTGCTGCCCTAGGCAGACAAAATCCGGGCACCCCCCTACCCAAGCTGCACACCCACGTTAAACACCTAAGACATGCCCCATCATTCAGACTCACATCAAGCTCATACTCCCATCACACACACACTCCCATCACACTCAGTCACACACTCCTACTCCCATCACACTCAGTCACACACTCCGACTCCCATCACACTCAGTCACACACACTGTCTCCCATCACACACACTCTGACTCCCATCACACTCAGTCACACACACTGTCTCCCATCACACACACTCTGAATCCCATCACACTCAGTCACACACACTGTGATGTGAGTCAGAGTGTGTGTGATGGGAGACTGTGTGTGTGACTGAGTGTGATGGGAGTCAGAGTGTGTGTGATGGGAGACAGTGTGTGTGATGGGAGACAGTGTGTGTGACTGAGTGTGATGGGAGTCAGAGAGTGTGTGTGACTGAGTGTCTTCCATCACACACAGTCGCCATCACACACACTGTCTCCCATCACACACACTCTGACTCCCATCACACTCAGTCACACACACACACACACACACTGTCTCCCATCACACACACTCTGACTCCCATCACACTCAGTCACACACACTGTCTCCCATCACACACACTCTGACTCCTATCACACACAGTCACACACACTGTCTCCCATCACACACACTCTGACTCCCATCACATTCAGTCACACACACTGTCTCCCATCGCACACACTCTGACTCCCATCACACTCAGTCACACACACACACACACACACACACACACACACACTGTCTCCCAATAAATATCTCTCTGTGCTTTTACCTGCCTCAAAACTGTGAATTGCCATCACTGAGGGCCTCGGCGAAGGCTAAGACCTGATGAAGACACAAGGGGAAGCCTGGTTGCGTGGAGACAGTATTATTATTGTTTTGCAGTCAGGCTGTACACCTTAATGTTGAGTATTAATTAGGAAGGAGAAAGCTTAACTGTCTCAAAGACAAAAGGGCAGATGTACTAGTCTGGTAAACTATCGGGAATTACCCCTGTGGCCCCAATGCCAGATGTACAAAAATACTGCATGGAAGGAGAGAGGCTGGGAGATATGAAAGCTTTTGTGCACCAGTAGAGGTATTATCTTTTGGCTTTGGAAACCTCAGAAGGGTAAAAAAAAATCAGCACTTACCTTTCCTTGGTGGCTTGTGGCAGGCAGCATGGTCCCTCCATGCTGCCTGTTCGGCTTCCCGGCGATTGTGCCGACAGGTCACGTGACTGGGAGCGCGTATGACGTCAGCGCGCCCGTCACGTGACTGTCGGCACTTCCGTGTCGGCACACTGCACGGGGAGCCGAACAGGCAGCACGGAGGTTTCTCTGTGCTGCCTGTTCGGCTCCCCGTGCAGCCTGGCAGGCAGAGCAATGGTGAGGGGGGATCTTCCAATCCTCTCTCACCTCCGTCTCTGCCTGCAAGCGCGGTCTTTTTTTTTTTTAAAGGGCCGCAGGGTTTTTTTTTAAATTTTTTTTTTTCAGTGCTGGGGGGCGCTGCCGCCCCCCAAAACTTGCCGCCCTAGGCATCCACCTAGGATGCCTCGCGGTAAATACAGCACTGGTTGTATGTCAATATGAAAATGATTAAAGCCCCTGTAGCTGGGAATATTACATCACCTTTCACAATGAAAAATTTGGGTGGGTCTGAAGTTGGGCAGCGTCCTCTTACAAAACTGAAATTGTTTTAGTAATCTTGACGCAGGAGGGGAAATTTGCCCTTCAATGCAGCCATGAAGGTTATATACACATACACTAAAAACGCATGGTGTGTGTAAAAGTTATGTGTCCTGCAATAAAAAAATATATAACTCATGGCTCCTGTATGAGTTTTATTTGTGTGCATGTGTACAGTTTTCATTTGGGAATGCTTTGATTGTTGCATTTATTTCCTTCCTGACTCCAGACAAATTCTGGAGAGCTGAGTGGAAAGAGCAGTAGAAACTGGAAACCTAATATTTGTGAGTAAATTAAAAATGTTGGGGGTCATGTATACACACGGCTCACACGCATATTGCATAAAATACTTACGTGATTGGTGTGTGTGCTGATGTATAAAGGACACTGCTGACAAATTTTGGGAGTCAGTGCTATCTACGCCGAATGCTTAGATTTTGGTTGTGCCGGTGCTTGTTGAACCAGCACAGCCCATGTATAAAAAAAATTTTTTTTTTAAATCAGGTGCTGACAAACACTGCATTCTCATTGGGGGTCATGTATAAAAACTCCCACGCAGTCAAGTGTCGGGAGTTAGAAAAAAAAAAAAAAAGCTGCTAAACATAACATATGGCAATTGTGCATTTTTATAAAACTCCTGACATTTTCTGGAGTTTTTATACATAACCCGCAATGAGAACATAGATATTACTATTAATATTAATATTATAGATATATAATATTACATTTTTTTTACATTTAATATTTATTTATTAAATTTTTATAGAATGACAACTTCACAATAGCATTAGTGAGACAAAAAAGTAGTAGTAGGATATAGAAATATACACTTATAATTTAACACATATATGGCGGTACATGGTATTTCCACAAAATGTAGCACAATTCTGTCTAAACCATACCTGTATGTCTAAAACTGGGGGGAAAAGGGTAAGTATATCCCTATCAGGTAAACACATGAATTCCCACTTCCAGCAAAATGTGGGGAAAATAATCGTTTTCAACTGACAAAATAAGGAAAATGCTTCCTGGTATAGGAAATATATTGATAATTAACGAGTGGAGTATAAGACATATCAGAAATCATTGACTCTGATTGGTAAGGGAACCACGTCCCATGCATAATCATATAAAACACCACCGCTCAAATCTGGACATAATAATAACAATAACAGCAAACATATATAAAGAACAAAAAAAAAACATCCGTCTGTAGGTATGTTTTGCTGCAATAATATATAGATAGGTAAAAGATGTTCCGGTACATATAGAAGGCACTTAATGCTCAATTTTTATTGTGGTGCTGACAATTGTGTGATAATTTCAGCACACTTAGAAGTTTCTAGGAAATCGGTCCATGGTTGCCATTTATAGACAGTTTGTAGTCCCTCACCTTTTGCCGTGTTAATCAGTTCCTCCGATCTGCTGAAATCCTCCACTGAGGCGGCCCAACCCCCGAATGACGGTGTTCGAGACTGCTTCCAAAACCGTGGGATTAATAGCGTTAAGAAGTATTGGAGTAAGTGACCTTTTGTATTTTCCTATGGGCAAGTTAGTGTGGTGTAGTAAAGATGACATTGGATTGCCCGGAAAATCGGGGTCTGAAACTATCTTGATAGTGTCAATGATAGCTGTCCACAGTGTTCTGAGGAGTGGGCATGACCATAGAAACATAGAAACATAGAATGTGTCGGCAGATAAGAACCATTCGGTCCATCTAGTCTGCCCAATTTTTTTTTTTGAGTACTTTTATTAGTCCCCCGTTCCCGGTCTTATAGCTAGGATAGCCTTGTGTCTATCCCACGCATGCTTAAAATCATTGACTGTGTTTACCTCTACCACTTCTGCTGGCAGGCTATTCCATACATCCACTACCCTCTCAGTAAAGTAATACTTCCTGATATTACTTTTAAATCGTTGCTCCTCTAATTTAAGACTATGTCCTCTAGTTGTGGTAGTTTTTCTTCTTTTAAATATACTCTCTTCCTTTACTGTGTTGATTCCCTTTATGTATTTAAATGTTTCTATCATATCCCCCCTGTTACGTCTTTCCTCCAAGCTATACATGTTAAGATGCTTTAACCTTTCCTGGTAAGTTTTATCCGTCAACCCATGAACCAGTTTAGTAGCCCTTCTCTGAACTCTCTCCAAAGTATCAATATCCTTCTGGAGATACGGTCTCCAGTACTGCGTACAATACTCCAAGTGAGGTCTCACCAGTGCTCTGTACAATGGCATGAGCACTTCCCTCTTCCTACTGCTAATACCTCTCCCTATGCAACCAAGCATTCTGCTAGCATTTCCTGCTGCTCTATTGCATTGCCTACCTACCTTCAAGTCCTCTGAAATTATTACTCCTAAATCCCTTTCCTCAGATGTTGAAGTTAGGACTGTACCAAATAGTCTATATTCTGCTTTTGGGTTTTTACGCCCACCAAATGTGAATAAAACTCCCTCTACGGGACCGACATCTCCAACAGATATCTGGTTGGGAGGGGAAGAGTCTCTTCAACACAGTCGGGACCCTATACCATCGGGTCAACAATTTGTAAGAGTTTTCCTGTACATGTGCGGAGATAGTGCATTTGTGTGTAAGAAGAGCTATTTTCGTCCATTGTTTATCTAGACGAGTGATATCACAGTCGGTTTCCCACATCCTTATGTAATATGTTTTAGTGGAGGGTTTCAGACTGATCAAGATTCCATAAATAGATGATATCAGTTTAGTAGGGATATCTGGGGACATGCACAGTGCCTCAAAAGAGGTAAGTGTAGGGGGATAAGACTTGTTTTTAATGAAAGATTGAACGTAATGTTTAAGCTGGGCATAAGTGTAGCGTTGTGCAGGTGTGGGATCTGTGTCTGAGAAGAACACAGTCAATGGCTTGATGTGATTATCTTTCATAATATGTCCTAATCTAGGGTATCGGATATCAGCAGAAAACATAGGTTTAAACACGTCAGTGCAGAAGCCAGGGGGGAAATCTTCATTGTATATTAACCCCTTAGTGACATGACTTTTTTGGCTTGTCCGACGCTTGGTGACATGGACTGTTTTAACATTTCTGAGGTGTTTGTGTTTTGCTGTAATTTATTTCTGTCTCATTTAGTGTACCCGCACAAACTATATATTGTTTTTATCGTTATAAGAAGGGCTTTCTTTTGATACCATTATTTTGATAATAGCATATAGTTTGATGTAAAAAAAATAATAAAATATGGCAAAAAAATTGAAAAAATACTTTTTTTATGACTTTTATTTGAAAAATCGTATACTCATGTACAAGAGACAACAAAAAAACACTGCTAAAAAGTTTCTAATATATGTCCTGAGTTCAGAAATAGCCCATGTTTTTATGTTTTTGTGCTTTTTTATTCATGTTACAGGGCCAGTACTATAAGTGGTGCAAAGCTATTTTAAAATCCTTTCTTTCAAAATTAGCGATAGTGACATTGTAACACTGATTTCTGTACTAAATCCATGAATGACCCCCAACATGTACATATTTTTGAAAACTAGACAACTCAGGGCATTTAACTTGGGGTATTTTGACACATTTCATGTAGCCATTTTACCACCAATCTATGCCAAAGTTTGCAGCAAAAAATCTTTTTTTTTAATTTTTCACATATATTGCAATTTAGGTAAACATTACCTTAAAATGTGAAGGGATATTTCCAAATAACACCTCAATATGTGTTCAGCAACATCTCCTGAGTACAGGGATACCACCCATGCATAGGTTTGTTGGTTTGTTTTGGGGCTAAAAGGCCACATTTAGGGGGTGCGCATTTTGGTTTTCCAACTTGGAATTCTGACATGCAGAAAACTTGTGCCCATGTCCCATTTGGGACATTTTTGAAGCCAGAAAGTGTATTCTACCCCACAAAACCATATATATTTTTAAACTAGACACCCTAGGGTATTTCAAATGGTAGTATTTTAACACTTTCCATGCACTAATTATACTACCAGCCTATGTCAATGTTTTGGGTAGTAATTTTGTTTCACATACATTGTACTTTGTGCATGAATTCACAGATCCTGTTATATGTCAGTGCCAAACAACACCTCAATATGTGTTCAGCAACATCTCCTGAGTACAGGGATACCCCCCATGTATAGGTTGGTTAGGTTATTTGGGGGTTAAAAGGCCACATTTGAGAGGTGCGCTTTTTGGTTTTCCAACTTGGAATTCTGACGTGCAGAAAACCTGCTCCCATGTCCCATTTGGGACATTTTTGAAGCCAAAAAGTGTATTCTATCCCACAAAACCATATATTTTTGAAAACTAGACACCCTAGGGTATTTCAAATGGTAGTATTTTAACACTTTCCATGCACTAATTATACTACCAGCCTATGTCAATGTTATGGATAGTAATTTTTTTTCACATACATAGTACTTTGGGCATGAATTCACAGATCCTGTTATATGTCAGTGCCAAACAACACCTCAATATGTGTTCAGCAACATCTCCTGAGTACAGGGATACCACCCATGTATAGGTTGGTTAGGTTATTTGGGGGTTAAAAGGCCACATTTGAGAGGTGCGCTTTTTGGTTTTCCAACTTGGAATTCTGACGTGCAGAAAACCTGAGCCGATGTCCCATTTGGGACATTTTTGAAGCCAAAAAGTGTATTCTATCCCACAAAACCATATATTTTTGAAAACTAGACACCCTAGGGTATTTCAAATGGTAGTATTTTAACACTTTCCATGCACTAATTCTACCACCAGCCTATGTCTATGTTATGGATAGTAATTTGTTTTTCACATTCATTGTACATCGGGCATGAATTCATAGATCCTATTATGTGTCAGTGCCACAAAACACATTAATATGTGTTCAGCAACATCTCCTGAGTACAGGGATACCACCCATGTGTAGGTTAGTTAGATTATTTGGGGGCTAAAAGGCCATGTTTAGGGGGGGTGCATTTCCAACTTGGAATTTTGACATGTAGTCAGCCTGCGCCCATGTTCCATTTGGGACACTTTTGAAGCCTGTCAAAGTATTTTACCCCATAAAACCATATATTTTGGAAAACTAGACATCCTAGGGTTTTTAAAATTGTGGTATTTTAACACTTTCCAAGTGCTAATTCTACCACCAACCTATGTCAAAGGGTTGGGATGTCATTTTTTCCCCACACACATTGTAGTTCAGGCAGGAATTTTCAGATTCTGGTATTTGCCACTGCCAACCAACACCTCAATATGTGTTCAGCAACATCTCCTGAGTACAGGGATACCCCCCATGCATAGGTTTGTTGGTTTGTATTGGGTCTAAAATTCCACATTTAGGGGGTGCGCAATTCCAACCTGGAATTTTGACATGTAGTCAGCCTGCGCCCATGTTCCATTTGGAACATTTTTGAAGCCGTCCAATGAATTTTACCCCATCAAACCATATATTTTTGGAAAATAGACATCCTAAGGTATTTCAAATGGTGGTATTTTAATACTGTATAGGTACTAATTCTACCACCAGCCTTTGTAAAAGTTTGTGGTAGTACTTTTTTGGGAGGTTTTTTTCCACATGCATTGTACTTCAGGCATGAATTCACAGATTCTGGTATATGTCACTGCCAAACAACAACCCAATATGTGTTCAGCAACATCTCCCGAGTACAGGGATAGCACCCATGCATAGGTTTGTTGGTTTGTTTTTGGCTAGAAGGCAACATTTGTGAGATGCGCATCTCAAAATTCCAACTTGGAATTTTGACATGTAGTCAACCTGCGTACGTGTCCTTTATGGGATATATCTTTGAAGCCAGCCAATGTAATTTACCCCCACCAAACCATATATATTTTTATCGGTAGACCCCCATCACTACTTGTGGCAAGGGCTCAGCAGCCACCGATACATCGCTAGATGATGTATCAGAAAGCTGAATAGGGTCAAAATCGAACCCTGAGTCCGCGGCCTCAGAATCAGTGCGTAAGCAGTGATCTCGAGCAAAGAAGGGGTTAATAGCTCTTAGAAGAGCCTATCTAGTACTGTAATACATTACAGTACAAAGAAATTAATCCATAAAACAGTGCAGACAGAAAAACATACTGTTGCTGTGCAAGATTACTGCTTACACAGTGATGAATGGCAGGGAAGGGGTTAATACACAGTGAAAGACTTTCATAAAACCTGACAATTTTATAAAATGTTATTTTATATCACTAATACTGATCTGTCTCTTTCCGTCACAAAAATGTTAGTGAGGAGAGGGAGGCAGATCAATATTTGTGAATATTGATCCGACCAATTTTGATCTGACCAGGGCGAATGGTGAGCTTAATTGAGAAATCACCAAACCGCCTTTGCCACTAATTCGCTGTTACTGATCGCTATGCGCTCAGGCAGCTTAAAAAAAAAAACTCAAATATTTTTACTTTACATGTAATCCCCTAGCGGGTATGTGTAAAAAAAATAAAATAAAAATATGCAGACAGATAAAAATTGCTTTGGCGTCAATATCATTGCGTAAGCAGTGATCGACGGCAAAGAAGGGGTTAATAACTCTTAGAAGAGCCTTTTTAGTACTGTAATAAATTACAGTACAAAAAAAATTAACCCCTAAAAAATGCACAAACGGCAAAAATAAATGCGCTGATGTGCACGATCACTGCTTATGCAAGATCAGTGGCAGGGAAGGGGTTAAACGCAGGGAATTGCTTTAATAAATTTTTTTTTATTGTTTTATTATTTGTGTGTTGTGTGTTTATTGTTTTTTTTTACTTTTAGAACTTTGATCTGTCTCTCTCCCTCACTAAAAAAATGTGAGGAGAGGGAGGCAGATCATAACTGGTCAGATCAATATAGGGTTAATATTGATCTGACCAGTCAGTGGGGATGTTCAGCAGAACATCCCCACTGCCTGTCAGTGTGCCTGGCAGTCACTGATTGCCTCTGTGAAGAGGCAATCGTGTGACAGCCAGAGAGCACAGGAAGCAGGTACTTCCTGCCTCCTGTGCTCTTGCCCTTAGAAGGGCAGCGCCATCTTGGTCACTCAGTGACCAAGATCGTGCATTTTTTTTTTGTGTTTCTGATTGCCTCGACTTGCGAGGCAATCAGAAACACTTTCTGAGCATAGGAAGCGAAAGATTCGCTTCCTATGCTCATTTTTTAAATGCCCGCGTTTTAAAGGCACTGTGCCTTTAAAACCGGCATTTCGATCGCTCTCCGGAGCGATCGAAATGCCGACGGGCATTTTTTTTAGTATTGTACGATGCTTCCACACGGAAGCATCGTTACAATACCATCAGAGCACTGAAAGCGGAAAAACTACGCTTTCAGTGCTCGTTTTGACACAGGACGGACTAGGTCCGTCCTGTGTCAATAACGCTTCGCCACACAGGACGGACCTAGTCCGTCCTGTGTCGCGAAGGGGTTAATGATGTAAGTGGGGATATTTAGTTAAGCAGTCCATCTAGTTTAAGTAAATTCACCCAATGTTTGAGAGTATTGTGTGTTGTCGGGTGATCGGTATGCGCAGGGCCGTCTATAATAGTGATTGGACACTGGGCAAGCATTTGCTTGGGCCCCCTGGACCCTGCCCCCTCCCCTGCATGCAATCACTCCATCCATCACAATGTTACCTCCCCCCCCCCCCACACACACAAAAACCCCATAAAGATAAGCACACACACAATTGGATTTTTCTTGCAGTGAGTATTTTTATTTCATTGAATAAAATGTGTATATTACGTGTATAATTGCAGTTTATAAACTGGATATTTGGATACAAAATGTGTATATATGGCTGCAATATGTATACCATCTTACTATGCAACACTGCACTACAACTACTCAGTACCTAAATGACAAAGATATACACAGATATTAGAGCACTTACATATGTTCATATATATTTATAAATATCTATACACATCTCACTCTCTCTCACTAGTTGCATTTACACTTATATGGACTTTTTAATATTATATTCAACTATTTTCATATGTAATAAAAATGTTATTGAAGAGTTGCATTTCTTGTTTTGATTCCCTTTTTCTGCACCCACATTGCACCTAAATGACTTAACACAGCCCCATAGAGTAGCCACAGCATTTGTCATGCACCTATATTGCACCCACAGCACTTGTCTTGCACCTATATTGCACCCACAGCACTTGTCATGCACCTATATTGCACCAACAGCAAATGGCTTGCACTCATATTGAACCCACACAATTTTGCATGCTACAGTGTAAATTTGCCCCACAGAACATACTACAGTTTCACTTTGTTCCACTGAACTGCCCATGCAGAAAAAAGCCACACTGTCACTTTCCCCCATAGTACATGTTATTTTTCCCCAGAGAACATGCCACAGTCACTTTGTCATTGCATATGCAACAAGTTGCCTGTTAAAATATGACAACGTTTGTCCATTAAATATGCCACAGTCAATGTGCCCATCAATATGCCAGTATTATTTTTCCATTAATATTCAGTATTATTTTGCCATTAATATGCCACAGACAGTTTTCCCAATAAAATGACAATATTATTGTGCCATTCAGATACCAGTAATATTGTAATATTAAGGTGCCCCAGCCAATTTGCCCATTAAGATACCAGTATTAAGATTAAGATGCCATAACCATTAAGATGCCATAACTGTTGTGCCATTCAGGTGCCAGTAATATTGTGCCATTCAGAGCCCAGTAATATTGTGCCATTCAGAGCCCAGTAATATTGTGCCAGTCAGATGCCAGTAATATTGTGCCAGTAAGATATCAGGAATATTGTGCCAGTCAGATGCCAGGAATATTGTGCCATTCAGAGCCCAGGAATATTGTGCCATTCAGAGCCCAGGAATATTGTGCCAGTCAGAGCCCAGGAATAGTGTGCCATTCAGAGCCCAGTAATGTTGTGTAATTCAGAGCCAAGGAATATTGTGCCCGTCAGAGCCCAGTAATATTGTGCCAGTCAAAGACAGGAATATTGTGCCAGTCAGAGCCCAGGAATATTTTGCCAGTCAGAGCCCAGGAATATTGTGACATTCAGAGCCCAGGAATATTGTGCCATTCAGATACCAGGAATATTGTGCCAGTCAGAACCCAGTAATAGTGTGCCAGTCAGAGCCCAGTAATAGTGTGCCAGTCAGAGCCCAGGAATATTGTGCCAGTCAGATACCAGGAATATTGTGCCAGTCAGAGCCCAGGAATATTGTGCCAGTCAGAGCCCAGGAATATTGTGCCAGTCAGAGGCCAGGAATATTGTGCCATTCAGAGCCCAGTAATATTGTGCCAGTCAGAGCCCAGTAATATTGTGCCAGTCAGAGCCCAGGAATAGTTTGCCATTCAGAGGCCAGGAATATTGTGCCAGTCAGATACCAGGAATACTGTGCAAGTCAGATGCCTGTAATATTGTGCCAGTCAGAGCCCAGTAATATTGTGCCAGTCAGAGCCCAGGAATATTGTGCCAGTCAGATACCAGGAATATTGTGCCAGTCAGAGCCCAGGAATATTGTGCCAGTCAGAGCCCAGGAATATTGTGCCAGTCAGATACCAGGAATATTGTGCCAGTCAGAGCCCAGTAATATTGTGCCAGTCAGATACCAGGAATATTGTGCCAGTCAGAGCCCAGGAATATTGTGCCATGCAGAGCACAGGAATATTGTGCCAGTCAGAGGCCAGGAATATTGTGCCATGCAGAGCCTAGGAATATTGTGCCAGTCAGATACCCCCCCGCCCAGTACTTACCGAATGCTTCTGCTCCGTGTACCCAGCCGGATGTCTCCTCCGTGCACTGCACGGAGAAGGGAAACAGTCACCGGATGTGACGTGATGTCACATCCGCCGTCAGTTTTTGTTTTTTTTCCGGTCGTCGCATCCAGCGGATGAGGCTTGCCGGAAAAAATGTTCACAAGCGCAATGCACTGTGAACATAGCAAGCAGGGGCTGGGGGCCCACGGGACAGCTGCCTTGGGCCCCCCAGGAGTAACTGGGCCCAGGGCAGCTGCCCCATTTGCCCCACGTTAAAGAAGGCCCTGGGTATGCGTGGCTAGTACCTGGGTCAATGGGGTCCATGCAGCGGAAGGTATGGGAATATCCATGCCTCTCTGTTCAAGAGAGATCCAATGTTTGCTAGCGGGGGCCTGTCCATTCTACTATATGGGCTAGATGTACAGCTTTATGATATGTGTCAATGTCAGGGAGCCCCATACCTCCCAGGTGCTTAGGTCTAACTAAGTAAGAATATCCCACCTGTGGGGTTTTTTTCCATATGAATTTGGTGATATCTTTTTTGAGGTCTGTGAAAAATTGTTTAGGGATCTGTATAGGGAAAGTTTGGAAAAGATAAATCAATCTTGGGATAATGTTCATTTTAATTGCACTTGCCCTACCAAACCATGACAGAGTTCGTTGAGACCATTTTTCCATATCAAGTCTGATTCGCCTAGTACAACTGAGCGAGATCCACAGTTAGTATAACTCCCAGATATTTAATGCTGGAGTGTGCCCACACAAATGGATAATCCGCTTGTAAGGTCGACACCAGATGCGGCAGTGTCGTTACATTAAGGATTTCTGATTTAGCAAGATTAGCTAAATTTAGATATTGATGAATATAGGGTCATTTCCGCCATGATATGGACAGTAGGAGAACGGTACAAAGATTGAATCCACCGGAGCATATTAGGACCCAGTCCCAATTTGGCCAGCGTCGCATTCAAGTAGACCCAATTCACCCTATCGAATGCTTTTTCCGCGTCTATGGATAACAGTAACGATGCAGTGTCAGACAATTTGGCGTAATGTAAGAGATTGATAATTTTTGTAGTGTTGTCCCTGGCCTCACGACCAGGAACAAAACCCACTTGATCCTTGTGTAAACAATCCGGTAGCACAACACATAACCAATTGCAAGGATTTTTGCGAAAAGTTTTAAATCGTTATTAGGAAGGGAGATGGGTCTATAGCTAGAGCATTCTAAGGGGTCTTTACCTGGTTTAGGTATTATAGTAATGTAATAGTAATAGTATAGTAATGTGCCTCCTGGGCCTGAGAAGGAAGATTTCCAGACTGACACAGAGAGTTAAACGCTTTTACAAAATAGGGCGTCAAAATGTTTGAGAATATTTTATAATATGCAAGGGTAAGTCCGTAAGGGCCGGGGCTCTTTCCAGTAGGAGATGCTTTTATGGCCGAAGCCACTTCTTCAGCTGAAATCGGAGATTCTAGGGCCTCTATAGTGTCCTGTGTAAGCGAGGTCGTGAGATGGGACTATAAGTATGAAATAATTTCGGGAGATGGTGTAAAGGAGGACTGTTCCGTAGGGTCCTGGAGATTATATAGCTCTTTGTAGTAAGCATGAAAGGAAGCAGCAATCTGCGTGGTGTCCAATACTGTTTTTTGGGTATGTAAGTGGCAGACAATTTTGTCCGAAAGGCTTTTGCAAGGGATCGGCCAGGTTTATTGCCAAATTCATGTATTTTACTCTTAAGAACATGGTATGCCCTCTGGGTTTGAGTCGTGCATATGGAGGCTAATTGGGACCTGAGGGCCAGTAATTTTTGATAAATAGAGGGGGATAAAGTCAGTTTATGTCTATTTTCTAATACTGCTATCTGATTAAGGAGTTCTAACATAGCCCTAGTGTTACTTTTTTTTTAACAAAGGAGGCTATACTAATAAGGTGACCGCAGATCACTGCTTTATGGGCCTCCCACAGTATTGGTTGGCTAATCTCTATCGTATCGTTCTCTAGAAAATATTGGGTCAGCGTTTTATCTAGTTCTTTTACGTATTTTTAGGTTTTTGAGGATGGTTTCATTGATCCTCCAGTTCGGGGTGCGGGAAGGCAAAGAAGGGATTGCCCTATGTCTGAATGGGATAATAGGGATAGACGTCGATGAGAAAGTGTGATATAGTCAATACATGAGTACTTGTTATACGGGGAGGAATACAAAGTAATCCCTAGTTGTTGGGTGTTGAGCACGCCATGTATCTATAAGTTGGTGTTTGTAAAGTAAGCGTTTTACCTTGATGATTTTGGAGTATTGAGTGTGGACCGCCCCAGTGGAGGAGTCCAGGAGAGGGTCCAGAACCATATTGAAATCGCCTCCCAGTATCGAAATACCCTCTGAAAAAGTAGAGAACTTGTCAATAAGGGAACATAGAAAAGAATGTTGGTTTGCATTAGGTGCATATATAGTACCTACAGTAATAGCATCATGTTCCCTTGAGGAATAGCGCCCTGCCCTCGCTTTTGCTCCATTTCTTGGTAATATTGAGTGGGACAGTTTTGGAAATGAAAAAGGCTACCCCCTTGGACTTAGAAAATGGGGAGTGAGAGAAATGCATGGTAGTAAATTTATTATCGAACAGTTTTGGAACTTTGTTCCTCTGAAAATGTGTTTCTTGAATAAGTGCTATGTCAGCTTTAAAACTATGGAGTTCTCCCAATAATCTTGCCCGCTTATGGGGCGTATTCAGCCCTTTGGCGTTGATAGAGAGAATAGTAATGGGTATATTTAATCTGTGGTTAGCCATTCCAATGTACAAGGGAAAAACTAGGGGCAGAGCATCTGAATAATGTAGTGTGGCGTGGCGGGCTATAGAGCGAGACAAGGGCAGGAATGCATCTTCGGCAGCTAGATATTAATATATCAGCAGATATGCATTGGCATACAGTCACATCACAATAGGGATTGAAAAAAAAAGAAAAAAGAAAAAAAAAAGGCTTGAAAAAACATAAAAACGTTAAACAATAACATTTTCTGTACAAAAATTCGGAGTCATACGTGCAAGGCCCATGGGGGGAGGGGGGGGGGGGTTAAAAACCACACCAGGAGTCTCAGCACCAGTATACAAAGCAAAATCCCATGTGTTCCCTATTAAGGGTTAATAATGTATAGGGGTGTAAATAAAAAACACCCTTTTCTGTCTCATTAGAGATTTTTGCCAGAGGCTCAAAGAAGCAAGGTGAATGGTTAGAGTTCGGACCCAACTAGGGGGGTCTGCCTTGACGTTGGCAGGTGGGCTCATCCTCTCATGGCCATTGGAGGTAACTAAAAACCTCCATTTGTTTTAAATACATAGGGATAAAGGAGAGAGCGCAGGTAAATTGTTTTTCTTTTGTTTTCACTATATATTGGGGCTGATGTGTACTGTAGTCATTGCAGCCGCCCAGTGATGGGAGTGAGCGCAGGACTTTTCTTTCTGTACCAGTATACAAAGCAGCTAACTCTTGGGGAACAGAGAAAGTCTGATTTCTCAGTGAGATAACTATCAAAGAAAAAACAGAGTCGACTCCGACCGGTAACCTGCTATACTGTAATTTCAGACAGTTAACTGGAGAGCACCTAAAATACCTGACACAACTATAAAATAACTGGTCATATAGTGATTTGAGGGCAAGTTGTCCATGGTCTCTCCATCCACCACTCCCGTTGAGACCATAAACAGCAGCCCTGTCCCAACTGGGCATTAACAAATAAAATAAAATATGATACGGTGCACGATGTAAGTCGCATAGGTGTCTAAATATCCAGTAAGTTTGATCCCTGAGATAAGGTTTGTGCAGACTGACTATAGTCATACAGTCAACATTGATGTTAACAGGCGTGCACCAATAAAAATTGTAGAAAAATCCTTTCTGGAGCCATGTCAAATAAATGTCACTTGCCCGCATTAATAATGGGAAGGTAAGAACCCGAGGAGCATCCACCAAATGTTAGGCCAGGGTCCAAATGGACATAGAGGATTCCGCCTCAAATTGCGTGTTTGGTGGGCTTAGGTGGACCGGCTATTTTGTTTTTCCCCCGCCCGGGAGTCTGAGGGAGATAAATGAAGTCTTTAAGGGATGGATACCCTCTGTTCTTCGACCCTTTGGTGCAGGAGAGTGTAGGAAGGTTTGCTTTCTGTTTTTTCCCCATTTTAGGGTGAAATAGTGTGCTCTGTATATTGATTAGCGTGGTCACCGGTCAGGAGCTCACGAACCACCCGTCTTCTCACATCAAGGTCCGGACACGCCCCTGATATAATCAAAATACAATTTTAATGATTACATACATTTTTATAATAATTGAACTAAAATGCATTACAAAATGTAGGTAATTTTTTAGTTGGAGGGTCCTTTAATGTCCACACTTCTTTTTTTTTTTTTTGCACATCTTTGGTCTTATCTTATCAGATGTGAACACTACACATTTGAAAATTGAATTGATCATGTTGCACATCTTCACAAAGATATATATCAAACATATAATATGTATATAAAAAGGTATAAAATAGTTGCAAATAAATATAAATATAAACCTACACCCTTACTTAATTCTGTTTTCTAGCTATCCATCCATTATCCACTGTGCACTCAAATGCCATACAAATCATTAGCTATGTAATGCATTTAATGGTATTCAAATGTCAGTGCAATATTGTATTGGGATATCAGGGACACACACTTCTCCCTGTCCGATTGACATGGTACTGCTTATCATCTTGTGAATCCATCATTCCATTTGTTTTCCCTTAAGTAGTGAGCTTTTTTTAAGCAAATACAATACTCGAAGGCCAAAATTAGTACAATGTAAGTATTGTGACAGATTCTAGGTTTAGATAACTCATAATTATTACTGAACGATAACAACGCCTATACACAAACACGGTTTTGTAAGCATTTATGTGCTTACAAAGCTCGAACCATTAATTCATCAGTTTTCATTCATCACCAGTTATGAATAACCTTGCCCTAAGATTGACCTTGCACCTATAAAAATGACTTACCTTGCTTGTGGAGACAAGGTTAATATGGTGCAATGTAAGTACTGGGGGTAAGTAAGTGGTACAATGTGGGTACTGGAGGTAAGTAAGTGGTACAATGTGGGTACTGGGGATAAGTAAGTGGTACAATGTGGGTGCTCTGAATAAGTAACTGGAATGCAGTGGTGTATTTTGGTTTTGTGCTGTCTTAGGCAGACTAAATTTGGGTAGAAATAGTGTTGGGATGTCCTCCAAAAGGAAAAAAAATATATATTTTTATATATATAAAAATGAAGGGATTGTAGCAGCTTAAAGGAATACCAATATGACAATTCAAGATAAGCAAATGTGGGATATGGCGTGGATTACATAAAGTGTAAATGTGACCAGCTGGAATGAATTTAGCTACAGCTAAATTAAACACATCAAAACGTGTACAAGCATTGTAGAGCCTGGAAAATGGACAGAAACCCCCCCACACCATAATAACAAGTATTGATTGTGTCCGTCCAAAATGTGTTGCGTATAGAACAAGGCTGGCATGAACAATAAAACACAAAATGGAAAATAAACTGGCTGTACTTCTTTTATTGGAGTGTATTTGGGAACAGTGTTTCAAATAATTAAACATTTATTATTCTTTTTAACTGGTGTTCAATTATATTTTTTATTTGTGTATTATCTATATAATGTTTTAAATCTTTTATATATTAAAGCACTGTTATTTTTACACCAGTCTCTACTTTTAATCCCTTTAGTGCTTATACCAGCAATTATCTAGACAAAATTTGGGTTCCCCCTCCCCCACATTGCTGCCCAGGCACACAGACATCCTACCATGCTGCCACTCACGCTCCCCACATGGCCTGAAGTTTAAGTGCTGGAAGGAAACTGACCCCCTAAGCTCTGAACACATGCGAGGAGCATGAGAGGCAGCATGGGATGATGTGTTGGCAGTGCACAGATTCCAAGTTGCCTACTCACTGCAGAGAGGCTGATAAGGGGAGATCTTATGATCTTCTCAGTCATCGTCCCTGCCGGCAATCTTTTTTAATTTATTAAGGGGGCCCCGCCTCTCAGCCCCTGGTGGCAGCCCTGGGGAGACCAGACCACTCTGACAGCAAGGGCTTGCATATAATTAAATAAAAGATTTTTGTCCTGCACTCCCTGCTTACCAGTTGTTTTTCTGCTCTCTATGTCTAGTAAACTTACTCTAAAGAGCCTGTTGCTCCTTCATCCCTTGCTGCTGCTCCAGTGGGCCTGTTTGAAGTTCCAGGGGGTGAAGTGGCCCTCATCTGGATGCCCATGAATATATGTATGCTCATTTCTTCTATTTACCCTCATCTGATTCGCAATATGTCTTGTCTAAGTTTTGCCCGATGTACCCTCTATTTACACAAAGTTATGACTCCAGTTCCCTAAATACAGTGGGGCAAAAAAGTATTTAGTCAGCCACCAATTGTGCAGGTTCTCCCACTTAAAATGATGAGAGAGGCCTGTAATTTTCATCATAGGTACACTTCAACTATGAGAGACAGAATGGGGGGAAAGAATCCAGGAAATCACACTGTATGACTTTTAATGAATTAATTGGTAAATTCCTCAGTAAAATAAGTATTTGGTCACCTACAAACAAGCACAGACCTGTAACTTCTTCTTTAAGAGGCTCCTCTGTCCTCCACTCGTTACCTGTATAAATGGCACCTGTTTGAACTTGTTATCAGTATAAAAGACACCTGTCCACAACCTCAAACAGTCACACTCCAAGTTTCAATATGGCCAAGACCAAAGAGTTGTCGAAGGACACCAGAAACAAAATTGTAGACCTGCACCAGGCTGGGAAGACTGAATCTGCAATAGGCAAGCAGCTTGGTGTGAAGAAATCAACTGTGGGAGCAATTATTTGAAAATGGAAGACATACAAGACCACTGATAATCTCCCTCGATCTGGAGCTCCACGCAAGATCTCACCCCGTGGGGTCAAAATGATCACAAGAACGGTGAGCAAAAATCCAAGAACCACACGAGGGGACATAGTGAAAGACCTGCAGAGAGCTGGGACCAAAGTAACAAAGGCTACCATCAGTAACCAGGGACTCAAATCCTGCAGTGGCAGACGTGCCCCCTGCTATAGCCAGTACATGTCCGGGCCCATCTGAATTTTGCTAGAGAGCATTTGGATGATCGACAAGAGGATTGGGAGAATGTCATATGGTCAGATGAAACCAAAGTAGAACTTTCTGGTAAAAACTCAACTTGTCCTGTTTGGAGGAGAAAGAATGCTGAGTTGCATCAAAAGAACACCATACCTACTGTGAAGCATGGGGTGGAAACATCATGTTTTGGAGCTGTTTTTCTGCAAAGGGACCAGGACGACTGATCCATGTAAAGGAAAGAATGAATGGGGCCATGTATCTTGAGATTTTGAGTGAAAACCTCCTTCCCTCAGCAAGGGCATTGAAGATGAAACGTGGCTGGGTCTTTCAGCATGACAATGATCCCAAACACACCGCCCGGGCAATGAAGGAGTGGCTTCGTAACAAGCATTTCAAGGTCCTGCAGTGGCCTAGCCAGTCTCCAGATCTCAACCCCATAGAAAATCTTTGGAGGGAGTTAAAAGTCCGTGTTGCCCAGCGACAGCCCCAAAACCTCACTGCTCTAGAGGAGATCTGCATGGAGGAATGGGCCAAAATACCAGCAACAGTGTGTGAAAACCTTGTGAAGACTTACAGAAAACGTTTGACCTCTGTCATTGCCAACAAATGGTATATAACAAAGTATTGAGATGAACTTTTGTTATTGACCAAATACTTATTTTCCACCATAATTTGCAAATAAATTCTTTAAAAATCAGACAATGTGATTTTATGGTTTTTTTTTTCTCATTTTGTCTCTCATAGTTGAAGTGTACCTATGATGAAAATTACAGGCCTCTCTCATCTTTTTAAGTCGGAGAACTTGCACAATTGGTGGCTGACTAAATACTTTTTTGCCCCACTGTAGCTGTTGTTAGTAGAACAGATGGGCATAGTGTGGATCTGATTATGAGGGGCACTGCTTCTGCTACCTGAAGTAAGGAAAGCCAAATACATTTTTCTTTCTTGAATCTCTAAATTTCTACCCATGTCCATGATCATCCATATTTACTAAACTGTCAAAAATAATAACGTGAAGACTTAAATCTTAAAGCAAAACCCTTAGTTTTATATAGAGTTTGAGGTTCCATTGAAACCAATTAGTTTGTTTTTATTTGGCATATGTTTAAAGAAAAACTAAGAATTTTCTTACAAATGTTATTTTACATATCAAAAATGCACATTAAAGTTTTTATATCATTATTTAAACATATTTAGTTATAATTTTAAGTTGACTAGAAATTCTTGGTAAAGGACCTGATTTTAATTTGTTTAGTCGTATTTATCACTTAATGTTTCTACTCATCTGTTGAAGACATGATTCATCAGATGTAGTTCATGCTTAATCTCTTTGGATGATCATTTGGCTGCCATATGATTAACATCAAGCAGGGCCAGTGAAAGGATATTTTTCTACACTGGCAAAGGTGCCTTTTTGTGCCCCCCCCCCCCCCCCATCCCATGACTCTTCCTCTCCCCATATCTATTATCTCTCTTTCCCCTCCCCATATGTCTTTCCCCTCCCAATATATTTTTCCCTCCCCCATCTCTGTTCTCACCCCCTCCTCTTCTGTTCTCTCCTCATTTCTGTTCTCTCTCCCCTCCTACCCCAATTTCTGTTCTCTCCCCCCATCCCTGTTCTCTCCCCCTTTCCTGTTTTCTGCCCTTCCCCTTCTTAATTAATGGATCCTGGGAGGGGGCGGACCACACCAGGTGAGAAGTCCGCCCCCACCCTGTGAAGCTGAGCGGCATCTGCTTCACGAGGGAGCAGCGGGCAGCATGAGCTCTGTGTGTTAAACACACACACACAGCTCAGTAATTTCTGCTTGTGCTTCCAATGCCCTGCATCATCACTAAGATGATCTGCTTCACGAGGGAGCCGCGGGCAGCATTAAGTCAGTGTGTTAAACACACACACAGAGCTCAGTAAGTGTTGCTTGCACTTCCTGAGTGGGGTGTGTGTATTTAACACACAGAGCTCATGCTGCTCGAGTCTCCCTCATGAAGCAGACACCACTCTGCTTCACAGGGTGGGGCGTACTTGGTCACTCGGTGTGGTCTGCCCCCTCCCAGGATACTCCACTCCAGCCTTGTAGAGGGCTGGTGAGGGGAGATCTTCTGATCTCCACAGCCAGTGCCTCTAACGTCAAACTTTTTTTTAAACTAGACTTCTCCTTGCTGCCCCCCCCCCCCCCCCCACTGCGGCACCCTAAGGCTGCTGCCTAGCCAGCCTCATGCTGGTGCCAGCCCTGACATCAAGGGTGGTGTAGGAGGTAGTGTTCAGATGTGATGTGACAAAGGTGATCTTTGCATTCTTTGTATCATTTCTGGTAATGGTAAGGTCACCAACAGAAATATCTAACTATTGTACACAGGCATAACACACCCATCCTTCAAATATATTATGCTTCAAGAAGATTTCATGTCTGGATGTCTTGTGAAACCCTTATGTTTCTTTTTGTTGTTCTTTCTTTTATCTTCTCTTTGCCTGCATTTCTCCATTGCCTCTTTGTTATCTTCGTTTTCCCCTCAAAAACTCAAGGACTATGTAGTGTCAAGGAGCTTTGGTCTTACTTAGGGCATTGTTTCATTCAAAAATCCTACAAATAGCCATAAGGAATACATTTATCATCACATTGTTATCCGAGTACATGTCATTTTGAATTCCTTTTTGGTGGGGGGAGACACTATTTAATCATGTAATGGAATCAAATCTGTGTGCTTTCAAGCACGACAGAGGCTAAAAATATACAAAAAAGAGTGACAGCCAAATCCAGGCCAAGAGCATTCTATTTCTAGTGGTTTTCCCATCTCACCTTTATTCATAAATACATGCTGGTGAAGAATTGATGTTGTAATAAGATAGTTGTCCCAGGAGTTTCTCATTTATGTTATGAACAATGTTATATATGTTACCAAAAGAATGACTACAAATATCATGCAATTAAGTCTTGGCTCCTGAACTTCACTTTCCTGCCACTGAATAGTGCTGTGAGGGATCCATAGAGTTCTGTTATGATCTCTCTAATATCGTAATGTGATTCTTTGGACCTTGAGCATCTTACTACAGCTGTATAATGACTTAATTAGTGCCCATATTGCAGATTTCTTATTAAACAGCTTCCTTACCTTGTTTGAATAAACATATTATAATGAAAACTTAGGTTATTTTACTGCATTTCATCCTGTGGAATCTTGTTCAAATACCACAGCAAGCAATGAGAGACCATCTCAAGTCAACTTGTCCATCTACACCCTCTGGTCAGGGGTTTAAGTCAGGGATTCTTCTGTCTGGAAAGATGATTTTTCCAAAGGAAGATGTAATTGTAACATGTACAGATGACTCTATTTACAATGCATGTTGAATATTCATTGGATAAGGACAACATCTGGCAGCTGTGAATTATAACTCCCTTGGTACTCAGCCTTATTCTGATCATTTGTATTCAAATAAGACCTGGTTAAGCAACCTTTGGCAGTTCCGCTGTTGTGGACTGCATCTCCCATAATACTTTTACAGCAATAATGCTGGCAAAGCACCAAGTTAAATGCAGTCCACAACATTTGGAATGCCATAGGTGGCCTATACCTGAAATAATATTTGTTTTGAATGAAGGTTCTGTGGGTAGATCTTTGTCCTATTGTATCATTTTAACTCTTCTTTCCTGTATTTCCAATGCTAGCAGCGTACCATGCATTTACCTTGTCCTAGTTTAGGCAAAGTGTCCATACAAGGACTCCGATGTCCATGGCAAGGTCTGTAAACGTCCATAGAGTCTTATTACATTGTCTATCACTAGGGTTGCCACCTTCTCTTGAATAAATATCTGTTATACTATCGGGGCCGGAAAGGCCCACTGGGTTACTGGGAAAAGTCCCTGGCCCTGGGGCCACTGTGGCATGCAGCCACCTTAATAACTTTGGTACTGCCGCCACCACTTTAAGAATTTCGGCAGCGGCCGCCATTTTAAAAATTCTGCATCCGTCAACGCTTTAATGATTCGGATGCACACAGGATGGGAGAGAGGGACAGGCAGAGACTACAAGGGAAGAGTGTGAGAGACAGAGACTACAGGGGGAGAGTGGGAGAGGCAGAGACTACAGGGAGAGATAGGGAGAGACAGAGACTAGAGAGGGAGAGGTAGAGACTACAAGGGGAGAGGCAGAGACTACAAGGGAAGAGAAAATAAAGAGAGTCATAACAGGGGGCGAGAGAAAGAAAGAGGGGCAAGTCCTATGGTGCAATCTCAGCGCTGGGCTGGGTGCTGGGGTGAGTCTTGTGATTGCAATCTCAGTGCTGGGGTAAGTACTGGGTGCTGGGGCAAGTCTTGTGAGTGCAATATTGGTGCTGGGGCAAGCCTTGTGAGTGCAATATGGGTGCTGGAGCAATTCCTGTGAGTGCAATATGGGTGCTGGGGCAAGACCTGTGAGTGCAAAATGGGTGCTGGGGTAAGTCCTGTGAGGTCAATCTGAGTGCTGGGGTATGTTCTGGGTGCAGGGGCAAGCCCATTGAATGAAATCTGGGTGCTGTGGTATGTCAATATAGCCACCCAGTATGTTCACAAGGTTATATCTCACACAATACATATAACTTTGTGTACATACTGGGGCCTATGTATTGCCCTGTGCATGGGTAATATATTAGGGTATTGTGTTCAATATAACCTTGTGTACATACTGGGGGTATATATCGCCCTAGGCAGGGGTATATATCAGTCCTATCTATAGGTAATACACTCTTTATATGTGCTTTAAAATGCATGGTTTTGCTTTTTTTATGAACTAAATATGTTATGCTATGGGGCTGGTTTTGTTCCCAGTCCGGCCCTGTATACTATTGCTGCCCTAGACTTATCATTGGCCTCATTGGATATAAATACTACAAATAATCTGTAACTCTCTCCAATTCCATAAATAGAAAGTGTCCTGCACATCATTCAACATGACATTTGTTCTGTTAATGGAAAGGTGCAGATGGTGTAAAAACAATCAATTATCAATTGTTACTGGTTCATTTTTCCAGTTCCGTTTAGGAATATCTTTTCACTTTTTAGTTGTCAGCTGCAACAGGCAGATAGTGCTGCTGTATGTTATAAGGAGCCCAATATTTCATACAGGAAAAACAAAAACATCAATAATGACAGCTATAAACTAGCCTGTACATTCTGCCTGTGATGTTCATTAGTACTTCCATAAATACTATTTGGGGTTTATTCACTAAACAGTCAATTGTGGAGAATTAAAAACATGTCCTCATTTTTGTGATTAAACCATTTTTTTCCCCAAGAGGGTAACTTTAGAACATGCAAAATCATAGCACCTTTCAATATTGACTTTTAATCAGGAGGTAGGGGTCGTCTGCCTTTTTAGAACTCATTTTAAGTATTAGTCCCCCTTAACAAAGATGACCCCAGGCCTATGTCAGGGCATAGTCTTAATGGTGATTAGGAAAGCTTTTTTCCCTTAGTGTCTAACAGAACAGAATTAGAAGGTTCTTCATTTATAATAGTTTACATTGCAGTTGAAGTGAATGGATTGCTGATGCAGGATATCACAGCGTGTACCAAGATTCTAGTCACCTTTCTTAGCAATCAGACAGATATGTAATAGTAACTGAGCTTAGCAGCAAATTACACAATCAAATATATGAACAACAACTAATTTAATATTTTATCATCTTAAACACAGCCTAAAGAAATGTAAAGTATCATTTATATATTGGAATGTGCCTAAAAATGTATTATGTGGCTATGTTTGTACATACATCATTACCTAGCAATATAAATGTTAGGAAAACCATTCTAACATTAATATCCATCCATCTGTAGAACTGACTACACAACCAATTAAACAAAAGATTTTTTTTTTTTTTCATGAGTGACAGGGGAGGTGTTTTTAGAGGCAAAAAGCAGAACACACACTAATGGGGCCAAATAGAGGCATGATCATTAAATGAACCAATTTATAAGGCAAACTTTTAACACAGATTGAGAGTTAGCTTGAGATGCACAAAAACTGTAGTTTTGTGTGATTGTATCTTTTTTAAAATAATTTTCTGACACCTTTTCAACAATAAGATATAATAAAGCGTCTAAGCACTCATAACATATAGTAGTATTAATGCAAATACTGTACAGAGCAAATAACTGCTGGCGAGTCAAGTCTGCACTCATGCCATTGTATTACCCTTTGTGGGAGAATCTGAGCATGCATGGAAAGGCTATATCACAGCTTAAGGGGCTGGACAATGAATAAAGGGGTGTGTGGAAATTGCAACTTGTGGCAAAATCCAATTTTTGTGGGATAAAGGATCATTTTGGATAAGGGATACTTAACGTAAATGTCAAATATAACACTAGAAAGGAATTCAAAAATGCCTGTACGTGTGTTAATAAATCCTGAATCTCATCTTTCTCTACAAGCAGATTAGATGGACCAGTTGGAACTTATTTAGTGTTTCTATGTTAGATAAACAAATCATTTAAAATAGATGAACTGGGGACCTCAATTTCTATATTCCAGAAGCAAACAGTTTGAACTTTAACAGATTTATTGAAACGCATTTATACGCATTTGGTAAGCATAGAAAAGGAGATCTGAAATAATCATGAAGACATGAATGCTTGTAGGTATTTTGCCATTGCTGGCAATCATGGAGTGGATTGTAACTTCCCTTGAAACTGGAAGCGAGAAAGGAATTTTCTTTTGATAATTACTATCCCTTCTAAACTGAGGATTACTGTTCCCACTTTGCTCTGCCTTGACAAGCCTGAAGTTATTTGTAGAAATCTGTTGACAGCTACAAAGGTTGAAAGCATTTAACAATACCTGTCTGACACACGCATATTATACAAAATGGTCATAAATCTTTGTGTCCAACTGCTGAATATTTGAGAGAAGCATGATTACTGCACCTATGAGTTTCATACAATTATGTAAAAATATGTTGCAACTGCTGTTTCTAAGCAGAAAAAGTAACATGTTGGTATGTTCAACCTAATGCAAGGACACAATGCTAATTTTCCAATAATATTGCATATTCATTCATATTTTTGTTTCATGTGGGTGACAATCTGTGTGTGTGTGCATTATATACATTTTTGTTTACAATATTTTACGAACATTACATCCTTAAAATAAATACTGATAGATGTTCAAATACCCTGCAAAGATTATTGTTAAAGAGGCACTAAACTTTTCATTTGTCCATCTAAGCTAGGTCTCATCAGCTGACCGTATGCAAACACAAGGGTTGGAGACCCCTATCAGACAAGTGGGGCAAGCCAGTGTGCACCAGCCTCAAGAACTGGTGTGTCAAGAGAGTAAACCTGTGAGGATCTCTTAAGATACATGTCGGGTTTACTTAGGAGACGGAGGACATGCTTTTTGACCATTTCTTTACTAAATCTTTAGGGTTAATAAAGCTTAATTGTGCTTTTAGCCATGGTCAAATGAAGTGTAACTCTTAAGTGTCTTAAATTGCACTAAAAAAATCTGCAATTTCAGGTGCAATGGCTATTACAAAGATTATACCAGCCATTGAACCTAGTTTTACTCTCTCAACATTTGCTACTATGGCTGCCTTTAGAAATCCTTCAAATTCCCAACTGGCTGTGTGGAATTGTATACATGCTGCCTTTAGTTATGTTTGATTAGTAGACCCCTGTGTAGACCTCTGCTCCTGTTATTCTGAAGAGCCTTCAATCTGCAAGAATCAATGAACACAGGACCAAACAGTGCACAGTTTTGTGTACCTACATTTTTCGAATATGGCTGCCACCTAAAAGAGTAAATCCCCTTTGCTTTTCATATATTAAGCACACTTCTACAAGCAAACTAGTTGTTTTTTGTATTAACTCATTTGGAAAGCAGTTAACAGTTGTGCTTGACTTATGTTGTGTCATCAGACTACCCTTCATCTACTGAAGGTATAGTCCTAACCGGTCATAGGCAGCTTAGGGCCCTGTATGTATAGACAGTGAGTGAAACTAGCTTGAGAAAGACAGAAAGATCTTTTGTTGAGTGTGTGTCAGTTCCAGTCAGTGTGCAGCCATGTATGCCAGCAACATCTGGGGTTGAACTATATCTTATTCCCCCCTTCCTTACTTGAGGCAAGTTGGCCAGCTATCCACTGTGAAGTTCTAGGGTACCTGTAGTTCCTTTAGTGAAAGTGATCCAGATGTCTGTTCTGTGGTGAAGAATATGTCTCTGGTGAGCTAAATCGCCTTGAAGAACTCTTTCAGCAATAAAGCTGCCATCGAGGCGTAAAGATTATATGTTTTTGGTGGCCATTTGTTTCTGCACCATATGGTTTCAGTAAGCCAATCATTGGTTCAATCTGTCTTCTAAATAACCTTGCTCAATGAGATACTGGACTGGGGGATACTGAAACTTTGCTGAGCTGGACTCCTAGTTACTGGAGGGGACCAGCATAAGCAAGAACCTGCTGCATGTATTACTTTGTTATGATGTGCTAGCTGGAGTGGGTTTTTGGGCCCCCATATTCGTGGGCTTTTTAGTTGGGCTTACCTCACAATACAAAACTGCTCAATTATCTAACTCATAGGACTGGGTCTGCACCACATTTTACTGTTATATGTCCCAGTCAGTAACACTTTCTATACAATTGTCTTGTCTGCCTGTCAATCTCTGTATCTCAGCAATTCTGTCTTGTATGTCTATGTGTGCCCATCTCTGATGAAATCAGACAAGCTGATTAAGTGACCAAGGGAAACTAAATTATGTTTGGACCCCAGACCAACAGTTGACAACCCTCCCCGGGCTATCACTTTTCCACCGGGGCATATTTGAGGTAGAGAGCCCTCCTCGAAACCTTATAATCTAGAGGTTAATCACACTTAAGTTAAAAAAAAAAAAAATTCAGAAAGGTTTTTTAATTTGAAATATGTGAACAATAAAGTCGTCTTCATTTTCATTTTATTGGTATTATTTACAGCAACAGACATTTTTAAACACCTAGATAAACCATCACATATGTATAAACGTCCACATGATTGGCAAGTAATAATTAATTATATACTTAATCCCTGTAACCTAAAACAGTGCACCTTTTCTAAGTTTATAATGTACATTTAAGTCCATCGCTGTTGTCCTTTTCAGGTTAAATATTTATTTTAAATGTTTTCTACCAGGAAATAAAGGCATTGAAGAGGTGATGTGAAATAACATTCTTGAATGTGATTTGAAATTAGTGTATTGAATATACATAGATATAGGTATATTGGAACAAGGTATATAGTTTTAAGGTTTTTTCAGCTTGTGTATCAGGCCAAACAATGTGTGAAGTGCATTCAG
This sequence comes from Pelodytes ibericus, assembly GCA_036172795.1. Classification (NCBI taxonomy): domain Eukaryota; kingdom Metazoa; phylum Chordata; class Amphibia; order Anura; family Pelodytidae; genus Pelodytes; species Pelodytes ibericus. The sequence goes on along the minus strand of CM069858.1, from coordinate 68,152,413 downwards.
GTATGTGTGGTCACTAAACAGGAAGCAGGTGGAGCCACTCAATGATGAAACAAAGTATACAATTGCCCTATGACTAAGCGTGGTGACACGCAAAACGTGTTAGGTGGCCTTCCCCTTTTGCTACTTCATCATCTGTGGATTGTACCTTACCCTGTTTGTTGGGATTTTGGAAACCATTAAAGCACTTTTATTCATTCATTGCCTGGCGAGTGGAGTGCACACTTCTTTCTATTTGATGCTTGAAAGTATACAATTGCCTCTCACTTTTGCAAAAATATGTTCTTTAATAATAAAGGTAGCGGTACATGCAGGATCAGACAAAGGAGGGGAAACCTGTAAAGAGAAATATACAAGCACTTGTACTAGTGTGAATCAAATTAGGTGTTTCTTTGTATGCTTTATTTCAGTGTTGTAAGAATCTACCCACTTTGTAATGTGCGTCTCATTTCGGCTGGAACTCAGGACATGGCGTATCCGCGGACAAACCATTCTCTGGTGCCTCCTTACAAAATATTAATCTCTGGTCACTAGACCAGAAAAAATACAATGATTTCTAGAAGGAGCAGTTCTCATCTAATTAACTACTGTTTATTATTTGAAATCATAATACGTAATTCATATTGTAGACTTTTTTTTTTTTTTTTTTTTACAAATATATATACAAACACAAATTATGGCCTTTATATGACCTACAATGTCTTGTTATAAATAATCTTTATATTGAGATCTCAGGCTATGCAACAACTTGGTTATATTCACAATAAATAAGCATTGAATTATTCATTGATATTGTTCTATTTTGGCAAATAGCACAATACTGAGTACGCTAGTAGGAATAAAAGTCTACCATTTTTTTTCCTTTGTGATTAAACGTTAAAAATGATTTCTACAATAACATTAGACTAATGTTCATTAATGACTAGCACACAATGAAGAAGTCAAGAGGATCTTAGGAAGATACTAAACTTACTTGAAACCTTCCTCTTTAGGAAGGCTGGTGTGCAATATTTTCAGTTCTAATGTGAAACATTTATAGTTATAACTTCCTGTGGATAGTTTATATTCTTGATTTATTCGATTATTTTTTTATAGACTAGTTTGGGAGAGCTATAGATGCAGCAACAAACATGCTTCACATGAAAGATACATAAACCATGCCATTTTAAATATTGATTTCTTTTGTTAGAGACATTTAAAATGAATGTGTTTAGATACCATCCCCCTGGAAAATACATTTCCTCTAAAAAAACAGACAAACGCTAACTTTAGCCTCAAACTTGCAACTGAAAGGTTTAATTTTTCACATGTACAGAATTAAGTCAGATTTTCCTCTGAATTCAAGATGAGGAATGCTTTATAAATTACATGTGTATTTTACATTCATGGGAGACAATTTCCCAGGCGAGATAGCTTTCTGTCCTTTCTTAGGCATTTATGCTGTCATGCCCTTTGACAAACAGCAAAAACACAAATATGGATGTGATTATGAACTTCTAAGTTCTATTGCAAACTATGGCCAAAAAAGCCAAAGTATCATGGTCTACATTAGTCGAAAGCTAAGCATACTTTAATTAAGAGTGCTGGATACTATGATGTGCACATTGTACTTAACTTATAAAACTGCATAACTGTGTATACCTAACTAATACCAGTGACTGTGGTGCTGGCCATTTACATGATCATTACAGAGCTACTAAGCATGTAGCACCTTGAGACAAAGCGCTCTTCAAAGTAAATATTGCCATTCTCTGAAACAGTTCACTAATTTTTCTGGTCACCCTGACATGCACTAATAATGATTAACTTCAGTGTGCATGTTGTATGCTTTAAATCATAAACCCAAAGTAACATTGTGCAAAGAGAAATGTGTCTTAATATATCAGAGATATCCAACCAGTTAACATGTTATTGGAAAAAGGCTATTATCTAACTATAAGATGGTTACTATCGCCTGGGCATTGTTTACTGCTCCTTACAGTAACATTTCTTGCTGACAATACTAATGAACATGAAACTCAGCTTTGTCGTGCCCATACATTCGGGGAATAAGTATGGAAAATGTACTAGGCAAGTTACATTAAACTTGTTGCCTGACTGTATGCATATTTTTACAAGTGGCCTGGATGATTGATGAATTAACATTCCCTTGGGCTCTGAGAGTGGCGGTCTGTGCTAGAAAAAGGAATGAAAAGTCCTGTCCAGAAAAAAATTGCACCAAACAGGAACGTTCATGGCTTACAATTTATAACTCATGAGTTGTGAAGTTAAGTTTTACCTCATAAATAAAATTTTATAATAACAAACATACAAACGAGTATGATACACTTACGATAAGGTGTCCTTGGAGTGCGTTTTTTTTTTTATATCTTTCTACAATTTTTGTTTCTCAGAAAAAAGGAAGAAGAAATATTCACAATATGAATTAACAAGAAGTAAAGTGCTTCTTACAATTGTAAGACTTACATTTCAAGAGGGACAGTTAGAATACTTCCTGAACATTATAAGTATTTTGCTCTGTACCTTTAACAAAGTTTTTTTTTCTTTCAATAGTATAGGTATCGAAGATGCCTGTTTATGTAGACAAATGTCATTAAGCTCCACATATGGTATATTGTTACCAAGACAACTACATTTTCATAATCGGTTATGACACTAAATGTTTGCTAAGGAGAAGAAAACCTTTTTTTTTTCAAGAAGAGTTGCATCTGGCAGTATGGTATGAAAGCCCTAAAAAGCAAACAAGATAAACGATGACAGCAGAATGTTTTAGTATGTTTTCTTCTGGTCATTCGCTGGTCATTTTTGTCAGTGGAGCCTGTGAAATATTCCAACTCCAGAGATCTCCCTTATTTCTCATATGTGTCTAGTGCATTATAAAATGCAAAATGCCTTCTGCTCCTAGTTCACTTGCAATCCCTTTTCAAAATCTCCACAACGTTTCGACCTAGAGCTGGTTTCCACGGCTGAACAAAGCTTTTCATGTTGACTATGAGGTGACCAGTCCTTGTGTCCTCATAACCAGCCACAAGATATTCCAGCCCTATCAAGAGAACAAAAATACGTGAGTTTAACATATACCAATAGAATCTCATTGATAACGTTAAAATGATAATGGAAACAAAAGATACAAAAAAATCTACAAAGGTGAATTTAAATTGATGTTCTGAGACAAGGGATGTGCTGCTGTTCTGCTTTAGCTTCTATAAGAAGAAACCACTATTCTATTCATTAAAAGGTGAACAGTGGGGAAGTGACAAGTGAACTGCATAATCAGGCATTAATAACCAAGTGGGGTGTAATGAAGTTTTTTTTCTTCTTTTCTTAAAGGGAGGGTTTGGATATCTAAATGAAAAAAGGGGTGGTGTTGCAATTTTAAATTTAGCTGTAAAACATGTTTGATTCAACATAGTTAGTGGAACAGCACCTTTACATGTAATGTAAGACAAACGATGATAAGTTTGGGACAGGATTTACATGCAAATTTATAATAGACTCACAGACCAAAGTCACTTGTCACTTCACCTCTGTTTACTTATTAGTGGATAAACCCCATTGGGAGCATTTGTATATATGAACTACCTTGGCAGGTTTGGTGGTTTGTGGTACTTGTAAATACACATTTTGACATTCATATTTCTCAGCTCATACTGAAAATACGGGCATTTTTTCAAACATCTTGGAAACGTGTCCACTCAGCTATGCAACTTTTACCAGTGGTCCAATGTCCTTCCATTCTAGGTTTATTTGTATGAAATGTACTTAAACATATGTCAGCATTATCATTATTACCAGAGCATTTTTCTTCAGTTCTCCATATTTTATTAACCACTTCCTGCATTTGGACTTTCTACAACATCCTAAAATACAGAGAACGTCCTCTGAAAAGCAGCGCATCACTATCCCTAGCGATGTGCTATACTAAGAATCACCCGCAGCAGGTTCCCACCTGTCGGATGAGGCCACTTTCAGTGGAAAAAAGGAATTTATTGTTTAAAAACAACAGAAAAAGTGATACTTTTTAAAAACAAAAAGTCACTAAACGCATATTGATGTTTTTTTTCCATCATGAATATGTCATAAAATATTTATCTTCAATGCAGTGCTGTATTTACCGCGAGGCATCCTAGGCAGATGCCAAGGGCGGCAAATTTTGGGGGGCGCCCCCCAGCACTGAAGAAAAAAATTCAAAAAAAAATGTAAAAAAAAAAATCTGCCCTTTAAAAAAAATAAAATAAAAAGAATGCGCTTGCAGGCAGAGACGGAGGTGAGAGAGAATCGGAAGATCCCCCCTCACCATCTCTGCCTGCCGGCAGGCTGCACTGTAAGCCGAACAGGCAGCACAGAGAAACCTCCATGCTGCCTGTTCGGCTTCCTGTGCAGTGTGACACGGAAGTGCCGACAGTCAAGTGACCGGCGCGCTGACGTCATATGCGCGCCGTGTCACGTGAACAGTCGGCACAACCGCCTGGGAGCCGAACAGGCAGCATGGAGAAGACCATGCTGCCTGCCACTAGCCACCAGGGAAAGGTAAGAGCTGGGGAAATGGGGGGCAAATTGGCAGGGGCATATTAAATGTCAAATAACACGGGCATATTATTGGGCAAATTGGCTGGGGCATATTAAATGGCAAATAACACTGGCATATTATTGGGCAAATTGGCAGGGGCATATTAAATGGCAAATAACACTGGCATATTATTAGGCAAATTGGCTGGGGCATATTAAATGGCAAATTACACTGGCATATTATTGGGCAAATTGGCTGGGGCATATTAAATGGCAAATAACACTGGCATATTATTGGGCAAATTGGCAGGGGCATATTAAATGGCAAATAACACTGGCATATTATTAGGCAAATTGGCTGGGGCATATTAAATGGCAAATAACACTGGCATATTATTGGGCAAATTAGCAGGGGCATATTAAATGGCAAATAACACTGGCATATTATTGGGCAAATTAGCAGGGGCATATTAAATGGCAAATAACACTTTGCATAGTATTGGGCAAATTAGCAGGGGCATATTAAATGGCAAATAACACTGGCATATTATTGGGCAAATTGGCTGGGGCATATTAAATGGCAAATAACACTGGCATATTATTGGGCAAATTGGCAGGGCATATTAAATGGCAAATAACACTGGCATATTATTGGGCAAATTGGCTGGGGCATATTAAATGGCAAATAACACTGGCATATTACTGGGCAAATTAGCAGGGGCATATTAAATGGCAAAAAATACTGGCTTAATATTGGGCAAATTGGCTTGGGCATATTACCGGTAAATGGCAGAATAACACTGGCATATTATTGGGCAAATTGGCTGGGGAATATTAATGGCAAATTTTACTGGCATAATATTGTGCAAATTGGCAGGGGCTGATTAAATGGCAAATACTGGCATATTATTGGGGAAATTGGCTGTGACTTATTAATGGCAAATAATACTTGCATATTATTGGGCAAATTGTCTGGGGCAAATTAATGGCAGATGATACTGGCATTTTATTGGGCAAATTAGCTGGGGAATATTATGGGCAAATAATTTAGGTGGGTGCCCAAAATTTGTCTGCCTAGGGCAGCACAAAACCAAGATACACCACTGCTTCAATGTATTACTAAGCAAAACTTACCAGGATTTAGGATGGGACAAGTACAGCCCCTGTTAGTCCATGATTCTGGATAAAGGGTTCTCTTTCCACGCAGGATCTTCAGCTTCGTCATTTTTAGCACCTTCTTAATCTTAACATTAACTTCAGCATGAGAGCCTCTATCGTGCGCCGACAGAATCTTTATTTTTACAACTGTACAAATAAAAGAAGACAACCACACAACATGTCAGCTACATACTAACACTTTTCCTGTCATGTACAAATATGTTATTGCTTTATTGGAAATTTAATAAAAACAAATTTACTTTTTATGTGAAAATTAAATAGTCACCCCCCGGTTTTCAGGCTCAAATCAGTTAAAGCTCCAAGTTGGCTAATTATTAAAAATGAACTAACAGGTGAATTGAAAAAAAATATATCAGGCAACAGTAGCTCCAACATGCCTATCTTTAGAATGCAGCTATTAATGCCTGTTTTTTGTGTGGCATTAATTTTTAAATTAATTTTGGTAAATAGTCCCCTGAAATGTTTATGGAACGACAGGTTGGGTGTGATTTCCTGTGGAAATGTGAAACAAATGTCTACTGCCTGTAATGCTCTTATTAAGGCAAAGGGTGTCTATATTAAGGAATCTTATATTTAGAGACAACTTTCAATGACCTTGAACATAACTTTAATTTATGTTTATATTTATAAGAGTTTCCAAATACAAAACCAAATATCTAATTAACAAAGTTTCCAATAAGTGTTTTCTAAGCTGTGACTAGTATTACCGTACATCTATATGAATGTAAATAAACAGAGCTGGAGTAGATTTATGATTCACGACAATCTGAAGTGAATACTTCTACATTATTCTCTGTAGTCTACTAATCAGCGTGAAACTTAGGTTTGTCTCTTTAAAGTCTCCAGTTTTCTGTTAGTTAATCTACCTCTCTTTGTTGTATTCAGCGTAATCTGACATTTCCATAGTACACATTTGTACTGTATTCTACACAAAGGTTTTCGGGTCATAAATTGTGCTGGTAATTATGCAGGAGATGAATGAGTGGGAGACCTGTGAGTAAGATTTATGCATTTGTGTTTTTTTTAACTTCCACTTCTTATCTTTAAGGATGATTAAATATCATCCCTATTGTGCTCAGGAAGCCAAAGCAACTTGTAATCATGCATTTTTATAAGAGTTATCCCTTGAACTTTCATTTTGCAGGTCAGTATGTCATTGTGGGTAACTTATCTCCTGATCCACTCCCTGAAAGGAAACAGGTGGTGACTACATTAATATACATGAAGTCGTACACAGATGCACAGCTTTAGTGCATTGTATAGATTTGGTATATACTATACTTACAAATGGAAATACAATTGTTAGTAATCACATTGACATAAAACCAGTTTTATTCCCAGCAGTGATTTCTGCAACCATTTTCTACAAAATAATTTTATTACTGATTTTATATAGAATATTGTGCATATGTTACACTACATTAACATTTATTTTTATAGCGCCAACACATTCCGTAGCACTAAGTACAGAGCATAGAGGGGAGACTACATGCTAAGTTAGACGAACAAGAACAGACTGATACATTAGGTAGAGTCCTGCTTGCGGGCTTACAATCTAGAGGGAGCGGGGGTCACATAAAGAAGTGAAGAGTTCAAAGGGAGGGTGGTGGTATTATCAGTGTTAGGGACGGTTGGAGCTAGGTGGGTTTGGTCAGAGATTAACTATGGATGAGTTGTAAGCTTCCTATAACTAACAGTGTTTGAGGACAGTGAGAGCTGGGTGGGACTGACTAGAGGTTAATTAATTGGTATTCTACTGGGGTGTGTAGTAAGCTTCCTGAAAGCAGGGCCAGCGCCACCTATAGGCGATCTACATGTTCGGCTAGAGCGCCAGCTGTGTATCCCGGCGTCAGGCAGCCACGATTCTTTTTTTTTTTAAATTTTAAATGCGCCTGACGAATCCGCTGGGGGGACTGGTGCCGAGTTGGAAATGCCAGTCCGCCCCCATGCAGGGAAGCGAGCAGCATCAGCTCAGTCCGTGCTGCTCACGCTCCCTGCACATAATGATGATTCAGAGAAAAATATGATGCTCTGTGTCATCACTACATGTGGGAGCATGAGCAGCATGGACAGATCTCTGATGCTGCCTGAGGTAATACATTAGGAAGGGGGGAGGGGAGGGAGAAATGCAGAGACACACCATGCTATGGGGGTGAGGATGGAGAAAGGGAGAGAGACAGCAGGCTATGGGGTGCGGGGGGGAGGCAGCAGGCTATAGGGTGGGGGGAGGGGGGAGAGAGACAGCAGGCTAAGGGGTGGGGGGAGAGGCAGCAGGCTATGGGGTGGGGGTGGGATAGATAGACAGCAGGCTATGGGGTGAGGGATGGAGAGAGACAGCAGGCTATGGGGTGGAGGGAGGGAGAACAGGAGAGAGAGACACCAGGCTAATGGGTAGGGTGGAGTAGGAAGGGATAGAAACACCAGGCTGTGGGGGGAGGGAGGGAGAGTGACGCCGACTGTGGGGGGAGGGAGGCAGGGAGAGTGACACCAGGCTATGGGGTGGGGGAGGCAGAAAGGAAGAGGGACACCAGGCTATGGGGTGGGGTAGGCAGAAAGGGAGAAAGATACCAGGCTATGGTGTGTGTGTGGGGGGGGGGGGGGGGGGGGATGGAGAGACACCAGGCTATGGGGGGGGGGGGGGGAGAGAGTCACTAGGCTATGGGGTGGGGAGGAGATGAGGATAGAGACACCAAGCTATGGGATGGGGAGGGAGAAAGAGCAGATGTTGGGTGGGGAGAAGAGACAGAGAAAGAGACCAGACATGGGATGGGAGGGAGACAGAGAGAGACAACAGACATGGGGCAGTGAGAAAAACAGACTTGGGGGGATAGGAGAGGGATATACATGGGGGAGAGGTATAGACAAACATGATGGAGAGAAACAAAAGAGGGAATGATAATTGGGGAGAGAAGAAAGACAAAAGGGGAAACAGACAGATAAATGGCATGGGGGAGAGTGAGATAGACACTGATGGCATGGGGAGACCGAGACAGACACTGATAGCATGGGGGAGAGCGAGACAGACAGGGATGGTGTAGCGGGAGAGCGAAACAGACATGTGTGGCATGGGGAGAGAGGGACAGACAGGGATGGCGTAGAAGGAGAGTGAGACAGACATGGAGGGAGAGCAAGACAGACAGTGAGACAAACATTGAATGTGTGACTGTGTGTGAATGTTTGGGTGCATGTACATTGCATATGTTACTGTGTGTGTACGTGTGACTGAATCTGACATTGCATGTGTGTGTTCATGTGCCTGCATATGTATGTAACACTGAAAGTGTTACTGTGTGTGTAAATGCCTGGGAACAGCAAGGAGCGGTAAAATATATGTTCACCTAGGTCGGCAAAAAGTCTTGCACCGACCCTGCCTGAAAGAGTTTCAAGAACAAAATGTGAATGCCTTGAATAGTCTGAAGTGCAGTTCTAAAACAGAATTTAAAACTGCTATTAATACTGTATGTTCATTCAAAATGTTCCAGCATAATGCCCTGTTATGTTGGTAATGGGCAGACACAATACACAAGTATCAAACTTTAGGTGATTAAATTTATAATCCTTATAAAATTGTACATAAAAGATGATATTTTCTGCCCAAATTATTATTATTTTTTTGGGAGCGTTGCAGGAAGAGTGTTTTTACAATATCATTGGAATAACGATTAGTGCTCCAAAAGAACAATACAAGGTCCAAGTGTACTGTCAGCAGTCACAAAACACACGTACTCAGGAATGCCCAATTGTATCCAAAAGGTTGCACTCTTGCACAGTGATGTGTTTTGCATGATGGGTCTCAAATTGAAAAGGTTAAAAAATCCACAGGACTGCCTAGATATATATTATGTGCTTGAAACATTTGTGCTCATTCTCTGCTAAAAACAGCATACATTGATTGTAATACACATTCCTAATATAGCTAAAGAATAGGCAATGAGCAATCAAAGACAGCTTAAAGGACCATAATGCACAAGGCACATCTGTAGGCTATTTCTATTCAGGTGTAGAGCTAGTGTTGCAGGTTGGCCAGTGTTTTTCTGGACATGTATAACAGTTATGTGCACTCCTGTAGAATGGGAAATGGAAGTGTATCTAGGAGGAACCAATTAATTTTTCAAGGAGTTGATCCCATAGGAACTACATTGCTTAAGTAACTGATTTCTCTCTGGACTGGCTTAATGTAAGATATATTAAGGTGAATAAAAAGAGAACAGTAAATATTATAAAGTGTGACTGAGAGGAAAGGATGCTTAATGTACGTGTAACAAAAGAGTGGAATTGTTTTTGTTTTGCTTGGTGTGAGCATGTAAGATGTCTTGAATCTGTAGATGAACCAACATACTACTTCCTTATTGAAATCTCCTGCATTTGGAATGCAGGTCTTGGCTTATTTATAACCAATTGATAACAATGTGCAACCATTCTAATATAATAATATCATAAAAATTACCAGAAAGCATCCATAAGCCATTAATGACATATACTGATATGTCCTCTTACTTACCATATGAATATTTCATGCCGCAAAATATTTTAGGATTTCCTAAAACCTGCTCCTTGCACTCGCATTTGCCTAATTAAAAAAAGGGCAAAAATTAGGATAAAAAATGTGGATAACATTTTTTTAATTTACTATCAAGAAATAGCTGTTAAGCACTTTTCCTGAAATATCTTCTAAATATATTACTTAATTTTATTCAGCACAGGCAATACACATCTGTTTTGAAGTCCATTTCAGAAATGTCACATATGTTTCTTATCATGATGTTCTTGAATTTCATGTGATTGTTTTTTCATCCAAAATAGTAACATGATATACAGAGCATGCGTTACAACACTAGAATGGCATAATTTCAGTAAACATCCTGTGTCTTTGCAGGGCTGGCGCTTCCATAAGTCTGCATAGGCAGTCGCATTAGGTCTATGGGAAAGGAGGGGGGGGGGGGGGGGCAGCGTAGAAATCTGACTCCCCAACCACTGGCAGGAGATTAACATTTTTGAAAACTTGCTGCCCACCACATCTGAGCAGCACTGTATAGGAGTATGTGGTGCAAAGGGAAACAGTCTATGCCCCATCATGCACACTTAGTGAATAATCTGAATGCTGGGTGTCACGTGACATCAAGGCACTCTGTAAAAGAGGTGGCAGCAGCAGGTAAAGGTCTGAGTGCAAATCTAGGCTGGCCGACGGAGTTAATCCTGTGAGTAATAAACTGGGTGCTGGGGGTACGTCCTGAGTGCAAATCTGGGTTCTGCTGTAAAATTTGAGTGCAAATCCGGGTGCTGAAGCAAGTACTGAGAGTGCAAAGCGGGTGCTAGAGAAAATCCGGAGAGCAAAAGAGGTGCAGAGGTAAGTCCTGAATGCAAATCTGGCTGCTGGCCCTCTGGGTAAGTCTGTGTGCTGAGTGAAAATCTGGGTGCTGGAGTAAGTCCTGAGTGCAAAGTGGGTGCTGGAGCAAGTCCTGATTGCAAAGTGGGTGCTGGGGCAATTCCTGAGTGCAAATTTGGGGATTTGGCAATGGGGGTCTGCAAGAAAATGCACATTCACCTGTATAGACAAAAACCCTTGCACCGCTCCTGCGTCTTTGCCATGTTAAATCAGTGGTGGCACAACTGATGTACGTCCTATCCCTTTAACAAGACAAACACTCTACCATATCAGAGCCATAGTTATCCATTTATTGATGGTTTCTGCATCTGTCCGTAACAGTCTTGATCTACCACCTTCGAGAATGTAATATTCTGGGCCTAAAAAAATGGGAGGCTAAATGGGAGAAATCAGTGGTAAGTAAGAGAGTGATATTTTAATATTTGGTTTACTGGGTTACCCTACCATGATATACAACTATTGAACAGGACAGGGTCAAAATCCCATAAATCCCCAACAGTTATTTTATACAATACCAGTTTTATTTTACAGATATTATATCAAATAGGATACTAGATTAACATGCTAAAAGAAAATAGACTGCAGACAGACAATTTTAGTGTAAGACACCACACAATGCATTACTTTAGACAGCTACAATTTTTTTCTAATATAACAGTATGCCTCCACCTCTTTTAGAGCACCATTTAGTGCCAGGATGGTAGGCAGTGATTTTTATTGCCCACCCTCATGGCACTCAAAGGGTGTGTTTTAATAGCATTTAATAAGAATAGGTGGGGAGGTAGGTAGGGTTAATTTATTTTAGGTTAGTTAATTTATTGATTATGTTATCTGGGGGCCTTGGACAAGCCCCATGGCTATTACTTTACAGTGGATGGAAGGTTATTTATAACTTCCCTATCACTGTGTGGAGTAGGTTTTAATAATGGGCCAGGGATCCTGACCCATTCCTTTACAGGGCTGGGAGCTATTTGGCAGGATCTCAGCCCCGTTAATAGCAGGATTATAGGTGCCGGGAGCATCTGACAGCTCCCAGCACCGTTCTTATTATTGGTGGGGGGTTTAGAGCTACTTGTCCTGGCCCCCCGTAAGTGTTAGAGGTCCCCAGGGCCATTTTGGGAGCCCAGGTACACAGTTTAGACATGATGGGTGAGCTCTACTGTTTATACATGGGGAAGGATTTTCCAGGCCAAGTCCAATATAAGTGGCAAGGACCTGGCTCCAACTTAAGCCAGATCCTGTCCAGACTATTATTTTTTTATTTCAGGCACGGTGCCCACAGATTGCACAGATTGGCGTAAAAGATAATGTGGTGCCCATATGGAATATATTCAAGATTTCATATTGAACATGAATCTCATCAGCAGGAGCCAACATGGCTTTGTGAAAGACAGATCTTGTAAAACTAACTTAATTACATTCTATGAAGAGGTGAGTAAAAATATAGATATGGGTGCTGCAGTGGATGTGACATATTTAGACTTTGCTAAGGCATTTGATACAGTTCCACACAAAAGGTTACTGTACAAATTTACTGAAATAGGCTTAGGGCCAAAGGTTTATTTGTGAATTAGCAATTGGTTGAAAGATAGAATGCAAAGGTTGGTGGTAAATGGGAAGTTCTCAAATTGGACAGATGTGATAAGTGAAGTACTTCAGGTTTCTTCTTAAATTTGTATATTAATGATCTCCCAGAGGGCATAGGGAGTCATGTCTAAGTGTTTGCCAATGACACAAAATTTAGTAGGGGAATACAGTCTGCTGCAAGAGGTTTTGGACAAATTGGGTAATTGGGCAGATAAATGGCAAATGCGATTCAATGTAGACAAGTGTAAAATTATACATTTTGGTTACAATTATAAAAATGCCACATATTGTTTAAATGATGTTTCCTTGGGGAAATCGACTAATGAAAAAGATTTGGGAGCAGTTGTAGACAATAGACTACAGTAGAGCAGTAGTGCACAATGTCAGCTGGCAGCTGCAAAGGCCAAAAAGATATTGGGGTGTATTAAAAGGGGTATTGGCTCACAGGAGGATGATATTATTCTGCCTCTTTATAGGTCCATGGTAAGACCTCACCTTGAATATGCGGTTCAATTCTGGGCATCTTTTTTTAAAAAAAAGACATTATGGAACTAGAGAGGTGCAGAGGAGGGCTACAAACCTAATAAGGGAAATGGAAAGTTTTAGTTATGAAGAAAGGCTGGAAAAGTTAAATCTGTACACTCTTGAGAAAGGGACAGCTTAGAGGGGATATGATAATGTTATATAAATATGTACAAGGCCCATACAAAGGGCTTTCTAAAGACATGTTCATTAACACAACAGTACAAAGGATAAGAGGTCACCCGCTAAGAATTGAAGAAAGGAGATTTAGTCTGTGACAGCAGAAGGAATTTGTTTACAGTGAGGACAATTAAGATATTGAATCCACTGCCTGAAGATGTGGTCCTAGCAAATATGCCTTTAAAGCGGCCTGGATACAGTTTTAATGAGCCAGAGCTTAGAGGGCTATGCATGTGAGTATAGGCATTAATATTTATTAAGTGCCTCTGATGCAAGGATAAATCTGATTGCCATTTGGAGTCCAGAAGGATTTTTTTCCCCCAACGCAGAATTCGAAATTGCTGAAGGGGTTTTTATTTGCCTTCATTTAGATCAACAGTGGTATACTCGGGATAGGAAAAGGGTTGAACTTAATGGATGCAAATATTTTTTCAACCGAGAAAAAGACTTGCCCTGGACTTACAATGAAAAGCATTTGTTTCCTCAACCCCCCCCCCCCCCCCCCCCCGCCAATGTGTCTGAGGTCTAAAGTTGCAATTAGTGCTAATCTTCTCAACCTTCAATCTTGGATTTTAGTGAATAGACCCCTGAGTGTTGTGTTATAATTCTCACCTATACATATTTACTGGTGTTGTGTTATATGTTCCACCAGTCAATATATGACAGGGAGCAGTTAACTCTCAAACAGCTGGTTCAGTATAACATGCAATAGGTTACATAACTCCCATGCTCTTAAGGATTGTCAATAACTTGGTCTAAGGTGACATTTTAACACATGGGTTGCCCCAAATCTGTACTGTTTATCAGTGTTGGCTTTAATATTGCTCAGTAGTCAGTATTGCTGACCTTAGTTAGTGTACACAGTTTGTAATTTTCCTCTCTCTGCATCTGATCTTTCTTACATGAATCATGAGCACAAGTATCTTCGCAGAATAAGTTAGATCCCTTTGTTGACGTTGAAACTGGGAGCAGCTTTCCGTCAGTCCAATAATTAGAAAAAGGAATGCTTATGCAGTCCAATAAAAACAAACCACATTAAATGCATTTTTCATTGACACAAATGAATTCTACTACAAAATTAAATTAAGAAGAGGATTAAGAAAACCACAATTCTTGTTGCAGGAGATGGATTTCATGCCTTGTTGGGAAATGAATGTGCTACTTTGTATGGTGATACTATGGGCAATTTATTCCGCTCCATTACTCACTGTTTGTTTTAGCATCCTCTGCCTTAGCTAATGATATGAGAGAAGTTAATCTACATCCCTGTATAAGCTGTTACAGGATTACCGTTTATGACACATATTTCCTATGGTTGGGTAATACAAAGCTTCTGGTGTTTTGTCTAGAGAGCTTAATGTTTGACATTTCATTTTGGTCTCTGAGTGCATTTAAAGGGATGGTCAGCCTTTAATTATGGTCATGAAAATGATTCATACAATTTAAGACAGACAGTTAAATGGAAAATATTCTTTCTTTTTTAGCAGTAAGGCAAACAAGTACACAGAACAGGAAAACATATTTTAGGCAAAAAAAGAATAATAATTGTTTTTTTTAATCAACGTTCCTCGACTATGTATGTTTAATGGATTTACACAGCTTAAAAGCAATGCTGCCTGTGCACATCTCAATACAAATGGGTAGTTGAGCATAATGGTAACTGCAGTCCACAATGCCAATGTCCTACAGCCATGTTTAATAATAGCAAACATTTGTCTATACAATTGTAGTGGATGAGAGTTCTATGATCCTCAGCCAGCCAAATGCAATGCTGTTGCCAATTTGTGCAATGGAGTACAGTTTTCTATTTTGACAGGTACTGTGTGTGTTATGGGTACTGACCGGTGCTGTGCATTTCTGATCATGTGTCTGATGTGTGTTATAAGCATGTTGGTGCCGTGTGTGCCATACTGCTAAGTTTCATGCAGCAATGTTGTCTGGTTTCTAACTTTGTGTGCTGGCTCCTAGATGTAAACTAAATTTGTCAAGCCCTGCCCTATATGTAAGGCAATAAAATGTAATCATTGGGCCAGCAAAAGTATATAATATGTAATATGCTTACCTAAATGGTCTCCCACGTCTGTGAATTGTGGATTTGTTGTAGTCACAGTAGTAAGTTTCACTTTGCATTTCTAACATGTAACAACTGTTCATCTATACAGTTGCTATCAATTATGTATTATTGTGATAGTGGCACCCAGTGGTGGGATTCAAAAAAAATTACTAACCAGTTCCGACTTCAAGCATGGTGTAATATCTTTCTCTATAATTTCAAACAAAATAAAATAAAAACTACTTGCTTTTTGCTAAACAGCAAAACATTTCCTACAATTTATATAATGTAGGTTATTTAAAGTGAATTCAAAGTGAATTTCAAATTGAAGGCAGTAGACAAGCTGGAAGAATTCTCTAGGCAAGCTTTGCTTTCAGTTTGGATAATCTGGTCTTAAATTTCAAATTCCAGTTCACTAAACTCGAAGAAGCCTCTGAGTTAGTATGATTATTATTCTTTTTCACATTTATATAGCACCAACATTTAATTTAATTAACATTAACATCTGCCAATTCGCACTGAATGCAAAAACTTGGTATATCATGCCACTGAAGCAATAAATACATAAACTTGGTATATCATGCCACTGAAGCAATAAATACATAAACTTGGTATATCATGCCAATGAATTGCTAAATATATAAACTTGGTATATCATGCCAATGAAATGATAAATATATAAACTTGGTATATCATGCCAATGAAGCAATAAATACATAAACTTGGTATATCATGCCAATGAATTGCTAAATATATAAACTTGGTATATCATGCCAATGAAGCAATAAATACATAAACTTGGTATATCATGCCAATGAATTGCTAAATATATAAACTTGGTATATCATGCCAATGAAGTGCTAAATATATAAACTTGGTATATCATGGCAATGAAGCAATAAATATGTAAACTTGGTATATCATGGCAATGAGCAGTAAATGCATAAATTCTTAATATTATGTCAAAGGGCAGTAAATTCATACAATTTGTATGTATGTGAGTGGAACATGAGGCAGCACGTGGACATGGGTTGGCAGAGTGTGTGTGAGGGGGACAAGTCGCGGCAGAGTGTGTGTGAGGGGGGCATGGGGTGGCAGAGTGTGTGTGAGGGGGGCGAGAGAGTGTGTGTGAGGGGGGCATGGGGCGGCAGAGTGTGTGAGGGGGAAATTGAGCGGCAGAGTGTGTGTGAGGGGACATGGGGCAATATTCTTAATATAACTTAAATTAATATGCCACTGTTAATTTGCCCATTAATAAGCCCATTCATATTCCACAGCCAGTATAACCCAGTAATATGCCACAGCCAGTATAACCCAGAAATATGCCAGCCAGTATAACCCAGAAATATGCCAGCCAGTATAACCCTGTAATATGCCACAGCCAGTATGCCCAGTAATATGCCCCAGCCAGTATGCCCAGTAATATACCGCAGCCAATTTGCCCAGTAATATGCCACAGCCAGTATGCCCAATAAAAAAAAATCCACTCCCCAGTAATGCTGCTGCTGCTCTCTCTCTGCTGCCTCCTCTGCAGTATTCTCTCCACACACAGTGCGTGCATTAGCACAGCTGCCGGATATGACTTGCTGTCATATCTGGCAGCACTAAGACTAAGCTGGACGGCTGCCGGCTGCTGCATACATGCCTGTCTCCATCTGAGTCAGTTACGCAGGCAGTGTTGGGTGGGGGGTATGTTAGGCGAGCGGGGACCCCTTTAACCAGTGGGCCCTGGGTAAGTGCCCACTTTGGTTAAAGCGGCCCTGTCTACAGCCCTCATCTCTGGCTTGCACAGGTTCGGCAAACTTGTAAAATTTTAGTAACAGGTGCGAACCGGCTGAATCCCACCACTGGTGGCACCATGTATTTTTTACAGGGTTGCTCCATCCTAAATTCTGGAAAATTGTGCAAATGTTTGAAAAGCAAAGTAGGAAGAAATTATTCTATTACTCAGGAGACCCCTTCAATGAATTCTAAGAATAAGTAAAGGAAAGGTTCTCACCTGAGTGTCGGAGAGCAGAAAAACCTTGTTCATCTTCCCAATCCCATGCTGGTTCACTCTCATTAAAAACAGACAGAAAATCAGGTAATTCTGGATACCAGTTTATTTCCATGCTGTGAAATGAAAAACACATTATCATTTATTGGGACATTTATTCCTATTTACACATTCAGGACACGTTTTCAAAAAAAAGAAAATTTAGAATGTAATGCATCCAAATAGTCATGGATTAAAGATAACAGTTTTACCCAGTCAGCTTGGGTCAACATACTAGTCACCCCTAGTACTGACATCTAGCAGTGAAAAGTATTTTTCCTTTGACCTGCAGTTATACTCAGAGTCTGATGTATGGTATATCCAGACCTCAAAGTAACATTTTAAGTCTGGCTTGCTTTATTCTGTGCTTTTCATGTAAACCATTCTATAAATGCTATTTTGTATTGCAGAAGATGCTGAGGGCTCTCAGTTTGGCTTGAGTTGGTGATGTCATAGTAGACTGACGCAATACCCTGGAGAAAGCCTGCAAAAGGCATGTTTTCAATTAACGTTTTCAAAAATCTAAAAACACAAAACAAAAACCTGATGCAAAATTATTATTAAATTATTAGCTTTAAAATGCATTTATTTGCTAAGATTTTTTTCAGACTAGAGTGATCATAATTTTATCACTTAAAGATCAGTGATGATAGGGTCATTATAGTGTAGAAGGGATCAAGTTCATTGAAAAAAAGAAACAGTTCCATCACAATAACCACTTTTGAAGGACCACTGACATCATCTGTGACACACACACTATAAGTGCAATGCCAATGTATGTAATAAATATCACCTAGTACATTTTGGCTCTATATTTATTTTAGTAGGCCAGCATATTATTTCTTGAAAACATCAGAATTAATTGGCCAGGTTGAATAATAAAACTGAAGTAATTGCAGGTGAAGTTTATATCCACCAAATTAAATTCTCAAAACTAAAGAAAGTTTTAAAAAGGCAATACTTAAAGTAATTTATAGATTTAACTTAATCAATGCCAGGCTAAGTAGGGGAATAGTAGATGAAAAAAGTACACCTGAAAAATAGATGTTTTTAGAATACACCTTGGTGTATTCGTGTAGGTAAACATGAATTATATGAATGAGAAGTGTTTTAAAAACATGTAACTTGAGAAGAGGCACAAAATAAAGAACATCACACTTAATAGAATAGTGAAAGAATAAATTTGAAAGAAATTATTTATGCTGTGTGTCTGGAAAAATTCAGGGGATATTTGCAGTGTACAGTCAGACACCGAACAATAAATGATTAGAAACTGAAAGTTGACTCACACTATATTCTATACATCACTAGGGATAGAATTGTACCCAGGATTGTCATTATTCAGTTTTAAAGCTCTAAATTATTCAGATCACAAGTGTTCTACACAGAAAGAACTACACAGAAAATAAAGTTCAATGTTTTTAAACATATGAATCCTCTGAAGCAGTGGCGTCCCGAGGGGGGTGCGAACTGCACCGGGTGACACCCCTGCTGCCGGCATCCTCCCGCAGCACACTGCGCTGCTGAACTTTTATTTTCTTCTTCTGGCAGCTGCATCCGCTAGATTTGGCTGCCAGAAAAAAAGTCAAAAAAATAAAATCATTGACACCGGATATGACCCTACATCATATCCGGTGACTGTATTTCCCTTCTCCATGTAGGAGGGAAGACTGCATGGAGGAGATGACCGGGGGCACAGAGCAGGCAGGAGGTGAGTACTGGGGAAGTATTAAATGGCAAAATACTTGCATGTGTGGCATAACTATGGGCGCTTGTGTGTGGCATAATTAAGGGGCTCCTGTGTGTGTGGCATTATTAATGGGGCTCTGGTGTGGCATAATTTATGGGGCTCTGGTGTGGCATAATTTATGGGGCTCTGGTGTGGCAGAATATATGGGGCTCTTGTGTGTGGCATAGTTATGGAGCTCCTGTGTGTGGCATAATTTGTGGGGCTCCTGTATGGCATATTTAATGGGCCATCTGACTGACATTACTAAGGAATCTGTTTGGCATGGTACTGGAAGAAATCCAGGGGGGTGAAACCATGAGTTACCGCACCGGGTGAAACCAATCCTAGTGACGCCTCTGCTCTGAAGGACTTACAATTGGTTGGTCCTGTACTTGCTGATCCTATACAGATTGGTAAACCCCCAGTTAGAACTGCAACCATGATCCAGACTTTTGCTTCAAAATAACGTTATTATAAATTTCACAGATATCATAAAGATACACTGTTTCTCTATTGACAAGTCTTTAATGCATTGTAGACGTTATCACATAATTAAAGAAAAACCCTGAAATTGTGGGTTTATTATACAATACTCACTTGATGCAGTCTCCAGTAAAAGAATCACAGCTTCCAGCACAATCACATGGTCTGCAACCATATTCTCCAAAACCCCAGTATCCAACCATGCATCGATCACAGTATGGTCCAGCTACACCTGGTTTACATGGACAGTCTCCATTGCTGGGGTCACAGTATGTGTATGTGCTAGAGGGAAGCATTGCAGATCCAACTGGGTGGCAAGAGCACTCTAAAAAAAACAAAATCATTACACATTTATTAAGGATAACGCTACAAATGAATTTATATTTTTCTGTCATGGAGTATGGAGCACAAAAGAGCACTTGGCAACAGGGGCGTATCCTGCCCACATATGATAGGTGTGCACTGAACAGACAGCACACCAACACGCAATAGAGACAAGAGGCCGACAACAACATGAATTCGGCACCAGAGTCTATTATTCTGTTGTTGATTCAGCCAGCACAGAAAGTATACGAAAATAGCTTCTAGCACACAGAAGATGCACCACTGCTTCAGGCAAAAATTTAACAGAACCACTTCTGCCGGTGTCACAAGAGCATACATTGCTTTATAAATATGATTACTGGTAGAAAGTCCGCAGAGACAAGCTGTGGTGGTGGGTATCTTCTGAGAATCAGATGCAACCGAAGATTGAGGACAGATTCTGGGCTAGCACGCCCCCGTCAAATGTGTGTGGCATGAGCATCGATAACTTGAGTCTTCTGCTGTGAGGAAGATTACTCATGTAGGCAGACTCCGGTCATTGTTGTACATGCACAAAATGCCATCCACACTTAATGGGAAAACAACAGCCCAGCATCTGTCCTCCCATCTTTGGTCGCCGCTGACTTAAGATACTTAGAAGATGTCTGATCACCCACAGCTCACCTCTGCAGACTTTCTACCAAGAATAGGTGACAAACATTCTACCAAGAATTGGTGACAAAGCTTGAGGATAATGATTGCTGTGCATACTTAAATAAGCAAACTGTTAAACAAGTGTACAGTTGTCCTCTAATAGCTGAGGTCCTCCCAAAATGGCCCCAAAATAAGCCAAAGTCCTCTATATATGTCTATGGGGATGACCAAGACAACTATGTAGGCAACTAAACCCTGGAGGAGTTCAGCTTCCAAAATGTCAGCACGAAAATCGGCCAATTCGAAAACCATGCCAATTCGAGATCATTTCAGTGGTCTCTGACTAGCCTAAATTTGAGGACTACTTGGATCACCGAACTGATCTGATTGGGTCAGATAAACGGAACTACCTAAGTCGACCATTATGTGTACTTTCAAAACCACAATTATAACTACCCAGCTTAGAAATAAAATAATACATATTTATTTATGGCACTGTCGCCTAAACCATAATTTTTTCTATCAATATTGTTTATCTTGACTAAAATGTTTGTTGATCCATTTGTACACATTGAATAAACACAAATAAAATACGATTTAATCCCTAATCATTTTTATTTGTTTCAGATTTGCAAGATTACATAGTTATAAACCATATCATTTAATTCCATGGGCTGATAAAACCATTAAATGTAATTTAATGTCAGATATATGTTATTACCTGTTCCTCAATGAAGTAATTAATTATCTTTAGATGTGTAATGTGTACAACATGCCTATTTGATTCATATCATACTGAAATATAAGTACCAATTTATAAAAGCAGAGACGTATTTTTGTAAGCCAAAATGACTAGGCCAGAAGGCAATGTTCTGCAGACACAAAGTAAATAATTTATGGGTACAATTTACAAATAATAACATTAAATGGAATTATGGATGTATAAACATCCTGGAAAAGTGGTAGCATTTTCTCGCATTTGTTACTTCATGCAGTAATGTATATAAAACATTCCAGTGTCATATAACAGGCCAACCATCAAACACCACTACACGAGAACGTGTGAGGTTAGATTCGCTTGTGGACATTTATGTAGAGAGAGACCGTGCATGTCTATTTGAATCATGCTTGTTTAGTCTCTTGGAATATTCGACAAGTGTGTTCTTCAATATATGTCTTAATGTAGAAAAATAGGAAAAGACTGTTGCATTTCTTTTGAGAGTTGTGTAATGTGTAATCTCAGTTATATGCTATAATGTAAGGCAAAGTGATAAGAATTACTTTATATTTCTTTTGTATTACAATTAGCTATATTTTATTGGTATCACTCAATGACATGCTTTTATTGATTATTTTGAGAATGTCATGGCATTTCTTATTCATACTATCTCTACATCATGAATGCATGTCCCTAGTTTTACTTTGCTGTGTTGCAAACATTAACTAGATTAAGTGGGTCTATGCACTATAAGAAACAAACTCATATCACTGGAGTTTATTGAATACAAACATAAATTAATAATATTCCAATGCATGTACTTTGTGTGCACCCAAAATGCATGGTTCCAGAATGACATGCAAGCCATCACCTACCCAATCATATAGAATAAAGCAAACTTCAGGTAAAAACCTCATATGCATTTGCTAGTTACTTAAAATGTACTTCTCTAACTGAAGCCACCATTGCAATAAACTCATATCTACATATGTAGAGCATATTTTTGTGTTGAAAACACAAAGCACAACTGAAAAGTTTAAAAGCTAGAGAAGTTGTTAATTTGTTAGCCACAGTTAATTCTGCCAAACATCACTTTATCATATTATATGATTCATGAAGTTATTGATTTAATGAATCTCCATGAAGCAGACTATGTTTAACGGCTACATATTTTTTGGCCTTCTAGAAAAACAGTTTTGGCAACAGCAAAGAAAAATGAAGCAGCAGCAATTTCAGCAGCTAATAAAAAAAGCTTATAATAACAAGATGATATCACCACCCACTAACTCTGATTTTGGCTTCTAGCCCCTGGCTTGATTGGTTTGAGCAGCGCACAGTTCTATGTACCTGCCTGTGAGAATCGGCAAACTACTCCATTCCTGAAATGCATGCACAAACATTCTTTCATATCAGAGAGCATATAATGCAATATGAATAGGTGGTCTGCTATGAATATTTGTACTCAGCATTAACCACTGCTTGCTTTAACTATTTGAACACTGTATTATATTTTTTTACGTAATGCAACCGATATAACAATGAATCAAATGGAAAGAAAAAACTAAATGGGTTCAGATGTCTAAAAATGTATGTATGTCAAACAATGTGTACACCATTTTGCAAGGAGATGATAATGTGGAAATTGTAGAAAATGGAAATGTTATGCTGTCCATATGATGTAATGTTGAGCCACAAAACCTTTAAGTTTCTATGAATATGGGAGATTGAAGAGAGCATCTCTAATGGGGCTATTCATTGAAAGGAGGTGAGGTAAAGTGAATAGCAGGTGAGTTAAAGGGAATTGCAAGTTGGTTAAAGTGAATAGCAGCAGTAGCGTCCCGAGGGGGGTGTGGGGGGTGCGGACAGCACCGGTTGACACCCCCTAGGGGGGTGACACCCATGCTGCCGGCATCCCCCCACAGCGCATCGCGTTGCTAAACCTTTTTCTTTTTTTTTCTTGCAGCCACATTCGCTAGATTCTGCTGCCGGAAAAAAAAAATCAATGCGACCAGATATGACGTTACGTCACATCGTGCCTGTGTTTCCTTCCTCCGTGCAGGAGGGAAGACTGTATGGAGGAGATGACCAGGAGACAGAGCAGCCAGGAGGTAAGTACTGGGGAAGGGGGAGGAGGGTGGCATGTAACTAGCAAAATACTGGCATATTGAGTGTCAAAATACTGGAATACTGAGTGTCAAAATACTGGCATATTGAGTGTCAAAATTCTGGCATATTGTATGGTAAATACTGGCATTCTGAGTGGCAAAATACTGGCATATTTAATGGCAAAATACTGGCATTTTGAGTGGCAAAATACTGGCATACTGAATGGCAAAATAATACTGGCATATTTAATGGCAAAATACTGGCATATTGAGTGGCAAAAGAATGGCATATTGAGTGGAAATATACTGGCAAAATAAGGGCATATTGAGTGGAAAAATACTGGCATATTGAGTGGCTAAATACTGGCATATTGAGTGGCTAAATACTGGCATACTGAATGGCAAAATAATACTGCCATATTGAGTGGCAATATAATACTGGAATATATTAAATGCCAGAATAATACTGGCATATTATTGGTCAAATTGGCTGTGGCTTAGCAGGTGAGTTAAAGTGAATAGAAGGTGAGTTGAAGTGAATAGCGGGTGAGTTGAAGTGAATAGCAAGTGGGTTAAAGTGAATTGCCGGTGGGTTAAAGTGAATAGCAGGTGAGTTAAAGTGAATAGCAGGTGAGTTGAAGTGAATAGCGGGTGAGTTGAAGTGAATACCAGGTAGGTTAAAGTGAATAGCACGTGAGTTGAAGTGAATGGCGGTTGAGTTGAAGTGAATAGCAGGTGAGTTGAAGTGAATAGCAGGTGGGTTAAAGTGAATAGCAGGTGGGTTAAAGTGAATTGCAGGTGAGTTAAAGTGAATAGCAGGTGAGTTGAGGTGATATGAATATTTAATTTCACCAATTCAGCTATACATTGTGCAGGAACAAACCTGGTTAGTTCCCCCACTAAGTGAGATCATCAGGTTTGTTCTTGCACAATGTATAGCTGAATTGGTAAGATGAAATGTTCATCTCACCTGCTATTCACTTCAACTCACCTTTTAGTGAATAGCCCCATAAGTCTATTCTACAGCATTAATGACAGTTGGCCATGTTGGCCAAGTTTCCAGGAACACATTTGTTCCACATGCTGCAGAAAGACGATTCCAAGTGCAGCCCGGCAGTATGTGGAATGTATATATACACAGACAGAATTCAATTAATTAATTAGGGTGGGGATCTCATAGAACCTACCATGATGAATTCATTGGATTGTGTCTGTGCATATTACCATGCTACATACTGCCAGGCAGCACTTTGCATGGTCTTTCTGCAGCATGTGGAACAAATATGTGTCCCTGGAAACTTGGCCCATGTTGGCAACTATGAATGATGCATTCTTGGCAGGGTGACTTTCAAATGTCTATTTGGTAGAACAACTAACCATATTATTAAGAAAGAATATTTAAACCGAGTATACATTTATAAAGTAAACCCAGTTTGGCATAGCACTATGGTTTGTCTGAAATACCAGACTATTCCCCACTTGTTTTGCTCTGTATAGTGAGAACCCTATGGAGGAGTCATAGACAAACATAAATGATGTCCATTGATATAACAGTCGTAAAATAAATATTGTTTCTATAACTGTAGTAAGTGGTTTTCAGGATGTAAGGATCACTTTATATTAACCGACAAAAATTAATTCCATAGACTAATCAAATAATATAATCACCAACAAATTAAGCATTCTGTTCAAGGCCCATCTTTCAAAAATGTATAGAACTGTTATTTTATTTACCTTAAATGACTAAGGGTTATGGGAAAGCATAGGTCAATAATCAGAGAGAATGTTTCTTGTGGTGTGTATTTGTACCTATGGAAACATGACATTTTGATAAATAACACTATTGATGTGGAGCACATTGGACATAGACATATGAGATTGTGGAAAATGAATGATGTAAAGCTAATGGGTTCGCCTTTAAATAGTAGACACCTTAATGAAACTCAGAAATCATTGTATGCTTATTACATTCCACGGCTGTTTTTTTTGTCCAGTATCACCAATAACTGTGTATCTGGTTGCAGGACATATTTCAGGATTTTTGTGTGCCAAGGTACATACCTTCTAAGTGTCCCTACTTAGGCGGCACAGTGCCTATTCTGAACCCAAATCTCTGTGTCCCTTTTTCCTCATCTGGTGTCTCTCTTTTTTTAGAAGCTCTGACTCTTCAGTGTTTTTGAGTGTATCAGTATTTGTTTAGATTTTTTTTGCAATTCATTTTTCAGTTCAGTTTTAATGAATAGCCAAAAAAAAAGTGTGTGTAAGTGTATTAGTGTGTCTAAGTGTGGGCGTGTATGTATGTGTGTAAGTGTGACTGTGTGTAAGGGTGTCTGTGTATGTATATGTGTGTATGTGTGTAGCTGTGTAAATGTGGCTGTGTGGCTGTATATGTCAATATAGCTCCTCGCCAAGGGCGCTAGAGACCCCAGGTACAATTCAGCAAACAGCTGCCCAGGTGCTGCTTAGCTGCCACCAAAGAGCCGGCTCTGCTGCCCCTCAGAACTCATTCAGCGATTCCTGCTCTTTCCGTGCTCAGCGTTGGAACATGTTGCTCTGTGTCATCACTTTGCTCGGGGAGATCAGGGCAGCGCTGATTGAGTTCTGAGATGAGGTCAGGAGGGGACAAGGCAAGAGGCAGACATGAGGGTATGGAGAAGAGAGACAGACATGAGGGTATGGGGGACAGAGACAGACATGATGGGATAGGGGAGAGAGACAGACATGAAGGGATAGGGGAGAGAGACAGACATGACGGGATAGGGGAGAGAGACAGACATGAGAGTATGGGGGGAAAGACAGACATGAGGGTGTGGGGGGAGATACAGACATGAGGGTGTGGGGGGAGAGACAGGCATGAGGGTGTAGGGAGACAGGCATGAGGGTATAGGGAGACAGACAGGCATGAGTGTGTGGGTAGACACACAGATGTGGGTATGGGGAAAGAGATAGACATGAGGGTATGGGGAGAGAGATAGACATGAGGGTATGGGGAGAGAGATAGACATGAGGGTATGGGAGAGAGACAGACATGAGGGTATGGGAGAGAGACAGACATGAGGGTACGGGGGAGAGAAAGACAATCATGGAGGTATGGGGAGAGAAGAGACACGTGAGTGACTAACATGGTGAGCATGGGGTAATTTTATATATTACTCCTTGTGTACTTCTTTTCCAATGATGCTCAGC
Source organism: Pelodytes ibericus (assembly GCA_036172795.1). Taxonomy (NCBI): domain Eukaryota; kingdom Metazoa; phylum Chordata; class Amphibia; order Anura; family Pelodytidae; genus Pelodytes; species Pelodytes ibericus. The sequence goes on along the minus strand of CM069858.1, from coordinate 68,125,787 downwards.
CAGGCAAATGTCAGACTTTGGCTGGTTGGGCATCATGGGAACGGTAGATAAAACCCACTAGCTAGCCAGCCGTAAGTCTCCCATGTTGCAGGCTGAGCATCATAGAAATGGTAGTATACTGCAGAAATAATTAAAAGCAATACACAGTATTATGGGCAAATATTTATCTTTATTTCAAAGAAAAGTTTGTGTTGGCCCTTCAAAGAAAAGTTTGTGTTGCCCCCCCCCCCCCCCCCCCAATTGAAATGGGACAGACATTTACCAAGGGGAGGAGTTAATGATATAGCCACTCCAACCTGGGGGCGCCCCAAGAAAATCTGCACCCAGGTGCCTATGACCCTAGGATCGGCCCTGCCTCGGGGGTTTGATCTTTAAGAATAAGCAAAAATCCATAGGAACCAAATGTGGCTGAAATCAGGCCCGATATTGTTGTCAATTGGTGATTTCTTACCAAAATTGGCCATATTGCGTGTCGCCTTTATGCCCTGATCTAGCCTGTTCATGGCATATTGAGTCAACCCTTGAATATAATATAGTGTCTTGTAGCAGCTATAGGAATAGAAATTCTATTTTTTAATGCATATGTTTTCCAGTATAGCAGATTTTCATTAGAAATCAGAAAGCATGCAGACTAGTCCTTAGTTACATGGGAATGCTATTTATCAATGTCTCCAGGCTGCAAAACAAGTGCCAAATTGGAGCAAGAAAAAACAGAAAATCAGATCAAAGAGGAAAATTAATTGAAAGCAATTTGGTCTTAGTATTGCCAACATCCAAAGGAGATGATTTATCACTGGATCTTTAGATTTCTGCAAGTCATAACATCTAGAAAGCATGAAATTACTCCTTTCTGTATGAACTCAACATGGCAAAAATATCCTCAGCCTGGTAGCAAGGTCGCAAGTTTCACCCCAGGATGAAAGTCAGTACACTAGCCCAGGAAAGTGGTACCTTGAATAAACATTTAACACACACAAACCAAGAGAACATGACAGCTTAATGAACTAAAAAAAAAAAGCCAGCACATGTATAAAACCAGTGAATTGAGTACTGTAGCAAACAGTCAGTGGTACTGGCTGCCCATGTTCTTTAAATTAGACTAGGGTGCATGTGCTCCACTTCCTAGTCTCCCTCTCTGGATGGTACAATTGGGTGGTTCTTGGCATGCAAAGGCTGTAGGCACATGGCAAATGTACTTGGAAACTATTTTTGAGAGCATTGCAAGGGTGCAACGAATGTCACTGTTAGTATTTGTGGTATCTTCATTATTTTAGATAATGACACCCTTGACACAGTAAATCCAGACCAGGTGCCACATATTATTTATTTTCGAAATCAAGAGTCAAAAAGCTTGAAGCAGATCAGAAAGTAGGCACTCTGAACAGTGTTGAAGCAGCGGTTGGGTGCTTATGTTTGCTAACATCTCTAATCTTGCTTGTATTTAAATTGCTTAATTCAGAGTATCCTGGAAATATGTTCTGTCTAACAAACCTGTAAGAGTACTTTAGTCAGTGTTTCATGATGATTTGGCTTGCTTAGTCTATGTAGCCCAGCCAAACTGTCCCATAACCTTTCTCATACACTAAAACAACAGCGGCCCAGTTGTCTGTATTATATTAGGATATTCCGTGGACCAATTCAGGCAGAGATGCGTTAACCTTATTCATGTTGACAAGAGATAATATTTACATTATGTGCTCTTCACCAAGATGTCACATTGCTGCGTGGATTGAATGACTGTCTCTTTACATACGGTTTGTGTCATCTACAAGTGATGAACATTTCATATAATTCTTGAATGCATGTTTTGACAGTTCTGAATATTTAGCTATATCCCAAATTCGATTCCATCTCATCTCAGTTCATTGTGTGTATGTCATACAAGTAAAGAGCTCATCAAAAGCTAAACATGCAAAAGTACTTAATCAGCAAAGGCTTTAAGTCGAAATGAAGGAGTCTGTCCTGCTAATGTGTTTGTGCCCTTGTCTCTATCTGGTTAGTCATCTATATGTGTAGTTATGAATGTAACTTTTTTGCCATTAATTGGTTTGTATGTTAATGTATTTATGCTATATTGTTTATCCTATTTGACTTATTTTGGTGTATGTTTTTAATATGCTTATATTCCTGATTAAATAAAGTATTTTGTACCGTTACATACTCGTATGTTTTTTTTTTTATACCTGAGTAACTTTACCATTATTCACATTTTTTCTTCTGTATATTCATATTGAATAAATGTTGGTGGTAAGGGACACTAGCTACTTGCCTGAAGTGCTACTCTTTTGGGCACAACAGTGGTGGAAAAATGAACTTGACTTAATATCAGCCCCTCCCACTTTCATCCATAGCTTTGCCAAATCCATTTATGTTACATGTTTTGACCATGTCCCAATCACTTTATACTGGTGTCCAAAACTCAAATTCTTGCTGGTTTCTAAGATGTGTTTAGAGAGACTATAGATTCTGTGTCGAGATGTAAATCCAGCACCAGCTCTATGCACCATGCTGCTATAAGGAGTGAGCATCTATGGAGCTGTGTGAGCTTTTAATGTACTCGTGCTCAACACTAACACATAAGTTCCAAGGCAGTCATTGAGTTCTATAACCTCAAAGCTCTACATGTATGTGGAGTTTCACCTCAACAATGCCAGTATAAAATGTTCACTTACTATATTAATTCTGAAACCAGCCTCATAGGCCAATAGCTTGCAAGGTAAGCTCCCTATCTTGGATGTTTGGCTGGGCAACTGTTTTAAATTGGCAGAAACAAGCTATTTGAAAATATACAAAGGTGGTAAAATCTAACCTGATCGACTCCATGTTTCCACATACAGTCATTAAGCAATATCACCCAAGCATAGGGTTGCCACCTTTTCTTCAAAAAAAAATCCCGGCCTTGGTACTGTGTCCATAGACTTAACATTGGCCTGATGACAATTTTTTTACCGGCCTGCCGGTAAAATATCGGCCAGGTGGCAACCCTACCCAAGCACCTGTGTGACACACTTCATAACCATTGTATGCTTCCATGCTGGTTCAAGCACTTGTTATTACAGGGCTTTGCCCTCTCCCAGGTATCTGTCGATTTTCCGTCTCTATTTACTTTGGCTGCAATACATGACTTTTCATGCAAACAACATTTGCTTCCAAGTTCCCCAACTATTTACCAAGGAGCCAGATACACACTTTCTGTGTATAGATTAACATATTGCTCTCTCTGAATCTGAATAGCTTCTTTGTATCGGCTAACCCATTAATTAAAATTAATATTTATCCAAAGATTTCTCTGACTAGCAGAGATAGGAGTTGCAGTTAAAGAACAGTACCAACATAATGTGCTGAAGCTTTTAAAACCTTTAGAGAGTACAAGATAGAGCTAACATGATAGTTTGACACTTTGTAGTAACTGCTGAAAATTCCATTTTCACATTTATCACTGACATACAATGAAAATCTGCCTTTGTGATACCACATATTTGATAAACATTAAAGGATAACTAAACTTTTTTATTTATTCAGTGTTTTTCAACACTGAGTCAATAATTAAATTGAAGTGAACAACTGTCGGCAATGTAATTCTGAAGACACCTGCGCGTGCACAGTTGGGGCATTTTACAGAATTGCATTCCCAACACAGGCTGTGTCAGAAAAGCAATTCGGAATCCACATTCAGCCCCTTGGTTCATTTCTGTTGGCGACACAACTGAGCCAAGGGGTCAGAAATGAAAGTAGGAGGGGATGGGGACTTTATGAATAAAATAAAGTATAAAGTAAGCACCCTACCCAAAAATATATGGGTTTAATAAAGTTTATTATTGACTTAGAGTCAAAAAATAAGTTTAGTTGTTCCGTAACCCCTTCACAACAACACTGTTGCCGACAATGGACATGCCCGAAGCAGCCTTTGGGAATAGCTGCCAGAATGTAGCATTGCACTTAGGAGCGCAACGCTACATTTAAACTCAGAAAGTATATATACGTTCATATGCATTGAGTGGTTAAGGGTTAGCATAAGGGTTAGAGTTGATGTTAAATTTAGGGTTAGGGTTACATTTAGGGTTCGGTTTGGGGTCATAAGTTCACTGTAGGAAACCCCTCCCCCTCCCCCACTATTTTTAGTTTTTGCCCTATAACTCGCAAAAAACTGTAGAAAAACATGGAAACAAGCATATTTCTGAACTTGGGACAAAATGTAGAAACTATTTAGATGGGGTCTTTTTGAATTATTGTTTTTGTGTAAATAATTTTTTAGGTCAGAGTTAGAAAAGTGCTTTTTTAATTTTTTCCTCATAGTTTATGATTTTTTTTGTAGTAAATTAAAAGGTTTGAAGAACATAATGGTATCTAATGAAAGCCTTTCTTATGACAATAAAAACAACATATAATTTGTGTGGGTACAGTATGTGAGAAAGAAGAAAATGATAGCTAAACACAAACCCCAGAAATGTCAAAACAGGCAAGGTCAAATTGTCATGTCACTAAGGGGCATGGGCGTTTTATCCCCGGATAAAAAAAAAAAAAAAAAAAAAAGTGCCTTTGATGTAACAGGGAGCTTAACGCTGCCGTTAAGCTCCCTGTTACACTAAACTTAGTTGTTTCCTCCGTGCATCTTCCCTCCTGCACAGAAGGAAGCTCCTGTCGCGTTTTTTTTAAACTTTATTGATGCTGCGCGACTTCAATAAAGTTAAAAAAAAAAAAAAAACGTGACCGGAGCTTCCTTCCTCCATGCAGGAGGGAAGATGCACGGAGGAAACAACCGGAGAGCAACAACAAAGAGGGAGGTGCTTGGGAATGGGGGGGGAGGAGGGGGGCAAAAAAATAGCAAATCCTGGCACATTGAGAGGCAAAATCTGGCATACTGAGAGGCAAAACTTGGCTTATTGAGGGGCTAAATCTGGCATATTGAAAGGCAAAATCCTGGCATATTGAGGGGCAAAATCCTGGTATAGAGTGGCAAAACCAGGCATAGGGTGGCAAAACCTGGCATATTGAGGGGCAAAATCCTGGTATAGAGTGGCAAAACCAGGCATAGGGTGGCAAAACCTGGCATAGGGTGGCAAAACCTGGCATATTGAGTGACAAAACCTGGCATATTGAGAGGCAAAACCTGGCATTTGAGAAACAAAACCTGGCATATTGAGTGACAAAACCTGGCATATTGAGAGGCAAAACCTGGCATATTGAGAGGCAAAATCCTGGCATAGAGTGGCAATATCCTGGCATATTGAGGGGCAAAATCCTGGTATAGAGTGACAAAACCTGGCATATTGAGAGGCAAAACCTGGCATATTGAGAGGCAAAATCTGGCATATTGAGTGACAAAACCTGGCACATTGAGAGGCAAAACCTGGCATATTGAGAGGCAAAATCCTGGCATAGATTGGCAATATCCTGGCATATTGAGGGGCAAAATCCTGGTATAGAGTGACAAAACCTGGCATGTTGAGAGGCAAAACCTGGCATGTTGAGAGGCAAAACCTGGCATATTGAGAGGCAAAATCTGGCATATTGAGTGACAAAACCTGGCATATTGAGAGGCAAAACCTTGCATATCGAGTGACAAAACCTGGCATATTGAGAGGCAAAACCTGGCATACTAAGAGGCAAAATCCTGGCATAGAGTGGCAAAACCAGGCATAGGGTGGCAAAATCCTGGCATATTGAGGGGTTAAATCCTGGCATATTAAATGGCTAAGTCCTGGCATATCGAGTGGTTAAATCCTGGCATACTAAATTGCTAAATACTGGCATATTGAGGGGCAAAATCCTGGCATATTGAGGGGTTAAATCCTGGCATATTAAATGGCTAAATCCTGGCATATTAAATGGCAAAATCCTGGCATATTGGGTGGCTAAATCCTGGCATATTAAGGGGGTTAAATCCTGGCATACTGAGGGGTTAAATCCTGGCATATTAAATGGCTAAATCCTGGCATATTAAATGGCTAAATCCTGGCATATTGAGGAGTTAAATCCTGGCATATAATGACAGTAAAAATATGCCCTCCCCCCCCCCCCCCTGAAAATATCCTGGTATAGAGTGGCAAAACCAGGCATAGGGTGGCAAAATCCTGGCATATTGAGGGGTTAAATCCTGGCATATTAAATGGCCAAGTCCTGGCATATTGAGTGGTTAAATCCTGGCATACTAAATTGCTAAATACTGGCATATTGAGGGGCAAAATCCTGGTATATTGAGGGGTTAAATCCTGGCATATTAAATGGCTAAATCCTGGCATATTAAATGGCAAAATCCTGGCATATTGGGTGGCTAAATCCTGGCATATTGAGGGGTTAAATTCTGGCATTTTAAATGGCTAAATCCTAGCATATTGAGGGGTTAAATCCTGGCATATTGAGGGGTTATATCCTGGCATATTAAATGGCTAAATCCTGGCATATTAAATGGCTAAATCCTGGCATATTAAGAGGTTAAATTCTGGCATATTGAGAGGTTAAAACCTGGCATATTAAGGGGTTAAATCCTGGCATATTGAGGGGTTAAATCCTGGCATATTGAATGGTTAAATCCTGGCATATAATGAGAGTAAAAATATGCCCTCTCCCCCCCCCCCCCTGAAAATAGTTCTGCCGATGCCCATGCTAAAGGGGTTAATGGTTAACATTTAAAATTCTATGTCCTGCTAATTGCCTTGCGTACCTGCTCCTCTTTTACTTTATCACATCACTGGCATATTGAGAGGCAAAACCTGGCATATTGAGAGGCAAAATCCTGGCATAGAGTGGCAATAGCCTGGCATATTGAGGGGCAAAATCCTGGTATAGAGTGACAAAACCTGGCATATTGAGAGGCAAAACCTGGCATATTGAGAGGCAAAATCTGGCATATTGAGTGACAAAACCTGGCACATTGAGAGGCAAAACCTGGCATATTGAGAGGCAAAATCTGGCATATTGAGTGACAAAACCTGGCATATTGAGAGGCAAAACCTGGCATATTGAGAGGCAAAATCCTGGCATAGAGTGGCAATATCCTGGCATATTGAGGGGCAAAATCCTGGTATAGAGTGACAAAACCTGGCATATTGAGAGGCAAAACCTGGCATATTGAGAGGCAAAATCCGGCATATTGAGTGACAAAACCTGGCATATTGAGAGGCAAAACCTTGCATATCGAGTGACCAAACCTGGCATATTGAGAGGCAAAACCTGGCATACTGAGAGGCAAAATCCTGGCATAGAGTGGCAATATCCTGGCATATTGAGGGGCAAAATCCTGGTATAGAGTGGCAAAACCAGGCATAGGGTGGCAAAATCCTGGCATATTGAGGGGTTAAATCCTGGCATATTAAATGGCTAAGTCCTGGCATATTGAGGGGTTAAATCCTGGCATATTAAATGGCTAAATCCTGGCATATTAAATGGCAAAATCCTGGCATATTGGGTGGCTAAATCCTGGCATATTGAGGGGTTAAATCCTGGCATTTTAAATGGCTAAATCCTAGCATATTGAGGGGTTAAATCCTGGCATATTGAGGGGTTATATCCTGGCATATTAAATGGCTAAATCCTGGCATATTAAATGGCTAAATCCTGGCATATTAAGAGGTTAAATTCTGGCATATTGAGAGGTTAAATCCTGGCATATTAAGGGGTTAAATCCTGGCATATTGAGGGGTTAAATCCTGGCATATTGAATGGTTAAATCCTGGCATATAATGACAGTAAAAATATGCCCTCCCCCCCCCCCCCCCCCCGAAAATATTTCTGCCGATGCCCATGCTAAGGGGTTAATGGTTAACATTTAAAATTCTATGTCCTGCTAATTGCCTTGCGTACCTGCTCCTCTTTTACTTTATCACCTCACTTATCACAGGACCCGTGTGGCAGGTATTCACTATACCTAGTGCCAAGTAGTAGGAGAAGATTTTCTGGAATACCATTGAAGATTTTCCCTGTACATAACTGCTGTGGTAAAAAATCTAATGGGGCAATCTGCCTCTCCCTGTGGGTGCCCATGCTTGCCACCTGCCACCTTTTGACTAGACTTTTGAGTGCTTATTCTAAAGTATAGGAATAGATACCGCATAAAAACACAAGTTTAAGGATGGTCAATATAAATGATCTCTATGTAACTTGTAATATGAAAACGACTATTTGCAACCATATACAACATGTCTTTCCAACAGTTTGTAGCATAGCTCTTACATATCATGTATACACCTAACTCATCATTTTAAGAGTTGACATGTTTACACAAAAAAACCTGTGTTTCTGTACAGTTCTTTAGAAAGCGCATTCTTGGCGAGATAAACGCGCATAGTATAACCATATATGCCCGTGCATTACAGTGTTATGCAAAGGAAAGGTGATAAAGCAAGACGCAACAGATGTCAGAAAATACATATCTAATGTTTTTAAGTTTTTTTTGCATCTACAAGAAAACACAGAAAATCTCACTCTATGCCAGCACTCAACAACACAGACATGTACGTGATCACTGAGTGATTGCTTCTGACACTAAACCGAGTGATTGCTTCTGATTCATTGCTTAACTGAAGCTATATGATTGGTATGTGTGACGCTACGGTCGATTCACTAGACTAATGCAGAAATATCATGAGTTAGTGAGCTGTAACCAAATGTACTGAAGCAGCCACATCCTGATGCTTATATTTATCAAAGGTATTATTTCATTATATAAATCATGGCCCTGCATGATCATAATAGGATTCCTTGATTTAGTGGGGAAGATGGTATAAAACTGTTAATTTATGTTTCTCTCTGGGCTCTATAGAATAACAAAGGAGTTGTCATTCCCTTTTCCTTTAATGGAACCAAGGGTTTAATATACCTAAACTGATTTTTAGGAGTGCCATTGCAATCAAGTGGGCATCAATAAAATGACACTACAGATGTGTCTCTATCCCGCTACAGTTGTATTTGTTTTCCTTTTTGAAATTGTGAGGGTTGCGTTTGTGTCCATGGGGGAAGTTTTATTTGTGCATATGGAGACCTTTAAAACTAGGCACTTGCGGCAAGTTTGACGGGATGATGATGACGTAGCACGTACACGTGCACGCTGCGTGTGGGGGGTGTGTTCTCCCGATGATAGGGTTCCTGGCCTGACGAACGCCGGCTGCGAAGTGGAGGTCTCGTAAACAGAAAGCATTGTGGCTGAACAACACTCCCGGTAGAGCTCTATTATAGGAGACCGGACCAACTATCGGACAACCGACAAAGCACTGGATTGGCTTAACTGCACCAACTATTGAGGTCGTCAGAGAGCGTGTCCCTGGCGGACTGAGAGACGGAGAGCTCCTGTTGGACACTCGGCGATAAAACGCTTTTTTTTCAACGAAGCTATTACCGAGGCAGATAACACCTGAGAGTTACGTGGTCAGTAAACGGGTAAGCAGCTTAATCAAACAGAGAACTTTGCTTGATGCCGAGAGACGCTGGTCCACTGTGACGAATACAGACACCTGGTAAGCAGTTCTTAAAAAAAAAAAAAAAAAAAAAAAAAAATTCTGTTACTCTGCTTGTCCATCTAATCGTATTAAGACTGACCAACAAACTCTCTATAACGAAACCATATGGTTTGTAAATTTTGTATATATTACTGGAGTACCCTGCGCATATTTTTGGGGCCTAACAGGGAACCCCACGTGCGGATAGCCTGGGGGTAAGCCTTCCTGCTGAATTCCTGGAATATCTGGATAAGTATATCTGTTACAACTAATTGGATACTACTTAAACATGCCTCCTAAAACAGACAAACAAGAAAAAGCAGAAAAGCTGAGAAATATAAATAAGTCCAGTAAACCCCAACCTATAGATGCTTATTACTCTCCAAAGAGCCAGCTGAATATCTCAGCAATACAAGATAAAACTATAGCAGAAGGGGCATTGGACTATACACCACATGATTTAAACGACTATATAACTCAGCCAGATTTAACTTCTGCCTTTGATTCCTTCTATTTAAAAATTAAAGCAGACCTGGAAAAAATGCTGACTGAAAATAAGGAAGATTTTGCACAGATAAAAACGGCAATTAAGGAACAAACTAACCAAATTAATACGATGAATCAGAAAATTCAAGAACTACAAGTCCAAAATGAAGAGGCTAATATAGCCATCGATAAATTGGAATTAAAGATTGCAGATCTCGAAGATCGTTCTAGACGTCCTAACCTAAAAATCAGAGGTATACCAGAGGAAATAGGCGACCTCGACACGTACTTGTTGGAGTTACTTTCACTCTACATCGACACCAAATTAATGCATCCAAATATAATTGAGCGAGCTCATCGGCTACCAAAACCATCTATTAGGTCTTATGATATGAACTCCCGGGATGTGATAGTCTGCTTCAACAGCTGTAAAATCAAGGACAACTTTACACGCGAATACAGGAAGAACCCTTCTAAATCTACTAAATTTTTGAATCTTACCACTTATGCAGATCTCTCGTGGGCAACTAGGCTTGCAAGAAGGAAATTTAACGAAGTTACTACCTCCTTGCGAGAACATAAAATCTTGTACTCTTGGGGTTTTCCTACTAAATTACGAATTTCCTACAGGGACAATGTTTTTGTATGTAATGATGCACAACAAGCCAAGGACAAATTGGTATTGTGGGGACTTCTCAAACCTTGAATCTCAATGAAATATAGGGTGTAACTGTGCTGGGGGGGGGGGGGGGGTGGGAGGGAGGATTTGCGTTTTTTTTTTTTTTTTTTTTTTTTTATTTTAATCGTTTTTCCCCTTTATTTGTGTACCCATTTAGTTATTTGTTTATTTTTTCTTTCTTCCTTTTCCCTTTCCTTTCCTTTCTTCTTCTCTTTTCTTATGGGTACTAATCTGTGATAATATTTTACCCTTTCGACATGGAAATATTTAGAAGTTACTAGTATAGTATAGTGGGCTGGCAATGATCCCGACATGGTTAAATAGGAAATTCTTGATTTCCACTGTTCTTCTGGCAGAGTTAGACGTTGTTGAGATGAAGAACTTGCTGATCTAGCTATACTGCTCCTCAAATTGGATTTTTTATGTTGAAGAGAGGATATCAGAAAAGAGCCCACCAGGACATCCTTTCCTCCTTAGATATTGTTAAACCAATTGATGTATAGACGCCCGGGGGACTCTGCTGCATTGTCCTGAGGTTGAAAGGAAGAATATGATAGTGTAAAGTCTATAGGGATGCATATATTGATTCTTTTTTTTTTTTTTTTTTTTTTTTTTTTTTGGGGAGATGGAATACTATGAAAATTGGAAGACACCAGGAAAATCCTGAATATAGGCTTTGTGAAAATTATTTATATATAAATAATCGGCTGATGACACACCTTTTTTTTTTTTTTTTTTTTTTTTTTCTTCTCTCTTTCTCACGTATGGTAGGCATAAGTAAGAGGTTGATTTTGTCATATATTATTGAGATTAAACACTATGATCACTAGGATTCCTAGATTGCCCTTTTTTTTTTTTTTTTTTCTTTTTTTTTAAATATTTTTTTTTTTTTTTTTTTTTGGGATATTGAGATGGAACACATGATAATTAGAGGATTCTATGGGATTCCTGAACACAGGTTCGATAAATTGATTAAGGTATAAAAAAAAAAAAAAAATGGGTTAATTATGCTACACTCTCTTTGTGAAGAAATACTATGATAATTTAGAGATCACTATGAATTTCTCTCACTAATACTTCATAGTTATAATAATTGGTGGATTATGTTTTGCTTTCTTTATGAAACACTTTGATAATTGAGAAATCACAAGGTTATTACATTATGTGTTTTTTTTTTTTTTTTTTTTCCCCTCTTTTTTGTTCTTTTAGCATTCTTTAAGTTTTACTGGTAGGAATGGATGTGCTCTCTGATATACTGTTGCAATTTGGAAATGGGGTGACAGATTAAGAACCGACTATGAATACGTAAAACTCTAAAAATAATTTGCTGAATTACTAAATCTTTCCTGAGATGGAAATATTTTTGGTAATTCAGACAATGGTAGTATTGACCTCGGGTGTGGCTGAGTCAATCGGAGCTTAACTTATTGTTTGATTATGACACACTTTATTGGTGAAAAATTATTATTGTATATGTATTAACAAGCTGTGGATGCTGGTGGAACCCAGTCAATAGGGATACAGTGTAACAATTTAGATAATTATACTGTGAACCTACGTATGGTTAAATTGGTTTATGTACAAAATACTGGCTGAAAGTGATTTACCCCATTGGCCAAGAATTAATATGGCTTTTTTTTTTTTTTTCTTCTTCCTTATTTTTTGGCAACACTTGGTAAATTTTCCTAATTAGATACATGCAGAAGCCATCTGGTCTCTTTGTCATTTGACTTAGAGCTGGATATACTAGGTCAAACTATATAAGTAACAAGGTCGAGTTTATGTGGGGTAAATGTGCAGATTTTTTTTGCATAAAAATACTGGTTGACTATGATGCACCTTACTGTTCAAGAATTGACAGTTTTTTATCTCTACCCTTATTCTGTGTTTATTAGATATACGTATAAGCTACCCGGTCTTTCTGTCATATTATCCAGATTAGGTTGTATCAAGATAAACTAAGTGTTGAGTGGGAAAATGCTAATTCTTGATACAACATATGTACAAATATTCCGCTGACTATGCCAGACTGTTGTTGATTCGGAAACAAAGTGACAACTTAGATAATAATATACTTGAACTCATGTAAGGGTAAACTGAATACATACAAGCTCTTGGTCGACTATGCTGCACCTTATTGGTAAAGAATTAAGTTGGTAGAGATCTTCCCTTTCTTTTTTTTTTTTTTTTTTTCTGCAGACAGGGTAAAGTAATATCTGTACCAGATTGTTGCTGTCATCAGGGGTAAACTGTTGACATATATACAAACTGAACTGAGAGAATCTATTGAGGTTCGAGACATCTCCCTCTCCCTTCCGGTTTTTATCTCCCGTTGTTTTTTTTTTTTTTTTTTTTTTTTTTCTGTTTCCCTTCTTCTTACCTCCTTTACCCTCCATCCTTTCTGTTTTCTCTCTTTTCCTTCGTTCTCTTCTTATTGCCTTTTTTCTTGAGCCCTCTTCCACCTGGTAGATCGTAGAAACTGATACTCGCTGCAAATAGGTTGGAATTCCTTGAAACGGGTTAATATACTACACCCCCCTTTGCTCCCTGGTGGTTTTAGGGAGCTTTAGACATACGGTTGATGGAGAGGATATCTCCGTTAACGGTGGAGACGTGTGATGTGGAAGTGTGTATGAATGCAGGTGTATATAAAGGGATCTTATGTGAATCGGCTGTGGGGGTCTCAGGGTGGGGGACAGGGTATGGGGTAGATTGGTGGCGCCGACTCTCTCAATGCCAATTAGGGTGATGACTATCAACTCACGGGGGCTAAATTCCCCCCACAAGAGAGCATTCTTGTACGATCTATTGCTGAGAGAAAATGTGGATGTGGCTCTGGTTCAGGAGACGCATTGGACGCAGGCTCATGGAAACTTTTGGAAGTATACTAGATACCCCCATGTATACTCCTCATCTTTAGTAACGGGAAAGAAAAGAGGAGTGGCAATAATTATTTCAGACAGACTTAAATTTGACTATATCTACCACGAAACTGACGATGAGGCACGCAGATTGATCCTGATATGCAGGCTGAATGATGCCCTGTACACCTTGGTTGATCTGTATGCCCCATCAGATGGTACTTTGAGATTTATGAATAGTGCGATCGATAAGATTGAAAGGGTATCAAGAGGTTTCTTGATTTTGGGCGGGGATCTGAACTCCATTGCGAACTTCGATTTAGATAGGAAATCTCAAAAAGCTTGTAAAGATGAGGAACGTATGAGGACAAGAGCGGAGGCATTTTCCTCGTGGCTATTTCGAAATAACTTATATGACATCTGGAGGGTGCAACATGCAGGAGAACAGGATTATACCTTCTTTTCTACACCCCACTCCTCCTACTCTAGGATAGACTACCTGTTGACGAGGGGTTCTACACTTGATCTCTGCTCTAGATCATCTATCGGAAATATCTCTTGGTCAGACCATGCCCCAGTTACTTTGTCAATTAAGGACAACCCATTATATAAGACCCGTAGTAACTGGAGACTGAACGAGCATCTTTTGAGTTCTCAAAAAGATAGACTCGACCTGATAGAGCAGGCTAAACGTTTTCTGGAACATAATGACACTGGGGAGACATCAGAACATAACCTCTGGTGCACAATGAAATGCGTAATGAGAGGCTATTTGATTAAGAAGGGTGCATGGAATAAGAAACAAAAGGGGAAAGACCTAGCCGAATTATATGCCATATTGGCAGTGTTGGAAAATGAAAATAAACTCAATCCTATTCCAGCGAAAGAAAAGGAGATTCATAAGACCCAAGAACTAATTAGGAATGCCCTTAGAGAACGTGCAGATCTATCAATGCAAAGGCTAAAAAGCAAATGGTATTACAGTAATAATAGAACAGGAAAGGATCTGACTAGGAAGCTGAAATCTCAGAACCAACACTCTAGAATTAAAAAGATAGTGTGGGATAGGGAGACCTGTATAGCGCCAACAAAGATTGCAGCAGCATTTAAATCCTACTATGAAACATTATATAACTTGCCTAAGCCAGATGCTCCCCCCGGGTCACAGCGGCGTTTTCTGGAGACTTTAAAATTACCTAAACTCTCTAGAGAAAAATTGAACTCTATTAATACTCCAATATCTCTCATGGAAGTAGTAAACACGATAAAAGATCTGAAAAAGGGGAAAGCTCCTGGCCCTGACGGTTTCTCGACCGCATACTATCAGATTCTTAATCCTATGATTGCACCATTGCTAGTTAGACTGTTTAATTCAATTCCGGATGCCCCAGGTTTCCCGATGGAAATGATGACGGCAGCTATAGTTCCTATTCCGAAGCCAGGAAAGAATCCTGAGTTGGTAAACAACTATAGACCGATATCATTAATTAACCTTGATGTCAAAATATACTCTAAGATCCTGGCAACAAGGCTGCGGCAAGTCATCCATGACCTGATACACCCTGATCAGGCGGGATTTATGCCGGGGAGACAGGGGGTGGAGAACACCCGCAGGGTCTTCGGCATAATTAATAATATCCATCAGACAAAGTGTCCCTCTGTCATAGTCGCTCTCGATGCAGAGAAGGCTTTTGACAGAGTCGACTGGGGATTTTTGTCGGAGACCCTCCGGGTGTTCGGTATCACCGGTTTGTTTTATGATCTCACAATGGCCTTGTATGTAAATCCGCAAGCAAGAATAATGGGTCCTTTCCTGGCTTCAGACTTCTTTAATATACGTAATGGTACCAGACAGGGGTGCCCTTTGGCCCCACTTCTCTACGCCCTTACAATTGAACCTTTCGCTCAATACTTAAGGCAAAAACAATCTGTACAGGGCGTGAGGATTGGAAGTGAGGAGCACCTCATAACCCTCTATGCGGATGATGTCCTCCTAACTCTAGCCCATCCCCATTTGTCAATACCAGCCCTCCTGGATGCGGTGGATGAATATGGTAGATATTCAAATTATAGTATAAACCTGACAAAGACACAAATTATGTCTTTCTACCTATCTCCATCAAAACAACAAAAAATCCTGCATCTTGTAAGGAGAGAAAGATCTGCAGACTCAGTCGATTACTTAGGAATTAAGATCTGCTCGTCGGTGGATAAGACGGTCTTGTCAAACTTTGCTATACTACATACAGACCTTACCAAACTCACCTTTAACTGGGCGAAGTTGGAGACTTCCTGGATGGGGCGTATTAACATTCTCAAAGCTTACATCTTGCCTAAATTAACATATTTGTTCAGGACTATCCCGTATAAGATACCTAGTAGTACCCTAAGAGACTTTGAAATTTTATTTTCGAGGTTTATTTGGGCTAAAAAGAAACCAAGAATCCCTAGCCAGATCCTAAAACGTAATCTTCATTCTCATGGCCTGGGCTATCCGGACCTGCGGAAAATATATGCGGCTTCGCAAATGACACATGTTCTTGCTTGGAACTCATGCCACCATAAAGCAGGCTGGAGGGCACTGGAAAGAGTTTTATGTAATAATATAGACATGTCACTGATGATCTGGCTCCCACGTAGACTTTATGAAAAATTACTAATCCCCCTTAAAAGTATAAATGATATCATGGCCTCATTTTATAGAGTGAAGAAGTCGATGAAGGTTCATGATACTTTTTCTAGGATGGCCCCGATACAGATTGTCCAATTATGCGTCCCAAATATTGCTCTAACTAGGTGGAAGTATGCAGGGATTAACACCTTGGGAGAGGTATATGATAGCGAGGGAGTAGTGCCCTTTGATACATTAACAAAGAACTATAATCTCCCCGCCGTAGAGATATATACGTATATTCGAATGAGATCATTCTTGATGAAATATCCTCCATCAGATATTACCGATTGGGATAGATTTCTCACCCAGGTAGGGAACAAAAATCTTGTCGCGAAGTGCCGGGGGTTTTTCGATAAGGGGGTGACGATCGACAAGCCTCCGGCCCTTAGGCAGTGGGAGACGGATATGGGGAAAGTATTCCCGCTCCAGGCCTGGTTGAAAGCCTGGCAAGATATGAGAAAATCTGTTCATTGTATTAATATCCAGGAGCAATACTATAAACTTACACATAGGTGGTACTTAGTCCCCACCCGCCTGGCAAAATACGCAACACAGGCTGATGATTTATGCTGGCGCTGTGGCAGAGCGGTGGGATCCCAGCTACATACCTGGTGGGAATGCGAGGAACTTACTCCTCTTAAGAGGAAGGTAGAAAGTATTTATAGAGAGATATATGGAAGTGACGAGCCACTCACCTCATACACGTTCCTCTTCCACCTGGATTTCCCGACTTCTGATGTGTATGTAAAAGCCTTATGCGTTAACATATTATCTGCATGCAAACTATGTATCTCCAGGTATTGGAGACAGACAACTACTCCAACGTGGACAGAAGTTAGAAATCAGATTGATTTCCAGGCTAGGGCTGAAGGCTATTTTTATCGAACAAACAACACTGTGGATTGGGAAAAATACGAGCGTATCTGGCTAAAATGGGTGAGATCCCCTTCAAAGGACTAGATGTGAAGTGAGTGCTAGACCCCCCGTGGGTTGATGGTAGAAACCTAGGATTACTGGCAAAAGAGATAAGAGGCGCCCCCATAAATTATAAATAATAAACTTTAATTGTAATCTAAAACCCCATTGATTAATCTCATAAATATGATATGTTTATACCCATGTCACACCCCTTAGTCCCCCCCAGCCCAAGAAACTGGAAATACTCCTTGGACTGATTCGACCCCATATAATTATACACCTGGCCGAATGAATGACGTATGACTGCGAGTTTGTCTGTGGACAATAGACTGAAGAATTGGACGGTACTGTATAACATATCACCCTTTAGGGAGCCGTACTCGCGGACTCTTTATCCTCTTGGACATATTCTTCTATATCTCTCTCTGGTCCCTCTTCCTTTATCCTCACCTTTTCCTTTCCATACCGGAGGGGAGGGGTCTGGGGGGAGCGGGACGGGAGGAGAATGTATGGAAGCCTGCCCCTGGAGATGGGGGACAACGGGAAGGCTCTGTATCCAATTCAGTATGATTGTTCTAATGTGTACCATCTACTATGCCAAACTTTTCTGTTCTGAGCGCATTGTATCATAAAAGTGAAATGTTTTATATACGAAATTATTACTATACAATGGTAAAAATTTGTAATCTGATAAAAGAAAATTTAATAAAGATTAATAAATATAAAAAAAAAAAAAAACTAGGCACTTGCTCGCTTTTAAACATAGATTTAAAAATATAGTCAAAATTACTTGCGAACAGAATGAAAAAGGTATTGTCAGAAATACTCAATTATGTCCAAACAAGGTTTATTTAAAGGAGACAAACTGGAGACAACATAAGGAAATTCTCAAGTTTAATCAAGCACTTAGAGAAGCTGCAAGTTCCGGGTCTGATGCTCGCATTGGATGCGGAAAAAGCATTTGACCACTTGCATTGGAAATTCCTGGAACTTGCACTTCTTAAATTTGATTTCCCAAAACAATTAATAAAAGCGATGTTGGCGATGTATGGACGCCCTTCGGCAACAGTCTTGTACTCTGGATTCCAATCACAGAATTTTTGATTACAAATGGAACTCGCCAGGGGTGCCCACTGTCACTTATATTATATGTCCTTGCACTGGAACCTTTGGCATCAAAAATCCGGGCAGATATTAATATAAGAGGAATACAACATCCCAAGGTGAGTCAAATAAAAGCAGGGTTGTTTGCAGATGATATTTTATTGTCCTTAACTCAACCAGTAGAATCTCTCCCTGCACTGATGGAACAACTGAGTGATTATGGGAAAGTGTCTTAATAAAAAAAAGATGGCTATATAATAAAAATAGAAAAAAGTCGGGGGTAACCCGAACGTTAGTTTATAATGGCTAATTTTAAACAATATACATCTGTTTGGCTGGTCAGAGGTAGCCGCTTCTTTTATATTGTATATGTTCTATACCACCATTTATATTGACCATTGGGTCCATTATTTATATTTTGATACATTTGGTGGAAAAAAAAATTGTTGTTGTTTTTTCACTATTTGTTGTTTGTTTTGTGTGTCCCAGCAGCTGGTGGGGATATGCTACATACCACCTGAATTTATGTTATCCTGCTTTTTAATTATATTACCTATTAAAGCTTTATGCATTGCTTATTCTTAATTGCTTTATTGTTATTTTTCTCTAAAAGCTCTATTGCTTTCGATTTGTTTTGTTTTCTTTTGTTCTCTTTGCCATTATATGGGAAAGTGTCTTGCCATAAAATAAATCACAAGCACTTTCAATTGACATGAATAAAAAAGATCTTATGAAAATAGAAAGTATATGAATTTGATTGGCAAACAGAGTTTATCGATTATCTGGGGATAAAACTATCGGAGAATACAGCTAATATGTTGCAGCTTAATATTTATGACAAATGGAAAAAACTGAAACAAGATCTGATTAAATGGACTAAAATAGAAATATCATGGACAGGTAGAATATCAGCGATTAAAATGGCAGTAATACCAAAAAATCTGTATGTGTTTAGGGCCTTACTGCTTAAAATTCCATGTATTTTTTTCTGGAAGCTCAGAGAGATATAAATAAATTTGTAAATAAAGAAATGAAATCTAGAATTAAAAAAGCAGTTTTATACAATACACATAAAACAGGAGGGATGGGCCTTCCAAATTTGGAATGGTACTATTTATCTGCACAGATTGCCCAATTAATTTAGTTAATTGGAACAAAAGAGCAGAAATAGCATTATTCAACATCCACCCAGAGCTAACATGAAAGTATATAGGAAGACTGGTGGGACATGTACTGCTGGTGGGGAAACAGGGCATAGCCAGAAACTGGAAAACACAAAACCTCCCAGATATAAAGGAAATACCGTATTTGCTTGAATATAAGACAAGGTTTTTTTCAGAATATAAGACCCCTCGTCTTATATTCAAGGTCGTCTTATAGTCTGACCTCAAATTGAGGTCAGAATATAAGACAGGGATCCAGGTCCCCCGCAGAGCTGCAGGGGACCTGGATCCCCCTCTCTAACAGCCGGTAGATGTCTGTGCGATGCGCCGGGTCCTTCTGGCTTCATCATAAAAGTCCTGGCGGAAGTGCCGGTCAGCAGCAGAGGATGTCTGCGCGTATCGTGCAGACATCCTCCGGCTGCCCCCACTAGCCACCAGGAGATTTGGGCAGCAGGGGAATGTCTGCACGATCCTCCATGCTGCCCGACACTTCCGTCTATTATGATGGACCGGCTGTCCGTCATAATAGACGGATGTGTCAGGCAGCATGGAAGATGTCTGCACATATCATGCAGACATCCCCTGGCTGCCTCCACTAGCCACCAGGGAGTGAGAGACAAGGTGAGGGGGAGGCAGGGGGAGAGAGAGACAAGGGGTGGGGGGGAGAGACAAGGGGAGGGAGGGGGGCAGAGAGAGACAAGGGGAGGGGGGAGAGAGACAGGGGGAGGGGGAGAGACAAGGTGAGAGGGAGGGGGAAAATAGAGAGAGAGAGAGAAAAGGAGGGAGGGGGAGAGAGAGAGAGAAAAGGAGGGAGGGGAAAAGAGAAAGAAAAGTTTGGAGGAGGGAGAGACAACATGGGAGGGGGAGAGAGAGAGAAAGCTGAGGGGAGGGGGAGAGAGAGGCTGCATTGGCACATAAAAGGAAATAAAAACAAGAAATGCATTTTTTTAATATCATAATTTTTATTAAATAAATAAATATGTGTCAACGGCATCATTTCTTTAACTAATCTATGGTTCTCAGAAGGCTTTCTCTTTAGGTACATATGGGGTTTAACTATATAACCTGTTGACACATCTCTTGAGTCAACATTACTGCAATTTTTTAAAAGCCTGTGAAAACCCCTTTTACAATTTTGAGCAATTATATACAAAAGAAAATTGAGTATTTGAAATAAGTCAACCATACTCCCCCTTACTATTAGTACTTTTATCTTACCTGTGATGGCTGACAAAGCAGAATAAATATAACACATACACTACTACATTTTCCATGAAATACAGGTAGAGCTTCAATTACTTTACCTTTACAGGCATCTGGTGCAGAGAAAGGTATCTTCAAATCACGGAAGAACCCTGGTTTACATTTCTGGCAGTTTATGCCTTCTGTGTTGTGTTGGCAATGATCACACACACCTCCACTGCGGTTCCCTGAAGCCAGCCATACATCTTGGCTGAAGTGACAACTGTCTGCATGATCATTACACTTACATTCTGAAAATAGCAAAAAGACGAAAGAAGATGTGAGCGGAATAAGGCAGCCCATCACTTGTAATGAATGGTGGGCATGACTGGTGGTTAGAGGTTCTCCACCAGTGAGAACTTATAAACAAACAGGTTCCCAACCATTCTGAGATCACAACCCCCCTTGAATTCATCAACATCTCTTGCAACCCCTCTCCGTTTTAAGCCTTATTGGTTCTTAGTCATCATTTACTTACACATTAGATAGACATCCTCTATCATCTCCATTACACATTTCAATTCTTTCATTTGTACGCACTTTACACCCTGTGTTTGTGAGCCCTGTGTTTGTGCGCTTGTGAGTAATACAGATGCCTAAGGTCATTTACATTTCGAAAAATGGCCATCTAGCACTGTGATTGAATGAGAGAATTCACAGAAAATCTGTTTGAAGTGTACCCACAGTGAATTATTCTATGCATGAAATTACTCTCCTTAGGTTATGGGACAAAATGTATACGAAGTTTTGAAACATTTCCGCATATACTGTATCTCTGTGGGAACTCTGAAAAGTGAGGTCCAGGTGAGTTGTATGTGAGTTGAGGTGATATGAACAGTCATCTCAGTGACTTAACAAAACATTATATTGAAACCATTTTCTTCTGCTAGAAGAGTTCCAATGGCCATGGATAATGTATAATTTAATCTTGAATAATTAAAAAATTGTTCATCTCACCTTATTCTTGGGGACAATTTTGGGAGAATATTACAAAAGGAGTCATGGGGACAAATAGTAACCTCAAAATACACTAATAAACAAATACAAGAGGTGCATTTAAGAATATACTTTAAGCCAGGAACCCCTTATTTTTGGGTGTATGTGGAGCACCCATCCTACGTGCCATCATTTTTCTAATTTCTTAAACCATTACAAACAATTTTCTAAAATTTACAAAGCTTTTTAAAGAGCAACCATGAAGAGGAGGTAAGGTGAATAATGGGAAATATGTTCTGCACAAGACACAGGTCATGTAAGTACAAATGTGTAATCTAACACATGTTTAAAACTGCTGAACTCTCTTCAAAAAAAAAAAAAAAAAGCTTTTTATGCTCTGTTGATTTATGTACATATTTTAGGTGGCACTTTAAAAACAACAGCAAATTATTACTAGTAGCCATGATAAACATGCAGCATATTTCCAGCATTTGTCAAGGTTAACAAAGCATTCCGTAAATATTTTTATCATAAAGGTCTCCCTAGCACAGTGGTGAAAAATTATTTATGCAGCAAGCATACCACAAGCAGTGTGCAGATGTGTTTAGTAGTTACCATTAAAGGTCTACTCAATATAAAGAGAATTACAGGGAATTGAGATGCGAATTTCAAACTTTATGTTAATATAGCTGAGTAAACGGGCACGCTAAGCCGTCTTTTGCCGGCTGACCGACTATTTTGTTTATGTGTGAGTATGTAAGTGTGTATACATGTATTGTGTGTGTGCATGTACTATATGTGTGAGTATGTAGGTGTGTATACATGTAGTGTGTGTGTGAGTGAGTATGTAAGTATGTATGCATGTAAGTCTCTGCATTGACAAGTCCTCAACAAACAAACTCCGAGAAGCCAATCCAAGCCAAAAGAAAGAAAAGCTGAAAATCATATCAATAAGACATAGCTTGCTCACTAAGGAGATTTCATTTAATGGAAAACAAATATCCCTGTGTCTACCCTGTATTACTGCTACAGTATATTAATGTTTTTCATTTTCTCCTTAGTAACATGACCTTTTGACCTTTTCTTTCCCGTGGTGACAAGGGCTGTTTTGAAATTTCTGTGGTGTTTGTGTTTTCTTCTTTCTCACATATTGTACCCACACAAATTATATATTGTTTTTATCGCCATAAGAGCTTTCATTAGATACCATTATGTCATCATATCTTATAATTTACTACAAAAACAATCATAAAATATGAAAAAAATAAAAAAACACTTTTTCTAACTTTGACTTAAAAAATTATTTACACAAATACAATCATTAAAAAAGACCCCATCTAAATAGTTTCTAAACCCGAACCCTAAATTTAACCCGAACCGTAAATTTAACCCATAATATATTCCAATTTTAATTTCATTGTAACCCTAAGGGTTAAAGGAAGAGGCTAGTGAGGATTCACAGCATGCTCCAAATACTTGCCACACATATATGGAGGAGTAATTTGTGCTGTTCACCTATTAAATGAAAACGTTTTGAAAAAAAAGTGGCAACCACCTTTTTTTCCATTGCAGACGTTTGGGAGGTTCGGGCCCAACATGTTTCATGATCGGTATGATCATGAAACATTGTGTTCCCAAATCTCTGCAATGCCTAAGTTAGCAATCACTGCTAAGCCCTATTAAATAACAGTACTGAAACTGGGGAACTATTCCTTTTTAAAATATCAGCGAGACACTGGTGGGTGTGGCTTTAGAGGAGGAGTGACAGTGCTACTGTGCATGCATTGTATCACTGCTACTGAAACAGTATTTGTCTCTGGTGTCCCAAACGCCAGAGAATGAAATCAGGACAGAGGGATAGTCATACAACACTTATAGCGGGACTGTATAGGCTAGATTAAATGATTGATGCAATGTCATCACAGTCATCTTAAGAGAAAGTAACATGATCAGAAATCAAAGGTGGAGTAAAAATTCAGTAAAAATATTCTGGCTTTATTTTCAGCTGCCTATTTTATAAAGCGTGACAATTTTATTCATGGGGTTTGCTTTAAATTATACCAGTATGATAAGTTTTCTTAGGCTAGTAGACTCCTGAATGTTTTGGTGTCAGGCCATACTAACAAATATACTCAAAGAATACCTAACTTACAGAGAAACACTGTTTATATGTAATGTGTTATATGTACATTCCTCCAAAGAACAATGCTTCCTTACTTCTGCACAGATTGGGTACCCCAGTTTTCCCATTTGCTGCCTGCCATGGTTGGTCGTTATACAGTGGAGTGCAGCGTTCACAATTAGGGCCTTCTGTATTGTGCTTGCAGATGCATCTTCCGTAGACCTATTATGACACAACATAAATGAAATGATACAGACATGCTTTTTGTATAGTAATTGGAATGACATATCAGATTACAAATATTCAAATTACTCATACTTTTCAGACATTCATAGCTTTCAATCACAGTCAAACTATTTATTTTATGTCTTATTTTCTCTAAGAAATACCAGGAATAAATGCATGGGAGGGGAAAGATTTTATTTCAGAACTAAGGGATCTCTCCAGCTTAAGAAAATGCAATTTTTTTGTGGCGCATGTTTCATGAAAGGGATTCTGTCACCAAACACACATCAGATGTGAAGGCAATGAAGAAAATACAGAAATTAAGGTATCTGTGCTTTTAACACTCACACAAATACTGAACGAAAGCTATTTTCAGGCACAAATAATGAGATGATGTTATAAATTTGCATATTTGCAGCCACCAATAGGAAAGTTTAGTATGTTATGCTAATTTTGAACGCAACCACTCCCAATATGTTGCAGAGATTTGCCCACAAACTGGTAAACGGCTTCAAACACTTCCCCCTGGCAGGAGAAGGGATGCTGTTTCATCTCCCGGCAACCAAAAAGCTCAGTACAGATACAGCTTGTGTGAAATGGACAGTTTTCAAATGTGTTTTTTTGGCATGCTTAAGATATTGGAGGTTATCTACTGCTTGATCTACTGAAGATTTTCCTTCACTATTTATTTGACTAGGATAAGTGAGTTATTAGGTCTCAGTAGGGGGTGGGGCTTTGTTTCCCTGAATTTTATGCAATGCTATTATTTATTAGTCCATGGTGCATTGTCTACTTTGTCAGTTCTATTGTTATGGGATTATGCCATGTGGACTAAGCTGAGCTTTCCTGAATGGGGCAAAGTGTCATGAACTGGAAGTGACCTATCCACAACTTATACATTACCACATTATTATAATTTTAATTGTTATTTTTAATGGGAAGTTGAATGTGCTGCTTTTGTGCAAAGTGGAATTTACCACATTTTGTGCAAAGTGGCTGCCACATTGCTACCAAAGTGGCCCGAAGATTAATAAAATAAAAATATTTAAACATAATAATAAAAAAATAACATCACACATAATTAAATACAACAAATAAAGTAAATTAACATTAAATATTTACCAAAATGGTAAAATGATTATATTACTATAAATATACTATTGCTATATATAACATTAATATATTATAATTGTATATGATTTTTGCGGTTTAAAATATGTTTATTTTAATAATTTTACACATTTCTCTTCAATTCTCAAACTAAAATCTGGATAATTGATATGTTCGAATTTTGTGTATGATTCCCGAATTTGGAGCACCTTCGATGGTGATCCACGCATACTGGGTAGCCAAAATTCTATTCTTTTCATAGTGCAATTGGATGATCTGAATGCTTTCGAAGTTTTGGTTTCCAAACGGCCCAAAAAAATGATTTGTTCCGAAATAAATTATATGTAGTGGCCGAATTTTGGAAATTCGATCCAATCTGGCTTCATTTCAGGCCAGATCTGTCCATATTGAGTAGAACCTATAACTTCTTTTTTTTGCAGATAGGTGTCCATTAAAGGTAAGCATTGCAATTACAAAAAATAACTAATTAGTCATGTTAGGTTTTAGAATATCATCTTTGGCATTAATTCATTCATGTTTTTCAGAATGGAATTGCTAGT
This sequence comes from Pelodytes ibericus, assembly GCA_036172795.1. Taxonomy (NCBI): domain Eukaryota; kingdom Metazoa; phylum Chordata; class Amphibia; order Anura; family Pelodytidae; genus Pelodytes; species Pelodytes ibericus. Next base: position 68,100,273 of record CM069858.1, on the reverse strand, counting down.
TAAAATCATACACACCTATTTGCTGTCTCTCAGCTGCCTGTGTATTAACGCACTGTAACTTAAATCATTCATTAGCTCTTTAGTTGATATAAATCCGGATTATTTAATTGCCTTTAAACAAATATCCATGGTTCCTATAATATGAAATTGTCTGACAAACCCTGTAAATCATGTAATATTTGCTCAGAGGGGTCTGCCTGGAGTACCCATCATTGCATTCAGTGTGCAAACTGCTTTGTTTACATCAAAATGACTGTCATTTAATATGCTTCATAGCAGGGATTATAGAGTACTTTCTGTTTATCATAAGAAGCCTCAGAAGCTCATCCAGACATTCAGTACTCGTGATACAGTATCTGCAATAACGTGTCACTATTATACCAAATATAAAACAAATTAACGAAACCTTGAAAATGATACACGGAAATATTTCAAATGAATGCTTTTTGAACTCTTTGAAGAATACATGAAAAGAGAGTATAATTCTGCCGGCAGGCTTGCCAAAGTGGACACTTTTTATGGAGTGAATATGACATTTTACTTGCAGCTGTATTAAGAATTTATGTATGTCCAGAGACAAATAAATGAATCAAGGAGGGTATTTTGTAGAAGCACAATGATTAATTAATTGATTTATTTCTGGATACACATGAATTCTTCATACTGCTAGGCAGAATGTAAAAGTCATATATGTCATTTAAATATAGCTAATGTGGCAACCCTACCTTCATCAAGAAAAGGATTACTAGTGACAGCATTGTGGACACTAATACTGTTTATGCATCTTGTCTGGAATTAAAGGAATGTACATAGTACAATTGGGTTCTGTTTCTTGCAAGTACTCTAAGGAAACAATATTTAAAGACAAAAACATTAGTTGCCTTTAAACTTAAATTCACATTTGCATACAGTTGTATTTTAAGTGATTGCACTTCATATTGAAAGATAAATATCAGCTACAAAACGGTAAATGCAGGCAGAGATGACAAAATACAATACTCATGTTGTTACTTTGTGGAAAATATACATGGTATATAACATTTGCATCATTTAACATTTCTTTACAATGTTAGTCATACACTTACATATGAGAGAATAGAATGGTTAGTGCACACATTTTTATAAATTTTAATGGAAGTTTTGTAACCGGGCACACTGATATGCCTTGTTCTATGGTGGCTTTTAACATATATGACTAATATCAGTGCATGACAATCATGGACCCAAGCCATCCAGTGCAGAAACCACCTAATAGTCATAAAATAAAGACATAAAGACTGCTGCTACTTCACTTATACTGACCCTAGAGCAAAGATAAACAATGTGCTTAAGTGTGAACCTAACAGCTAGACTTGTACTCCCAATTAGAGGTTCTTAGTCCAATTAGACATCTTGCAAGAATTGTACTTTCCCTCTGATGTTTATTATAATCTGATTATAATAAGATGTATTTTTTCTTAGCAGTAGTCCCAAGTGTCCACTGTTGTTTGCTGGCTCATACTTCAGTGTCATGAAAGGGAATAATTCTGTTTTTATCATTGTGCCGTGTCACTCCATGGACAATACAATGAAAATTATCTTACTGTTTAAGTAATAAGTATTAAGGTATTTTAAGTGCATTACATTTCTTTGTGACCACCTCTTATGATGGCTTCAAGAGCTGACTTTCTCATGTACATGTACTAAACTGATATTAAAAACTGATTATGTAAATGTCATATGTCATCTAATGTTTACTTGTCATTAAAGGCTTACTACCATAGTATTAAATTATCTTATTAAGCAGGAACTGCTTTTGAGTTGCCCACCAGACCAGTCTCCAACTTCTTCCATGTTAACAGGCTGAGCTACAAGCTTGTCAACAGATCGGAGATTCAGTTCAATGGAAGACGCTTATGCACTGAGCAGTTTAAAAACAGAAAATAAACATATTTACAAAGAGGAGTCAAGGTTGGTCCTGGTCATAGTCCTGCTAGACATACAACCTATGTAATTCAACTGTTAATAGAAAATATTATTGAGCAATCGGATGATTATTATCGTGAAGCACAGCCTATGTCTGGACTCTGAATCTCCTCCCCTGGTCACTACTGGCTACACAGTAAAATCTCTAGCTAATCTCATTTCATGTATAAAACTGGCACATGTGGAAATAGTTGAGCTACTGCTGAGTGCTGAAATAACTCACAGCAAAATTGTGTTCTACGTTTGCCAGTTCTGCACTTCTGGTTCGTTTAGTGCTGGCAACTGAAAGTCGCCGAGAACTCAACCAAATCCATTTTGCCAGTGGCTTTAGTACACCCGAACACATAAATGTGGGCTGTATAAATGAGGTGCAACCACATTTTTGTTAACTTCTCAACACCTTATGTGTGCGGGTGTTTTTATACATAATCTCCATGTCTGCTTAGTGTATGTGTCGAAAACTGTATGTTTCACTCAATGGAGAACATCACAGGGTTCAGTGGGATATATCATATACCATCTTCCTATTTATCTCTTTGTTACTTTCTTGTTTAAACTATGTTTTTTTTTAGTTTTGTGTAATAAACTATACTCATGTTGTATAATATATACCAAAATAACTGTAAAATGATATAAGAAAGGGAAGTAGAGCCATAGCTATTATTTGTGCTCATGGTGAGAATAGAACATTTCACACTTCTTGTATTGAGTTTCATAGTCGTTATCTGATGAAACTGACATGCCTTGTTGGGGTTCTCAGTTGGTTGGGAGGATTATTTCCTAGGATCTTCCCTAGATATCAGTGGTGTTGAGGGAGCAGTTTGCAAGAAACCAGGACTGCCCACACTAGCTAAGTAAAAGATATTCCCTTTTTTTTGCTGCAGGAACCAATGAGAATAATTTCATTGAAATGAATGGAATATCCTGTTTCTCTATTCATGTCATCAGACAATGTATTGCACTGTTAAGAGATCCTACTGGGTAGAAGTGCAAGGTCACTCACAGTCCACAAAATGTAATCATTTTGAGGATCACAGGAAGTGACTGGATGAAACAAACCTTTATATCCTAAGTGTCTATATAATCAGTGCTGCCGCACCTGCAGTAAACATGCAGAGTAATCACTAGGGAGGGCTTGTGATTTATGCAGAATGCCTGCATCAAATCACATGGGACAAATGCCTGTGCACTATACAAGCAGTAATCTTCATCTTGCACCAAAGTGAGTTTGGGGACTAGACTGTCCCTTTAAACCTCTTGACATCCCTTGGATATTGCAACATAATTTGCCGTTTGGCTATTTTGCTTAATGAACAGGTGTAAATTAATTAAATGATCAATTGCAGTTAATTAAATCCAAGTTCATTATCAAATGATTAACTTTCTAAACATATTCACAAAGTAAGTTTGTTCTAGCTGCAAATTTGCTATGGAAACTAACACTGATCATGACTGCTTACTTTCTGATAGACAGATTAACCCTATCTACAACCAAATGAACTAATGCATAACAGAAATTGGGATGCACAAAATGGTCTTTTTCCCAAAAAATAATGCATTTCATGAAACTTAATATTTATACATGAATGTGAGTTAGGTGATATTTTTTAGTACTTCACATTTAGATATTGTTATTGCTTTTTCCTTTTTAAATCTACTTTTTTTGAAACAGTCAAAACTGAGTTTTTGCAATAATTCTTTCTGTGGTGCGCAGCCCACATTCGTATGGCTTATCTCCTGCTCAGAAGTGGCGTAATGGAACTTCTCTGGACAGTCAAGTGACTTATTATAGATTTCCTTTGGTTTACACCAGATGTATTTTGCTTGCTATCATTACTGAACAATGTACGAGAAATATATTTAGAGCTTTTCCATTATTTCACACATCCAATTACTGCATGTCTTACTGTATTTCTGATTCTAGGTAGACCATGGCAAAAGTTTTAAGGACAGTGCATTGATGGAATCCCAAGTCCCAGTCTTCTGGATCTATGAATATCTCATTGCATTTCCACATTGGGAGAATATATTGCACACCTACTGCAGGTTACAAGCTACTGTGAGCGTTCTTATGTGCTGAACCCTGTGTGAACTTGCATATTTAATGAACGTTTAAAGGTGGAAGTTAGTCTAGAGCTTGGCACCGAATAGTTCTCTAGTTCACATGACATTCCATGGAGTTTAAGGGGAAATGCCGTGCCTCTCACTCGACTGGACAAACCTCTTGACTCAAAGACCGGTATCCGTTTCTTCTGCATAATTCCAAATCAGAATAAAGGAACTCATGTTCAGACAGAGATGTGGCTACAGACTGCTTATTCCTCAGGATGTTCTATATTACATTTCTCACATTGTATGGAAAAAAATTAGCAATAACTTTCTAGACTTTTTAAAGTGAATTTAAGGTACTTATCTAGGAGCACAACATACATCAGTAAATAATGTTTGAAAAAAAAAATGTCTTATTGAAAAAACAATTGCTTTAATTAATCTATAAGATGTATGTATGATAAATAAATACCTCTCCACCCATTTCCTGTAATACACATATTTTATTTTTTGGATTCAACGTTCTGCAGTAGGTTTGGAAGCCTTTGTATGACATCACTGAATTCATCATATAAATGTCAGCACACAAATAAGCCACTCATTACACATCCACACAATGAATGATTACACTATCTCCCGCAGCTATGCTCCTGGCTTTTGAGTGTTTTTTGACTGTCACGCAAGAGATTCTGACTAAATCAACAGCAACTTAATAGCTACTTGTGAAACCTACCTCTTTTACCCAGAGAAATAACAGCTGAAAATCAACACTACATAGCAAATATCTTACTGTCTTTTCATTTCATAATTTTCTTCCTCAAATAGTTTTTTTTGCAAATCATCTTTAGTAATTTAGCTTCACTTTGGTTTAATGAAGCAGAGAGTGTAACATTTATGATTTATTTATATTGGTAACAATTTTTCTAGATGACTTGCTAAGGATTGTATTCAGGCAGCGGCATATACAAACAGACTTCTGTGAAGTACTAAGAGAGTTATTGATAAGAGATGAGCCATATCTAAAATATACCTTGTAAACATAACAATTCTGCATGCACAAATCTCGGCCTATAAAATTCCTGCAACTTCCACTTATTTATTAATCGAGAATTCAATGTTTAAGACATTGTGAAAGAAGCACAGTCTGAGATGAAAACTGGTAGAAAACCTGAGAGGTTATCCGATACATTCTGTCTAAGCATGAATTCAAGGGATTTATTTACTAAACAGTGAGTTATAAAACTTAAGTAAAAATTATCGAAAATGAAGAATTCTGAATTTTAATTCACATCTCTAAAGTAAGTTCACCTTTGTAGAGAATTAATTCTTAATCAAATAAATATTTTTCAAATCTTATTTAAAAAGGCCGGATACAACAAAAAGGCAAAAACAAAGAGTTTAGACCTTTGCCTAGTTCAGTATTAACTACTAGTACCAGAAGTACTACGTACTACCTTTCCTACTGAGTTCAACTTGTACTAAATCAACTGCTCCTGAGAATGCAGTGTTTGACTGCAGCAATTTGCAACTGTAAGCTCATTTTTAAACAGAAAAAAATGTATGGTCTAGGATTTGGGTTATAGGTGAACAGCAGATCTGTTAGCTTACTTCTTGCTACAATACCTGTAGAAGCATGGAAAGCAAGATTTTGTGCTCTATTAGCATCAATCACTGGAGCAAATAATAAATTGCAATACTCACCATCTGCAGTTTGCTTGTTGTTCTTGGTTGCCGATATCCCTCGATAGGGATACAATGATCTGAGTGTCCATTGCAAAAACAACTGCCCTTAACAATGAAATCATAGACTGCATAGTGTGCGAAATATTGTGGTTTGATTTCTGGATCCTTGTTCTGGCAGGGACATGTTTGTTGCTTCAACAGTTGCACACGCAGGTTTGTGATTTTCAGCTGGTCTTGTGCAGCTTGACTATAAGGATCCTCAATGGAATAAGGGTCTGACATAGTGCGATATATGACCTATAGAGACAACAACAGACACAAGGTTTAGTATAATAGCAGTATATAAAAGTCAGTCTAAGTTGCCAAAACTGGAAAATGCATCAGCTAATGAAATATTTGAATCCCACATCTGGGTATCAATGGATAGTGCAGCAAGGCTAGAGTTCACTCACCACGAGGACCACCAGGGAACACTGCCACCCCGCCTCCCAATCCCAGGTACCAGCGTGCCGGTCCCCCCCTCCCAGGCTAAAGGTAAGAAGGGAGAGGAAGACATAATGCCTGTTATTTTATTTGTTATTTACCCCCCCTACACACACACACACAATCCATTCTAACATTTATACAGCACTCTCTTTTTAGTTTTTTATTTTTATTTTATAAACAATTCAAAAAAGTTGCTTAGAGAATACATAAAAAATTACATAGAAAATACATTTGGGTATATACATTTCAGTTATTGTGTATAAAAACATCAATCTTTGAATAGCTGTAGTCTTCATGCTAGGACTACCGTCCCTTTAATCTACAGGGAGTGCAGAATTATTAGGAAAGTTGCATTTTTGAGGATTAATTTTATTATTGAACAACAACCATGTTCTCAATGAACCCAAAAAACTCATTAATATCAAAGCTGAATATTTTTGGAAGTAGTTTTTAGTTTGTTTTTAGTTTTAGCTATTTTAGGGGGATATCTGTGTGTGCAGGTGACTATTACTGTGCATAATTATTAGGCAACTTAACAAAAAACAAATATATACCCATTTCAATTATTTATTTTTACCAGTGAAACCAATATAACATCGCAACATTCACAAATATACATTTCTGACATTCAAAAACAAAACAAAATCAAATCAGTGACCAATATAGCCACCTTTCTTTGCAAGGACACTCAAAAGCCTGCCATCCATGGATTCTGTCAGTGTTTTGATCTGTTCACCATCAACATTGCGTGCAGCAGCAACCACAGCCTCCCAGACACTGTTCAGAGAGGTGTACTGTTTTCCCTCCTTGTAAATCTCACATTTGATGATGGACCACAGGTTCTCAATGGGGTTCAGATCAGGTGAACAAGGAGCCCATGTCATTAGATTTTCTTCTTTTATACCCTTTCTTGCCAGCCACGCTGTGGAGTACTTGGTCGCGTGTGACGGAGCATTGTCCTACATGAAAATCATGTTTTTCTTGAAGGATGCAGACTTCTTCCTGTACCACTGCTTGAAGAAGGTGTCTTCCAGGAACTGGCAGTAGGACTGGGAGTTGAGCTTGACTCCATCCTCAACCCGAAAAGGCCCCACAAGCTCATCTTTGATGATACCAGCCCAAACCAGTACTCCACCTCCACCTTGCTGGCGTCTGAGTCGGACTGGAGCTCTCTGCCCTTTACCAATCCAGCCACGGGCCCATCCATCTGGCCCATCAAGACTCACTCTCATTTCATCAGTCCATAAAACCTTAGAAAAATCAGTCTTGAGATATTTCTTGGCCCTGTCTTGACATTTCAGCTTGTGTGTCTTGTTCAGTGGTGGTCGTCTTTCAGCCTTTCTTACCTTGGCCATGTCTCTGAGTATTGCACACCTTGTGCTTTTGGGCACTCCAGTGATGTTGCAGCTCTGAAATATGGCGGCAAGTGGCATCGTGGCAGCTGCACGCTTGACTTTTCTCAATTAATGGGCAGTTATTTTGCGCCTTGGTTTTTCCACACGCTTCTTGCGACCCTGTTGACTATTTTGAATGAAACGCTTGATTGTTCGATGATCACGCTTCAGAAGCTTTGCAATTTAAGAGTGCTGCATCCCTCTGCAAGATATCTCACTATTTTTGACTTTTCTGAGCCTGTCAAGTCCTTCTTTTGACCCATTTTGCCAAAGGAAAGGAAGTTGCCTAATAATTATGCACACCTGATATAAGGTGTTGATGTCATTAGACCACACCCCTTCTCATTACAGAGATGCACATCACCTAATATGCTTAATAATACTCATTTGCCTAATAATTCTGCACTCCCTGTATATCACTTCCCTTGGCATAGAAGAACATTGATGTAATACCCAAGCTCTCCATATAAATACAGAGACAAAAACAGACGTGTACGGCGGTTGGACCCTGGCTGGGGGGGGGGTCGGTGGCATCTATAAGGTGTTGCTCAAAGAAACGTCACAGGGTCCCTTTCTCGTTAGCTGCTCTCATATATTTACCCCTTATATTTTTGTGGAGAGCTATTGTCCCTATCCTAAACATAACTTCTCAATCTTCTCAGCCCATTTTTTCCAGTAAAGATAATTCTCATAGTTTTCATTCATATGCCTGCTAATACTCATTTCCATGAGACACTGGTTCTCAACCTGTGCCTTTATAGAGGCCCAAATCGGAACCCTCACTGACCTCCAATTTCTGGCAATTTCCAGCTTCAGGGCCAAAAGAATATGAAAAATTATTCTATGCTTATTATAATTTGGAAAATTCATATGCAGGAGTGCTCTTTCAGGTGTTAAGGCCCATTCTCGTCCAAATAATCTGGATATACGCTGGGAATGGGCGTTCCAAATTGGTTTTAGAAGCCTGCAATTCCACCACACATGCATGAAATCGCCCCCCTCTGTTTCACACCTCCAGCAAGTTGGAACGGCATTTCGGGAACATCTTTGCTATTCTTGTGGGGGTCATATACCATCGTGCCGAGATCTTAAATTGGACTTCGTTCAGATTGAGGCAGTGAACCGCCGCATAGCATTTCTGTAGTGCTACGCGCCAGTCCGAACGTTCAAATCCTCCTCCCACTTCTTTATGGAGGGCATTAGTGTTTTGCTATTGTTCTCATTAATAAGGTGAACCACCATTAGCAAATTAGAAAAAAGCTTTTTATAATTATCTTGTTTAAGGAGCTTCATTAAAAGCTCAATCGCTTTTGTGTATTTTCCTGACCACATGGATTTTCTCAGAAGGCCCTTAATTCGTAAATATTTAAACACGTCCCTATCGTCAATGTCGTATTGGGATCTTAACGTAGCAAAAGATTTTAATTGGCCACCTTCCTGCAAATCTTCCAATGTATTTATACAGCACTCTCACACCCATCACACACATCACTCTCACACCCATCACACCCAGCACTCTCACACACACAGCACTCTCACACACAGCACTCTCACACACAGCCCTCTCACACCCAGCACTCTCACACCCAGCACTCACACCCATCACACACAGCATTCTCACACACAGCACTCTCACACCCATCACACACAGCATTCTCACACCCATCACACACAGCACTCTCACACCCATCACACACAGCATTCTCACACCCATCACACACAGCACTCTCACACCCATTACACACAGCACTCTCACACCCATCACACACACATAGCACTCTCACACATAGCACTCTCACACACAGCACTCTCACACACAGCACTCTCACACACAGCATTCTCACACACAGCATTCTCACACACAGCACACACAGCATTCTCACACACAGCATTCTCACACACAGCACTCTCACACACATCATAGACAGCACTCTCACACACAGCACATTCAGCACTCTTGCACTCTCACACACAGCACTCTCACACACATCATACACAGCACTCTCACACACAGCACTCTCACACACAGCACACACAGCATTCTCACACACAGCATTCACACACACAGCACTCTCACACACATCATAGACAGCACTCTCACACACAGCACATTCAGCACTCTTGCACTCTCACACACAGCACTCTCACACACATCATACACAGCACTCTCACACACATCATACACAGCACTCACGCACTCACACACATCACTCTCACACACACATCACTCTCACACACATCACTCTCACACACCGCCCCCTCACACACTGCCCCCCTCACACACCGCCCCAATCACACACCGCACCCCTCACACACCGCACCCCTCACACACACATACTGCACCCCTCACATACACACAGAACCCCCCAACACACTGCACAACAGACATACACAATACTTCCATATATATATATATATATATATATATATATATATATATATATATACACACACACACACACACAGCACCCCTCACACACATACTGCACATCTAAACACATTACATTCCAGACACACACTACATCCCTTACCCAACTCTGGATCATCTACACACATACACACACTAGATCCCTATATACACTCTGAAACCGTTATAAACACACACTCACTAGATCTCCTAAACACATTCTGGGTCCTTCAAACACACACTAGACTCATATATATATATGTATATATACACACACTAGATTCCTTGTAAGCAAACACATACTACACCCCTAAACACACACTACATCTATATACACACACACGCACACACACACACACACACACTATAGCCTGTATGCACCCACTTGCTATATCCCCTATACACACATTCTCTACAGCCCCTAGCCACATATGCATCACATTACACCACAAACACAAAACAACTAAAACCGACCTTATTACACAATACCACACCACAATCAGCTTACTCTACACACACGCAATCCCACAAGCAGGCTCCAAACACATGCTCAATACTCTTTCCTGGCATTTTTGTCTCCTGGTATCCATTTATAGAGACACCAGAGACAAGTTGCAAGGAAACACAGTGCAAGCATGTTATTAAATTTGCTTGCACTGTGCAGAACAAATACAGGGCTTTTTTCTCATGCTAGAGCTCTTCAGCAGAGCTCTGCGCATGGTCTGCCCTGGAAGAGCATTGAACCAACATGCTCACTTTGAGAGGGAGCGTGTTTGTCATTGGTGATGACAAAACACACCTACTCATACATAGCTGGTTTAGGTTTTATGTGTCTGACTGGATGTGTTTGCATGTATGTATGTGTCTAATACAGGGCTCGACAAACCCCGGGCGCCAGGTCGCCATGGCGACCAGGAAATCAGACCTGGCGCCCAGGTATCGTGAGCCCCGCAGGGTGCCTTGGCAATAGGATTTTTTTCTTCTTCTTCTCTTTAATCTAGCGGTGCGCGAGGGAGCAGAGTGAGTGCACCGGCTGCACAGACTTCCTGCTCCGCCCCCTTGCGCACCGATCACCGGGGAGCTCAGAAGGAAAGCAAAGCTGCTCTCTGCCACTGGGCTAGAACACGCTCCCCCAGCCCCCTCCCTGCATTGAGGCTGGAACGCAACCCCCTCCCCTCCCTGCATTGATGTGTTATAGCAGGGAGGGGGGACATTGATAGGTGAGCTTTTTTTTTTCTTTCCTTAAAAAAAAAATAAAAAAAACCTGCTGCCGTGTGTGTGTGTATATATGTGTGTCACTGGTTGTGTATGTGTGTGTATATATGTGTGTGACTGGATGTGTTTGTGTGTGTAAATATGTGTGTGACTGGATGTGTATATGTGTGTATATATGTGTGTGACTGGATGTGTATGTGTGTGTATATATGTGTCTGACTGGATGTGTTTGTGTGTGTATATATGTGTGTGACTGGATGTGTATGTGTGTGTCTATATGTGTCTGACTTAAAAAAAAAAAAAACCTGCTGCCTTGTATGTGTTTGTATATATGTGTGTGACTGGATGTGTTTGTGTGTATATATGTGTGTGACTGGATGTGTATGTGTGTGTATATATATGTGTCTAGATGTGTTTGTGTATATATCTGTGTGTATATTTGTGTCTAGATGTGTTTGTGTGTATATATGTGTCTGGATTTGTTTGTGCGTATATATGTGTCTGGATGTGTGTGTGTATATATGTGTCTGGATGTGTTTGTGTGTATATATGTGTCTGACTTGATGTGTTTGTGTGTATATATGTGTCTGACTGGATGTGTTTGTGTGTATATATGTGTCTGACTGGATGTGTTTGTGTGTATATATGTGTCTGACTGGATGTGTTTGTGTGTATATATGTGTCTGACTGGATGTGTTTGTGTGTATATATATGCCTGACTGGATGTGTTTGTGTGTATATATGTGCCTGACTGGATGTGTTTGTGAGTATATATGTGCCTGACTGGATGTGTGTGTGTATATATGTGCCTGACTGGATGTGTGTGTGTATATATGTCTGACTGTGTGTGTATGTATGTGACTGACTGGATGTGTATGTGTGTATGTATATGTATTAAAACAAGGTGTAGCGAGTTTCGCACTCAGAAGTGGAGGGTGCACGGAGAGGATTTTCACCCTGGTACTCCAAATTAGAATAAATTATCCTTTATTCTGTATGTATATGTGATGGACTATGTGTCTGTGTGTGTATATATATGTGACTGACTGACTGTATGTCTGTCTGTGACTGCGTGTGTTTATGTGCTGTTGTCTGGCTCCTAGATATTTTAGCTGGCTCCTAAACCTCAGATACATTTGTCAAGCCCTGGTCTAATAGGATGTGTTTGTGTGTATGTATGTGTCTGACTGGATGTGCTTGTGTGTATATATGTGTCTAATAGGATGTGTTTGTGTGTTTGTATGTGACTGACTGGATGTGTGTGTGTATGTATGTGACGCACTGGATGTGTGTGTATGTATGTGACTGACCGGATGTGTGTGTATATATATGTGACTGACCAGATGTGTTTGTGTGTGGGTGTTTGTGTGTATATGTAGAAAAACAAGGTGTAACAGGTTTCGCGTTGAGAAGTGGAGGGTGCACGGAGAGGACTTTCACCCTAGTCCTCCAAATCAGAATAAAGGATCCTTTATTCTGTATGTATATGTGACAGGCTATGTGTCTGTCTGTGACTGCGTGTGTTTATGTGCCGTTGTCTGGCTCCTAGATTTTTTAGCTGGCTCCTAAAACTCAGATAAATTTGTCAAGCCCTGCTTTAATGAAAACTGCAGTTTAAGAGTTTGATGAGAGTTAGCTGATCCCCTTGGCTTGTATATAACTATTTTTGTCTTTAGCAGCACCCCCGTCTAATAATTGCTAGTTCAGGTTCCCTTTTAGATGTATTTATATATATTATATTTTCATGTATTTAATAGTATAAATATATTATTAAACCTGAAATTTACATGGTTCACAAAGTTTTCCAATAATTTGTATAATATAAATAATATTTATATGTGTGCATATGTGAATCAATGTGTGTTTGATATCATATGTATGTTTATTTAAAATATACCCCTGTGTGTGTAACCTCATCATCAACACACTGTGACCATGAATGGCAGAAATAAAATATGGTCACCCTCTATGAAGTCAACATTTTTTTATTAATCTTATTCACAATTTCAGCTTGTTAATTATATGTCAGATGAACATACAGAGTCAACAGGTGAAATGTTTGTTAAGGAAAACTCTTTATTTGCAGTTTCCATGGAGACTAAGGTAAGCTTGCGTGACTTCTGACAGAATAATTACAATTTGATTTAGTGGGACATCTGGAAATAACAAGGCACTTAAATATCATGAGTTATTTTAGATGCGCGTGAGACACACCTGGAAGATTGGTACTTATTAACCCTTTATTCCTAAAGTAACTCACCTCAGGGAAATATTTTGACTATGCAGTTTACCACCTGTGGGTGTGCTTGTGATAAGACAGTAATAATTAATAATTAGTTCAACACCAGACACTACTGGATAATTAATGCTACAACTTCCAGATATATAAGGGTCTTCCTACTCTGAAACACCCAACATGTTTCAATTGTAACTAAATATCCTCCTGCCCTGCTGTTTTTGAATATTCCTCCTAGGTTTCTGTACTTACAGCCCCTGGCTATTCCTTTGTTGCATTCTATTATGCAAGGTGTCAGAACAGTATAAAGCATAATTGAGCAATATATAGCCCCAGACTATAACAGATTATATTAAAGGTCACAACAGCTGTTCAGCTGCTGTACAACTTACCCGCTAATAAAGAATTTGAAATAAATGTGTCATTTACCACATTTATCAAATGTACATTAAAGAAAATATCTTCTAAAATAGTAACAGTATACCCAAGGGAAGGCTGGTAGCTTTAGGCCTGGCCAGCAAGTCTAGTCCGTTGTGCCACAAAATCAGGCGACCATCCATGCCCACCTTTCAACTGAGGAATGCCAGGGACACGTCTTTACAACTCATAAGACCCAGAGAAAGCATTGGACAGCATCGGAGGATGCTAGTGCCGCTTGGACCCCAAACAGCTTGCCAGTGCCATCCGTGTCCCCCAAACAGCTTACCAGTGCCATCCTTGTTCCCCGAAAATCGGCTTGCCAATGCCATACATTTCCCCAAACAGTTTGCCTGTGACATTCTTGCCACCCAGGCAGCTTGCTGGTGCCATCCTTGTCACTTGAACAACCTGTCTGGGCCATCCTTGCCACCCAGATAGATTGGCAATGCCAGTCCTACAAACAGCTTACAAGTGCCACTTGTCCTTCAAACAGCTTGCCTATGTCATCCTTGCCCCCAAACTGCTTTCCACAGATAGCCAGAAATAGCTTACCTGTGCCATCCCTGTCCACCAAAAAGCTTTCCTGTGTCATCCTTGACTGCCATCCCCAAACAGCTTGTCTGTGCTATTCTTGTCCCAGAAACAGCTTGCCTATGCAATTCTTGTCCTCCAACCAGACAGTCAGTGCCAGCCTTGTCCCCAAACAACTTGACTGTTCTATTCTTGCCACCCAGACAGTTTGTCAGTACCATCCTTGTGCCCCAAACAGCTTGCCTGTGCCATCCTTGTCCCCCAAACAGTTTGCCTGTACCATTTGTGTCCCTCAAACAGAGTGTACATGGTGAGAGTGACCTATTGATGCTATATGTGAGAATTAAGCCTTTTTGTAAAGGGCAATAAAAAAATATTTGTTACTTTTACACTATGGCTGTTTACTTTTTATATATTCCTTGCTAATTACATCTTCTACCTCCATCTGCACTGTCCTGTGACGAAGGAAACAGCTCTGTGGGATAACCACAGCTATTTGTTACTAACTCCATGTATACTTGAACAAGTAATTCTGTATACATGTTCTTCGATTAAGGTATCCTTTGCCTCCAGTGAGGGAGATCATGATTGTGGGGAATTATGTATTAAGACATAATGTAAGCTGTAAGCCAGGCTTCGATGATGAAATTATTGAAAGACTAAAGCATTATGACATTTTTACTCCCCGAGCCATTTCACTTTGATTCATATAGCCATTAAAGAAACCATGAATAATGTAGGGCTGACGGTTCCTTTAACTATGGTGGAAGTTCCACTATGGTGGAAGTTCCACTATGGTGGAAGTTAATATGGTTCAGCAAAAATGATGGCATGCTATCTACGGCATTCTGCAATATGGCATATTAACAAGAAGCTGTTGAGTTATTGCAACAATAATTGGAAAAATTCTGGATACTGGAGCGTAATTCTCTGGGAAGAACAGGAATACATAGGGAAATAAACTACCGTATTTGCACGATTATAAGACGAGGTTTTTTTCAGAATTTTTTTTTATAATCGAGGTCGTCTTATAATCTGACCTCAAATTGAGGTCAGACTATAAGACTGGGATCCAGGTCCCCTGCAGAGCTGCATGGGACCTGGATCCCCCTCTCTAACAGAAGGGGAATGTCTGCGCGACGACCGCCGGGACTTCTATGATGAAGCCGGGTCCTTCCAGCTTCCTCATAAAAGTCCCGGCAGTTGCCCAGAAATCCTCCGCTGCCCCGCTAGCCACCAGGAGTATCGGGCAGCTGGGGGATGTCTGCACGATACGTGCAGACATCCTCCATGCTGCCCGACACTTCAGGCTGCCCCCACTAGCCACCAGGGAGCAAGACCCATACGGAGGGGGCAGAGCAACAAGGGGAGGGAGGGGGGAAGAGACAGAGATGAGGGGTGGCACAGAGAGTAACAAGGGGAGGGGGGCAGAGTGAAACAAGGGGAGGGAGGGGGGAAGAGACAAGGGGAGCGAGGGGGGAGACAAAGAAAGGGGGAGAGGGAGACAACACTAAGGGGGGGAGAGAGACAAAGCTGGGGGCAAGGGAAAGAGAGGCAGCATTGGCAATTTGGCACATAAAAGGAAATAAAAACAATAAGTGCATTTTTATATCATAATTTTTTATTAAAAAAGCAATTTACATGTGAATATACACAAGTTGAACTTTTTTCCTATAGGGTAGTCTTATATTCAAGCTTTTAGCTTTTTTCCTAAAGGAATATCCAAAGTTTGGGGGGTCGTCTTATAATCAGGGTCGTCTTATAATCGAGCAAATACGGTAGTCTGTATTATTATGTACATGTAAATAAAATATTTCATATTGTTCTTTCGTTTCTTATGTGTTTTTCTATGTGTTTTCACCAGGGCCGTCCTTAAGTGTTTAGGTGCCCTGTGCGGACCACCACCACCTCTCATGTATATCTCCATGTTTGTCTCTTTCCTCTCATTTACCTTGCCTGTCTCTCTCATACCCCCCATGTATGTCTCTCTCCCTCCTCTCCCCTCCCATTCCTGTCTCTTTAATATCCCCCATTTCATGTCTCTCTCCCTTCCCATGTACATCTCTCCTCCTACCTCCGATACGTAGGTCTCCCCCCACCCATATCTGTTCTCTCTCTTCTCCCCCATAACTGTTATCCCTCCAGTCTGCTCTCTTGTATCTCCTCCCCCCAACATCTGTTATGTCTCCTCCCCCTCCCCATATGTATTTTCTTTCCTCCCCTCCATTTTTACCTAAAGTTGCACGCTTCACTCAGGAGACACAAGCAGCATAAGCTCTGTGTGTTAATGCTTCCCACGCTTAGCGATGACGCAGAGCATCGTATTTCCCATGCCCTGAATCATCACTATGTAGGGGGAGCGCAAGCAGCATGGACAGATCTCTGTGCGTGTTTAACACACAGAGGTTATTCTGCTCGTGGCTCCCCAGTGAAGCACATGCCATGCTACTTCACACGGTTTGGGTGGACCTTCACCTCGGTCCACCTCAAGAGCCCCAACCTCCCCGGATCCTCCACTGTGGACGAACAGAGGGCTGGTGAGGGGAGATCTTCTGAAGTCATACAGGTTGCACACCCCAAGGCTGGCCCTGATTTTCACTTATGTATTTGACATTTCCCTTTTACGAAATTAAGTGTTTACCTTTATAAATGGAACTTTTAAAAGGTATGGGGTTAGGGTAACACCCATGCCACTTTGAAATGGTGTTTTGCATGCTGAAACCAGTTGGTGTTATGCTGCACTGGATCTTTGGTGTTTTGCAATATCATTTTTGGAGAACTTAATGGATTGAAATAAAACATCACTTTTATTTACAATATGGTAGATTGATTACCATGGTAGAGTTGGTAGAGTTGTTTAATATTGTAAATGTAATAACTTTCCGACAAAGGACAAGTCAGGCATTTCCTAGGAGGAACTCCCTTGCTGACAAAGGAAGTACCTGGCATGTCTGCAGAGGTCCCAGTCACATCCGATAACTGTGCCTGGCTTTGACAGCTTTAGTTTCTCCCTGCCCCACATCATATATGCCCCACAGTATGGGCAGCTTTCCCAAGTCCCCCAGGCACTCCACAGAGCCTCATGTTGTAGTGTTATAGAAGGGTTAGGGTTACAATATCAGTAAAGGTGATCCTGAAAAAAATGTTTTTTTTAAAAAACACAAATGCTCTACCTTCAGTTATTGCCTTAAAGTGTGCAAAAAAATAACAGAAGAAAAACAAATATAATCTATTTAGCAGGCCTTTGTAAATGTGTAAAATATTTTTCAAGTGAAAGTAAGAAAAAGTCAGTTTTTTTTTATTTTCCATCATATTTTATTAAAAAAAATAATATATAAGCTTCTTATTCTGACAAACAGCAATATATAATTTGTGTGGGTACCAAGGAGATAATTAAAGGGACACTCCCATCAAAATTTGAAAATGGTTTATATTTTGCATTGTTGATTTCAGATGTCTTTATAGCACTAGTATCTCCGTTTGGGGTTGGGGACACAGAATGCAGTCTATAAGTCAGAATTCTGATGCAGTGAATGGGGGGGAGGGGTAATGTAACTATTACATCACATGGGGGCGGAGTTATGAAAAAAAAATGAAAAAAAATTGAAAATGGTTTATATTTTGCATTGTTGATTTCAGATGTCTTTACAGCACTAGTGTCTCCGTTTGGGGTTGGGGACACAGAATGCAGTCTATAAGTCAGAATTCTGATGCAGTGAATGGGGGGGGGAGGGGTAATGTAACTATTACATCACATGGGGGCGGAGTTATGATCCTGTTTGATCAGGTCAATCTCCTCTCTTTGTGTTGGAAAGCAGGCAAAAAAAAGTTGTGCACATCCACCTAGTCCTGCCCACTATGATATCAAGGAGCCAGTAAGAGAGCAGGGGTCTAGCTTATGAAATCATCATGCAAGCTTTGGCTACAGTTGTAAAGTCAGACTTGTTGTGTTGGAATATTTTGGATAATGTTGGGTAAAATTCTCAAAATGGATGCTGGAGATAAACACCTAATTTTATTTTTACTTTTATTTGCATTCAATCATATAAAAAATATATATGATTTATATATGTGTTTGTTTTAAATGCACAGGTAATCTAGTTACATCTTTTGTAAGTGGTAGTGTTCCTTGTATAAACCCAAAATTCCATGTCTCATATATCTAAAGATTGCTTGCCAAGTTAGTATTAAAAACATATTAACCTACTGCTTGTTTGAATGTGATAATTAATGTAACTTTCTAAGTTCAAAAGTGTTTTTTTTACCTTCACCATGAAATTTTAATGGTAAAACAAGATTCTGCTGCATTCTTTGGTGGGGGCATGATCACAAATGGATCTATCCATTAAGGCTCACATGTTGTGATGAAACCTCTCAGTTTCCTAACATAGACAAGGTTGTGCACTTGAGCATGGCCAAGTGTATCCTGTATAATGTCACATCAAACAGCCTGTGTAGATCCCTTTGCCCCCTGATGCCAGTATATTTGAGTATCTAGCAGAATGTGTATTCCTGTCTACTCAGGATTCCCCAACTGGATTCTTTGCTGCCAGCTTGGACCTCTGAACTGTATGATATTACCCTGCTATATTTATATATATTTTTTTTTTTTAAAGTTTAGTTACCCTGCTATATTTTAACAAATATGAGTCAATTCCTGTATTAGTAAAAAATAGTAAAGCAGGTATGCCTTTTCAGTGTATTATGAATTGTATGCAGAGGTCACAACTGGGCCAAAAATATTTGAGGGACATCACGCAGGGGTCCAGGTGGCATGTGACCCTGAGCTCCTGAGTTCAGAAGCTACAGTACAGATGCAACACAGGGCCTGGTGCAGGGTAACTAAAACAAGGATCTAAAACAAGGCTGGAATTCTAAGGCAGGGCTGGAACACTAAGACAGGGTTGGAACTCTAAGGTGCAGGTCTGTGGTTTGGCTTAGGCAGGTGCCGGGCTATAGCTAGACTTTGGCAACACTGGTCTTTGACTAGACTTGGGCAGGTGCCTGACAAGAGCTAGACTTTAGGCAGGTACCGGTCTGTAGCTAGTCTTGGGCAGGAGCCTGACAAGATCTAGGCTAGGCTAGGCCACTCTGTGGCTGGACAGGGCAGGATAACAAGATACAAAGAACAGACAGGAAAGGACATAAGAAATAAACAGGAAAGCAAAGCAAAAAGGATACCGAATGGATGAGTCTGCAGATGGGTTGAATCATGATAGTACCCCCTTCTCAAGGAGTGACCTCCAGCCATGACCAGCAAGAAAATCTTAGGCAGACCAACCTCCCCAAGAACAGGAATCAAACACAAGATAGGAGGACGTCTCCAACAGAATCCCCTTCTCACAGAGCGACCTCTGGACAAGACCAACAGAAATCTTCCCAGAGAAGAAGCAATGGACCATGCCTAAGACAGGGCTCGAATTCTAAGACAGGGCTGGTACACTAAAATAAGGCTGAACTGTAAGATAGGGCCTCCCCATTACAGGGCTTAGACAGGGCATTCCCTAAACAGGGCTCTATGACAGGATAGGGCATTTGCCGGACTAAAACTAACCTTGGACAGGTGCTGGACATGCGCAGATGTCAGTTTGTGGCTAGGCTTAGGCAGGTGCCGGACTATAGCTGGACTTTGGCAGGTACCCATCTGTGACTAGACTTTGGCAGGTGCTAGTCTACAGCTAGGCTTGGGCAGGAGCCAGACAGTAGCTAGGATAGACAGACAGGAACGCGTGTAAGAAATAAACAGGAAAGCAAAGCAAAAAGGATATTGAAATAACGAGATAGAGCCTGGATGGGTTGAATTGTGACAAGGGATTGTGGTGATAATAAATAACGAGTGAGAAAAAAACAAAAACAGAAAAACCTGGGAGGTAATATTGTTATACATATATGAAAACTAAGTGGATGACTAATAATGTGAGGAGAAAGAGAACAATGCCTATCACTTTAATAGATATAATAAAACTGCACAATATTAATAGTTTATCTTTATGGTGAAGCAGTGAATTTGTTTAACTATACAATGTGCACCAGCAGTAAGTGAAAGGTGCTAAAGCTTTCATCAATACACACACTAAACCATCACTGAAAGAAAACAGGCCCATTATGAACTTGCAATTTGACAGTCTGTTTATTTAAGAATCTTGCCAACACATTTGTCCCTAATGGCCCAACAAGTAATAAGTTAAATTATAGGGTGGGTTTAGCATTTGGCTGCAATTATGCCATTTTTAATGATTCATTTCTCATTGACCTCAAATACAGATTATTTTCAAAATAACCTACTCACATTTTCCTTTCGTTTCATGTTACACCCACACACATTGCTTCATTTTTTTTCTACTGTAGCAAGACTGTCGTACTCAGCCCTTCAAATAACATTGCTATTTTAGCATTTAAAACATAGCTATCCAAATGACCTCACTATTTAGGTCCTTTTAAATACAATCTATATGGACATACATAGTGAGGTAACCTAAATATTGTTTATGTAAATATAGAGATAAAAAAAAATATGTGTATATATATATATATATATATATATATATATATATATATATATAATTATACATAGGCTTCATATGCAGATAAACAACTTTCAAAGGCAAAATATGCAATTTGCATTTGAAGTCATAGGGAGATATCATAAACATGATGCACCCCACTGAAACCTTATTCTTCTCTTAATGTATGCATTTGCTTGTGAGTTTACTAAAACAATGTATCGTTTATTTGTATCACTTTTTATTATTTACATTTACAGTACATATAACCAATGTTTACATGAGAGAGTACCTTTAACTATATATTACACATAGTAAATAGGACAACTAGTCAAACATTAACCGAATGATGCATGTGCATATAAAAATAAAATTTACCATCTTAAAGTAAATACTGCAAGTTTAACCCCACATTTACTGCAAGTCTCTTTCACACTCACTTCCTCTTTACTTAAAGGGACACTAAACTTTTTTTTTCCCGCCATCGGGGGGCGCCGCCGGGTCGTCCCAGACACCTAATATAGAAGCACAAGTGAAAAGTTAGTTGCCCCTAGTATGAGGATGAACTGGCGTGTACTTTTGATAGTACACGCCAGTTTATCCTCTGACCAATAACTGCCATGCTTCCATAGGAAGCAGGCAGCCATGAGATCAGCAGGGGGGACCTTAACTAGGTCCCCCCAGCTGATCCTTTGCAAAAACAAGGGTCTCTCGCTGTGCTTGCAGCCAGAGACCCTTGCATTCAGCTGTCAGAGTGGGGCGAGCCCCCGCTCTGATTGGCTGTGCACATGCTGACGTTTGTCAGCACGCGACAACCGGGGCCTGCAGTGTCTCGCATGCGAAACACAGCAGAAAGTAAACCCACGTGTATCAATTAAGATACACATTGGTTTACTTCAATCTACCGGCAAATATATTGTTTAACCCTTGCTTCCTTTAAGGAAATGTAATTTCCCTTTAACTGTACAGGTATAGGATCTTTTTCCACTGCTATTCCAAAAAGTTTTTTTAAAAGGTGTAGAAATGACACTGGAAGGTTTAGTGTAGATAATGAAATGCACGGAAGTATGGTTGTGGATGTGCTAGAAAGGTGGTGACAAGAGGCTAGGAGGAAAGACAGGAAGTAGCATTGCACAAAGAGTAAGGGTGAAAGCACAGGAAGGGAAGATAATGTGAAGCACTTACATGAGTTCTAGTGGATTTGGAATGCATTATTACTTATATCTACTACTTATATCTACTATTTCTAAGGTTGATTATTCCTTTTTTATATACTATGCATGATAAACTACCAAGCACATATGACGTTATCTTAAAAGTCAAAAAAGGTGCAATCACAGCATGGGTTAGAGAGAATATTAAAACAAATTCCTTTTCCAAACAAGTCGGAAAGCAGTTAAAAAAAAAAAGGGAATGTACCAGCAGCGTTAACTAAAATTGTATTGAATGTCCTTTGCAAGATTAGACATCGGGCTCTGAGGAGATTCAAACTCAGCAGATGATAAGTACTCAAGCTCTTGAGTGACTTGAACTTCTTGCAGAGCAGTTAGCAGGAGATGGGTATCATGGCTATAGAACCACAACACAGTCAACAAAGGTAGCTTGATAGTGCTTGCAGGAAATGCCAAACCTTGTAAAAGAGAGACAAAAGAAGCCTGTTTACAAAACTAGGTGTAAATATGATATTTTAGGCACAGACTTATAAACACAAAGATCCTGGGACTAGAAAAAAAGGTGTTAACTGCCAAATAGGAAGAAGTATGTTTTGGGAATCAATTTGGAAATGAGATGACCATGGAAGTTTAATATGAATGCAACAATTGAACCTTTTTTGTATATCCTGTCACTTTATGTGAGTGATATTGTATACCATGGGTGGTGGAAATTTTAAGCACATTTTCAGTTGTTCTTCAGGGCCTTTTTGTTATAAATGGGCTGCACCAGATGTTTGGGACATTGCAGGTAGCACAAACTTACTTTTCTTTCTCTCTCACTTTTATATTTGTCTGCTTATGTTCCATCACTTGTGATGGAGTCAGGAATAAAGTTATATTGATAGCTATGATAAACGTGTTATGTTACACTGGAAATGTGGAGCCCTATATATTCTCCTTATGAAATTAAAGATTGTATTCATTTCCCTTCTATCAGACTAGAGTTTAACCCCTTAGTGACATGACTTTTTTGGCTTGTCCGACGCTTGGTGACATGGGCTGTTTTAACATTTCTGAGGTGTTTGTGTTTTGCTGTAATTTATTTCTGTCTCATTTAGTGTACCCGCACAAACTATATATCGTTTTTATCATTATAAGAAGGGCTTTCTTTTGATACCATTTTTTTGATAATAGCATATAATTTGATGTAAAAAAAATAATAAAATATGGCAAAAAAATTGAAAAAAAATTTTTTTTATGACTTTTATTTGAAAAATCGTATACTCATGTACAAGAGACAACAAAAAAACACTGCTAAAAAGTTTCTAATATATGTCCTGAGTTCAGAAATAGCCCATGTTTTTATGTTTTTGTGCTTTTTTATTCATGTTACAGGGCCAGAACTATAAGTGGTGCAAAGCTATTTTAAAATCCTTTCTTTCAAAATTAGCGATAGTGACATTGTAACACTGATTTCTGTACTAAATCCATGAATGACCCCCAACATGTACATATTTTTGAAAACTAGACAACTCAGGGCATTTAACTTGGGGTATTTTGACACATTTCATGTAGCCATTTTACCACCAATCTATGCCAAAGTTTGCAGAAAAAAATCTTTTTTTTTAATTTTTCACATATATTGCAATTTAGGCAAACATTACCTTAAAATGTGAAGGGGTATTTCCAAATAACACCTCAATATGTGTTCAGCAACATCTCCTGAGTACAGGGATACCACCCATGTATAGGTTGGTTAGGTTATTTGGGGGTTAAAAGGCCACATTTGAGAGGTACACTTTTTGGTTTTCCAACTTGGAATTCTGACGTGCAGAAAACCTGCGCCCATGTCCCATTTGGGACATTTTTGAAGCCAAAAAGTGTATTCTACTCCACAAAACCATATATTTTTGAAAACTAGACACCCTAGGGTATTTCAAATGGTAGTATTTTAACACTTTTCATGCACTAATTCTACCACCAGCCAATGTCAATGTTATGGATAGTAATTTGTTTTTCACATTCATTGTACATCGGGCATGAATTCACAGATCCTATTATGTGTCAGTGCCAAACAACACCTTAATATGTGTTCAGCAACATCTCCTGAGTACAGGGATACCACCCATGTGTAGGTTAGTTAGATTATTTGGGGGCTAAAAGGCCACGTTTAGGGGGGGTGCATTTCCAACTTGGAATTTTGACATGTAGTCAGCCTGCGCCCATGTTCCATTTGGGACACTTTTGAAGCCTGTCAAAGTATTTTACCCCATAAAACCATATATTTTGGAAAACTAGACATCCTAGGGTATTTAAAATTGTGGTATTTTAACACTTTCCAAGTGCTAATTCTACCACCAACCTATGTCAAAGGGTTGGGATGTCATTTTTTCCCCACACACATTGTAGTTCAGGCAGGAATTTTCAGATTCTGGTATTTGCCACTGCCAACCAACACCTCAATATGTGTTCAGCAACATCTCCTGAGTACAGGGATACCCCCCATGCATAGGTTTGTTGGTTTGTATTGGGTCTAAAATTCCACATTTAGGGGGTGCGCAATTCCAACCTGGAATTTTGACATGTAGTCAGCCTGTGCCCATGTTCCATTTGGAACATTTTTGAAGCCGTCCAATGAATTTTACCCCATCAAACCATATATTTTTGGAAAATAGACATCCTAAGGTATTTCAAATGGTGGAATTTTAATACTGTATAGGTACTAATTCTACCACCAGCCTTTGTAAAAGTTTGTGGTAGTACTTTTTTGGGAGTTTTTTTTCCACATGCATTGTACTTCAGGCATGAATTCACAGATTCTGGTATATATCACTGCCAAACGACAACCCAATATGTGTTCAGCAACATCTCCCGAGTACAGGGATAGCACCCATGCATAGGTTTGTTGGTTTGTTTTTGGCTAGAAGGCAACATTTGTGAGATGCGCATCTCAAAATTCCAACTTGGAATTTTGACATGTAGTCAACCTGCGTCCGTGTCCTTTATGGGATATATCTTTGAAGCCAGCCAATGTAATTTACCCCCACCAAACCATATATTTTTTTATCGGTAGACCCCCATCACTACTTGTGGCAAGGGCTCAGCAGCCATCGATACATCGCTAGATGATGTATCAGAAAGCTGAATAGGGTCAAAATCGAACCCTGAGTCCGCGGCCTCAGAATCAGTGCGTAAGCAGTGATCTCGAGCAAAGAAGGGGTTAATAGCTCTTAGAAGAGCCTATCTAGTACTGTAATACATTACAGTACAAAGGAATTAATCCATAAAACAGTGCAGACAGCAAAACATACTGTTGCTGTGCAAGATTACTGCTTACACAGTGATGAATGGCAGGGAAGGGGTTAATACACAGTGAAAGAATTTCATAAAACCTGCCAATTTTATAAAATGTTATTTTATATCACTAATACTGATCTGTCTCTTTCCGTCACAAAAATGTAAGTGAGGAGAGGGAGGCAGATCAATATTTGTGAATATTGATCCGATTAATTTTGATCTGACCAGGGCGAATGGTGAGCTTAATTGAGAAATCACCAAACCGCCTTTGCCACTAATTCGCTGTTACTGATCGCTATGCGCTCAGGCAGCTAAAAAAAAAAAACTCAAATATTTTTACTTTACATGTAATCCCCTAGCTGGTATGTGAAAAAAAAAAAAAAAAAAATATATAAAAATATGCAGACAGATAAAAATTGCTTTGACGTCAATATCATTGCGTAAGCAGTGATCGACGGCAAATAAGGGGTTAATAACTCTTAGAAGAGCCTTTTTAGTACTGTAATAAATTACAGTACAAAAAAAATTAACCCCTAAAAAATGCACAAACAGCAAAAATAAATGCGCTGATGTGCACGATCACTGCTTATGCAAGATCAGTGGCAGGGAAGGGGTTAAACGCAGGGAATTGCTTTAATAAAAAATTTTTTATTGTTTTATTATTTGTGTGTTGTGTATTTATTGTTTTTTTTAACTTTTACAACTTTGATCTGTCTCTCTCCCTCACTAAAAAAAATGTGAGGAGAGGGAGGCAGATCATAACTGGTCAGATCAATATAGAGTTAATATTGATCTGACCAGTCAGTGGGGATGTTCAGGAGAGCATCCCCACTGCCTGTCAGTGTGCCTGGCAGTCACTGATTGCCTCTTCACAGAGGCAATCGTGTGACAGCCAGAGAGCACAGGAAGCAGGTACTTCCTGCCTCCTGTGCTCTTGCCCTTAGAAGGGCAGCGCCATCTTGGTCACTCAGTGACCAAGATCGTGCATTTTTTTTGTGTGTTTCTGATTGCCTCGACTTGCGAGGCAATCAGGAACACTTTCTGAGCATAGGAAGCGAAAAATTCGCTTCCTATGCTCACTTTTTTAATGCACGTGTTTTAAAGGCTCTGTGCCTTTAAAACCGGCATTTCGATCGCTCTCCGGAGCGATCGAAATGCCGAAGGGCATTTTTTTTAGCATTGTACGATGCTTCCACACGGAAGCATCGTTACAATGCCGTTAGAGCACTGAAAGCGGAAAAACTCCGCTTTCAGTGCTCGTTTTGACACAGGACGGACTAGGTCCGTCCTGTGTCACTAACGCCTCGGCACACAGGACGGACCTAGTCCGTCCTGTGTCGCCAAGGGGTTAATTATACTACAATTTCAGATATCTGGGATCATTTGGAAATGTCTTTGTTTTTAAAGAAAAATACATTTTTTTCCATTAAAATAGCATCAAATGGATCAGAAATCCATAACTGAGCAACAGGACAACTACATAAGCGTTTCTAGTTTGAGAAACTGAAGCCTCATGGGTCCTCAATGTCAGCTACATAAAATAGTAACCCAGTGGTGTATCTTGATTTTGTGCTGCCCTAGGCAGACAAAATCCGGGCACCCCCCTACCCAAGCTGCACACCCACGTTACACACCTAAGACATGCCCCATCATTCAGACTCACATCAAGCTCATACTCCCATCACACACACACTCCCATCACACTCAGTCACACACTCCTACTCCCATCACACTCAGTCACACACTCCTACTCCCATCACACACACTCTGACTCCCACCACACTCAGTCACACACACTGTCTTCCATCACACACACTCTGACTCCCAACACACTCAGTCACACACACTGTCTCCCATCACACACACTCTGACTCCCATCACACTCAGTCACACACACTGTCTCCCATCACACACACTCTGACTCCCATCACACTCAGTCACACACACTGTCTCCCATCACACACACTCTGACTCCCATCACACACAGTGTCTCCCATCACACACACTCTGACTCCCATCACACACACTCTGACTCCCATCACACACAGTCACACACATACACATCCCATCAGCACTTACCTTTCCCTGGCAGGCAGGCAGCATGGTCCCTCCATGCTGCCTGTTCGGCTTCCCGGTGATTGTGCCGACAGGTCACGTGACCGGGCGCGCATATGACGTCAGCGCGCCCGTCACGTGACTGTCGGCACTTCCGTGTCGGCACACTGCACGGGGAGCCGAACAGGCAGCACGGAGGTTTCTCTGTGCTGCCTGTTCGGCTCCCTGTGCAGCCTGGCAGGCAGAGCGATGGTGAGGGGGGATCTTCCGATCCCCTCTCACCTCTGTCTCTGCCTGCCAGCGCGGTCTTTTTTTTTTTTTTTAAAGGGCCAGGTTTTTTTTTTAAAATTTTTTAAATGTATTTTTTCTTCAGTGCTGGGGGGCGCTGCCGCCCCCTAAAATTTGCCGCCCTAGGCATCCGCCTAGGATGCCTCGCGGTAAATACAGCACTGTAGTAACCACAAAACACAAGTCTTAACATCAACACTGAAGAGGCAACTCCGGGATGCTGGCCTTCAAGGCATAGTTACAAAGACTATGACAGAGACACTGGACAGAGAAAGATTAAAAAAAACTATTATGGACTGACAAATATATATGCTCGAGTTACAAAGAAAAACGTTCGTGAGACGCAAACCAAAATATGCTGGATGCTTACAGAGACACCCTTATACACACTGTCACATACACACTTACACAGACACACACTTAGTCATCATTATAAACACACACATACATACACTTACATAGACAACCTTATACAAAGAAGAAACAGCCCCCTCCCTGCAAATGTAAGGTAAGCAAGCAGGGAGGGGGACAAACGAATGTAGTGTGTGTGTGTGTGTTTAAGTCTGACTGTGTGTGAAGGGGGGTCTGACTGTGTAAATCTGTGTGTGTGTGTGTGTGTATCTGACTGTGTAAGGTTGTCTGTGTGTGTAAGTGTGTCTATCTGACTGTGTAAGGTTGTCTGTGTGTAAGTGTGTCTGACTGTGTAAGTCTGTGTGTGTAAGTGTGTCTGTCTGACTGTGTAAGCTTTTTTGTGTAAGTCTGACTGTGTGTATATGTGTGTGTGTGTTAGTTTGTCTCTCTGTGTGCAATTGTACAGCCCCACCCCAAGCTATATTAGATAAATATTAAATGTACCTGATAAATATTACACAACATATGGTTAGTTTATATAATATTTCATATAATTTACATATATATATTTACACATATTTAATGTAAATATTATATAAACCACCTATACATTATAATTATTTTTTACATATATAATTATTAATTTTATATATATATATATATATATATATATATATATATATATATATGTAGTTTTATATAATTATATAATATTTAAATAATATATAGCATATGGCTGGTTTATATAATATTTCATATAAATCTGTTTTATTTATATATATATATATATATACACACACACACACACACACACACACACACTCAGAGCAAGATTGCATGCCGGGGATGAGGGGTGGGGTTCAGGGGCCCCAAACAAATGTTTGCCCAGGGTCCAGTCAATGTTAAAGACTGCCCTGCACCCTGATAGCGGCCCTCTCTGTAATTGTTGCAAATAGAGGATTCTTTGATAAAAGCAAAGTTTGAAAAACAAGTATTATTAAAAATCATTAATTCTAACCTTGCCAATGGCTTGACTGTGGTTCCTATATAATTTGCAACTCATATGATGTATGTTTTCATGGAAAACAAGGACATTTCTAAGTGACCCCAAACTTTTGAACAGTCACGTATATCACAGAAAAAAGTCAAGTTAAAAGAATATTAAACTTTACATTTCACTTGTGCTTCTAATATAGAAGAAGATAAACGGGTGTGTACATTTTATAGTCCACGCCAGTTTATCCTCTGACAGACAGCTGCCATGCTTCCATAGAAAGCAGGCAGCTGTCTGGTCGCCGACCGCCTCTCTCTGCTAGTGCAGAGAGAGCCCTCGTTTTTGCATGTTATCAGCACGGGGGACCTTAACTAGGTCCCCCTGCTGATCCCATGCAAAAATTAGGGTCTCTCACTGCGCTAGCAGCAGGAGACCCTCGCATTCAGCAGTCTGAGTGGGGCGAGCCAGGAACTCGGAACTGCTGTGTCTCAGATGTAAACAGCAGATAGCAAACCCGCGGGTTTATACCAAACTAGAGGGACATGTTTTTTTAACCCTTGCTTCCTTCAAGGGCGCAAGGGTTAGAAAAGTGCAATGTTCCTTTAACCCTAACCAGATGGTTCTAATATTGGTCATCAGTTTGTCATAACCAGGTCACCTGTATTTAACCATGGATATCAACTCTCTTATTTTAGTAAGAACAACTCCAATTTCCTGCTGATTAGATCACTTTTACAATTTTGCCCCAGAGATTAACTTTATATGTAGCCCCTATTGTTTGAGTTTCTGCCCATTCATTGTGAAACTTACACAAATACCCTGAGTTCCCAGGCATTAATATATTTAATCTATTTATATTAATGCTAACTGAGTAAAAAGATTTATAATAAAGCTGTATTAAGAAAAAGGATGTGCTGAAAACAAGTCACATAATATAATATTATCAGCCGTGACATAATCACATCCCACACAACTTCACAAGAAGTATACTGATTATTAGAAACAGCTGAAATGAATCTCATATCTCCAAAAAAAGAACTTTTTTACATAGTGGCTTACTGTGTAATGAAGGTTTACTGTAGAAGGATAGCAAGACTATGATCTGTTGCCACTTGCTTTCATTTCTGCCTTTCTGTTAGACATGCTGTCTATCTGCATTAAGGGAAAGTAGAATTTTTTACCTATGGAGAAAAGTAATCATGTTCCATTTTCGAATAACTTCAAAACATAATCTATCTTTTTGATGCAGAACTTGGTTTGGTAACGTAGGATTCTGAAACAGTTAATGTAGAGATCAGTAAACCTGGAAAGGGCTAACTAAAGTCTTTACATGACACAGATTTACATGTGTCAGCAGTGCAGTGATCCTGTGGCATAGGCCAAAGAAATGGGTGATGTACCTGCACACATGTAATACATACCGCTTTGAGCAGGACTGACTGCTCAGCATCCTTGAAGCCAGATTCAGAAAAATGTAGTGACGTTGTAATTTAATATAATGCCTAAACTGCAACACTGGAAAATGTACAGGCGATCTCTCACACAGAGTGAAGCAATCACAATTTACATTCTTTGGTGTTTGGGACATTTTTGTTAATGTCACATTACTTAAATGCATGAAGAATGTTATAAATCTGTTCTCAGAGACAAATGTAGTAGAAAAAATATATATTTTTCATTTTTTAAGCTTTAGCTGTTCTGACTCTGTTTAGCCAGAACTGTTTATACAACCTGCCTCCAATACTAAAAATGCAACATAACAAACATATGCATAACTCTCAGGCATTTTCCAGTCAGTTCCAGCTTGCTATTATGATAGAGTACCAGAGGTAATAGTTTTTTTTCTAAATGTTTAACATTTCATTGAGACCCATTAAACTAACAGTGTCTAGAAGTTTGTAACACAGCAGGAAGCCAGGCCGAAATTATGACAGGATCTAGCTATGTCTCACGCACTTGTTCAATGGGAAAGTGTGTTTCTAAATCCTACTGAATTTGCACAATGCTCACATCAAACACATAACTCATAACTGCTCTGAGCAGAAAATGTTACACACATGCACAATCAGGCAGGTGTGTCCTATTGCATACCACAAACTTTGTTTGAATTGCTATTTAAACACCTGCAAATGTTACTCTCTCCAGTGACACTTTTTCAAATGTTCTTTGTATTTTTCTTTTTGTACCTAAAGATACAAAAAGAAAATAAAGCACCTTGCATTTGAAATGCTATTGAGAAATACAGTTAGAAATCTCAATTATTGTCATCTTGCAAAGTTTTTTTTGTCACTGCAAAAGAAAATTGCACCTGGATAAACAGGGTGGGGAGGTGTTTGTAACTAAAGTTAGCTTTCTATTTTTGGATGACTTTTGGATGGACTTTTCTATGCATTTTTCAAGGTATATGTGCACTGTCTCAGGGTACTATGGCAGATATGGTCAAGTGGCAGATGTCTTGGACTATTGGTGCAGCGCAGGTTGTGAAACCTGGAAACGACAGACAGATAATCTCTTCTCAGGAAGGTCTATTCACTAAAAAGTGAACTGACAAGTGAATTACAACAATCAGGCATTAATAGCAGAAAAAAACTCTCCAACTTACACATTATTTATTTTTGCTAGTACTTGTCATTTTACTAATGAATAGAATCATGTCCAGTTGGCCCATTGTTTTATGACTGGCAGCCCATTAATAGGCGAAGCTGCCCTTTCATAACATCATTTTTCAAAGCTTGTCAAACTATAATCTCCAGTCTTGGAAATTTAACATAGAAACACAGAATACATTTGCAGATAAGAACCATTCAGCCCATATTTCTACCAGCTGCAAAATCTTCAGTTTAGGATAACCTTATGCTAAACTCATTTTAGTCAACAATTTGCCATCAATGGTGTAACAAAAAAAGCCAGGGACCACCAGCCAGATGCCATAAAGGGACTCCCAAAAACCCATTCATGGCATAATTAGATTTGCCTACTTAAGCCACATCACATTTCTCATTACATGTTCATCCCATAACTATTTGCCTGCTTATTAATATGAGATGGATGGTACTGCTGAAAAGTCACTCTCTGGGACACACTTCTAAAGTGAATCTCCCGACTGATGAGGTTTTGTTCATATTATAAAAGTCATTGCTTCCTGTTTTAAAGTAGGATAGAGCCAAGGAATGCAAAATCCTTCATGCGTGTACAATAATCTGGTGCATGTGCTGTTATCAGAATGGACTGTTTTAATCATAGGAGCTGAAGCCACCTCTGGACAATCTTAAC
Organism: Pelodytes ibericus; assembly: GCA_036172795.1. Classification (NCBI taxonomy): domain Eukaryota; kingdom Metazoa; phylum Chordata; class Amphibia; order Anura; family Pelodytidae; genus Pelodytes; species Pelodytes ibericus. The sequence goes on along the minus strand of CM069858.1, from coordinate 68,067,972 downwards.
ATAAACACATGTGATTGTAACTTGTCTCGGTCATATACAACCATGTGCTGAGAGAGCACACAGTATTACATGTATAAATCTCTGAGCTTTGTACACTAGCATTCAGGCAATAGACCCTGTTGTTCTCTGTTTTTGCACATTGTCAGAAATTATGTCTTGTTCTTTCCAACTGGAGCCCTGACCTAAATAGTCTGATAATGTTCCTATTGACTGAGACAAATAGAAATATTGAGTGTTCCTAGCTATGGTTATTTTATGAGAATTCCCAGAAATACACAATATGTTTCTTGTGAAGTTTACATCTTGGTTATAAGAATATTGTTGTATTTTAATTCTTTTTAAATGTTAGTGCTAAGTCTATATGAATACTATGGCCTTTAGTATCATGTGACAACCAATAAATCCCACAAGGACAACAGATGTGCTCAGGGTACATATCATAAAGCTGAGAAGTGCAACTGGTGGAGTTCCAGTAAGTACATTGTGGTTGAGCCTCAGATACAGAATGTCAGGGACTTGTGCAGCACTGGGTATACTCACAGACTCTCCTAGAGAATACCAGAAGGTTACAAGAGTAACTGATGAAGGCAGAGGAGACAGAATATGGAGAGATGATAGAAGGATCTTCAAGTTCGAAGGATCTACAAGCAGTGCTGTATTTACCGCGAGGCATCCTAGGCGGATGCCTATGGCAGCAAATTTTGGGGGGCGGTAGCGCCCCCCAGCACTGAAAAAATAAAAAAAATAAAAAATGTGTGATGGGAGTCAGAGTGTGTGTGATGGGAGACAGTGTGTGTGACTGAGTGTGATGGGAGTCAGAGTGTGTGTGATGGGAGACAGTGTGTGTGACTGTGTGATGGGAGTCGGAGTGTGCGTGATGGGAGTAGGAGTTTGTGACTGAGTGTGATGGGAGTAGGAGTGTGTGACTGAGTGTGATGGGAGTGTGAGCTTGATGTGAGTCTGAATGATGGGGCATGTCTTAGGTGTGTAACGTGGGTGTGCAGCTTGGGTAGGGGGGTGCCCGGATTTTGTCTGCCTAGGGCAGCACAAAATCAAGATACACCACTGTCTACAAGAACTGGTGGACACCAGGATTCAAAAACTGTACTGAACAGTAGTGGAACCAGGGATAGGCACCTGCAGTGCTTATGGTGGACATTTACTGTGGTCTGTGATGGACAGTTTAATGATATTCTATGTACCTTAACTGACTTTGCCCAAGACAGTGGGGTCCTCATACACACACTTTTTCTACACCTGAATTGCATTATTACGGCACCTCAGAATAGATGTTGACCGATTTACTGACAAAATATACTGTGGATGGAGAAAGTTGAGGTGTTGGATGGAAACATGAAGATAGCAGGAATCTACAGGCTGGTTTACAGCAGAAATTCAGGAGCAAAAAAGAAGAAAACAGAGAAGTCAATGCTTGCGGCACGGGTTAAGGCTGTTTAAATTCAGAGTAGTCACAGAAGCAACAGAGTTTAACAGCGCTAGGCACTAATACAGGTAAGGTCAGATTGAAAAATGTTTAACGAGCCTGCTATATATTGGGCCTGGCTCCTGCTGACAAGGAGGAGAACCCATTAAAATAATATGCAGGTCACTTTAAGACAGAGAATCTCAGATTTTGCCGCACATGCAAAGGCTGACCCATAAGTGAGGAGATTGTAATTCATGCATGTGCAGAGTGAAGTGAGTTTGCCGGTGGCCTCTGCAGAGCGTTCTGAGTGACCCACCACTGCATTTGGAGTACACCAGCTGCTGGAGATGCGTCGCCGCAAGCCTCAATGCCCACGATAGCACATGTGTGAATACAGGACAATGTTGAAGAACATGGGCACACTTGAAAAAGTCACAAAGCATGTAGCTGTAGCAACCATACCAGTGTGGCGTACCTCACACCGCCTCAAAATGCCATGCTGCAAAAAACATCATGATTTATATTGTCACATATGGTGACCTAAGTTAGCAGGCACGTCTTTTTAAAATTCTTCTTTAAAATGTACTATTTTATGTTGCTTGTGTGATCCAGATTTTTTATCTATTCCTATTATAAACACTGACTCACTAGTCTTTGTTTTGTCGGCAATCTTAAATATTTTTGCCTCAGGTAAATCAACACACACCCTTCCCCTAGTTCAGATTTATGTCCTCTGGCCTGTCTTTTTTCTTGAGATACCTGCTTTCTGAGTAAACAGCATGGGCCACAGTTACAAGCAAGAGGGGTTCCTGCTCAGACTTGTTCACAAAAAGCTGTCTTTCTCCCATACATTGATAAACAAACTTACCCACAATCACAATGCATGTATAAATCTACATTATTGCCTTCTCTGAATCTGTCACATAAACATTGTTTACACCATGAATGTAGAGAATAGATAATGCTGAAAAATGATCAATAAATTGTGTTAGCAAAAGTGCAAGCAAATACAAAAGCAAAATTTGTGTTTTAAATATGTATCTCTTGCTTATAATATCATCTTGTGGCTTTATATGCAAATTGCCCAATACTCTTTTAACCTGTTTAACCGACTGTTTTTCAAATGTTGTGCTTTAATGACCGTGGCTGTTTTAACACTTCTGCAGTGTTTGTGTTTAGCTGTAATTTTCTTTTTTGTCATTTGCTTTACCCACACAAATGATGTATTGTTTTTTCAGGAGAAGAAGGACTTTCTTTTCATGCTTTTATCATATAATTTATTGCATTATGAAAAAATATTATTACAAATATAGTAAAATATGGTAAATATGAATTTTATATACTAAGCTAGAAAGGCTAGTGAAAAATAACTGCTAAATAGAGTCTAATATTGGTTCTGAGGTTAAAAATGTCCAATGTTTATATGTTTTTACGGCATACACACTTGCATACTCACACACATACAGTACATGCGTACACACACTTACATACAGTACATGCATACGCACGTACACACACACACACACATATAGTACATGTATACACACTTACATACTCACATAGAGTACATGCATACACACTTACATACTCACACACATGCAATGCATGCATACGCACGTATGCACACACACACAGATATAGTACATGTGTACACATACAGAACATGCAGGCGCAAACCTTGCGGCAGCAGCCTGTCTCCTTGATGAGGTCCCGATGGGGAAGGTGCTTGCACACAGTGGGGTACTTCTCCATCTCATGCAAGCATCCTCCATCACTCCGGGAGTCCGTCGCCCTGCTCCCATAATCATGACTGAACAATAGAACTTTTAAACAGATTACTACACAGAATGGGAAACATAATTAAATTTGGAGCCACCAGGGTTGTTGACCAATCAGAGAAAAAGGAGAACAAAAAAGAGTGATATAGCTCTTTTAACAGAGCACAGTGTAAAAAATCATAACACTAACTGTCACCTAGTTCCACAGTCCAACTGGGTACTGTGACAATTGTTTTGCTGTCGCTCAGTGAACAGTGTGTCTTTGAGCTCTGCTATTCCCAGTGCTATTCCCAGTATCCTACTTTTTGCTGACCTTGCTTTGTGACCTGGATTAACCCCTTGCCTGCTGCCTACCTTTGACCTTGTTTTGCGAACTGTTTTAACCACTTGTCTGCTGCCTACCTTTGACCTTGTCTTGTGAAGCGGTTTAAGCCCTTGTCTGCCGCCTGCCCATGATCTTGTTTTGTGACCTGGATTTACCCTTTGCCTACCTTTTTGACCCTGCTTGTGACCCAGGTTACTCTTTGCCTGCCACCTACCCTTTTGCTCTCGGATTGTTTAAGGATTTCTCTTTTGCCTGCTACCTGTCCCCGACCTTTGCTTGTTTACTGAACTATTTTTTATATTAATTTCTGCGCCTGCATCCTGGACTCCTCTACTACCAACTCCGCTAGAAGGATCCCTACATGTACACATAAATACACACACATACAGTACATGTATACCAGGGCTTGACAAAGGGCCAGAAATTTTTTTTAGGAGCCAGACAATCACGCAAACATAAACGCAACTCATAAGCACACACGCCTACTTCACATATATACAAACAAACCTACTTACATATACACATATATCCAAACCCTTCACACACACACACCTACTTTACATATACACATATATCCAAACACCTCACACACACACACCTACTTTACATATACACATATATCCAAACACCTCACACACACACAGGGCCGGTGCAAGGATTTTCGTCTACACAGGCGAAGGTGCATTTTGGTGCCCCCCTGCTCTGATCCGCCACGCCTCCCACACCATTAAGCCTCCTTACATTATATATATATATATATATATATATATATATATATATATATAGATATATATATATATATATGAATAATGTATAGTGTAGAAAATAAATACATCTAAATATTCAACTCGCATGCTTTAAATGTGTCACACACTGAAACCCTTAAACACAAAGACACCCTTGCAGTCACACACACAGACACCCTTACCACTTACACACACACACAGTTACACCAATTCACACATAACCGGAGACACACTATTTTGCCACTCAATATGCCAGTATTTAGCCCAGGGGTCCTTAAACTTTTTAAACAGGGGGCCAGTTCACTGTCCCTCAGACCGTTGGAGGGCCGGACTATAGTAAAAACAAAAACTATGAACAAATTCCTATGCACACTGAATATATCTTATTTTGAAGTGAAGAAACAAAATGGGAACAAATACAATATTTAAAATGAAGTAAAGTTAAATCAACAAACTTACCAGTATTTCAATGGGAATATTATGCCAGTCAGAGCCCAGTAATATTATGCCAGTCAGATGCCCAGGAACATTATGCCAGTCAGAGCCCAGTAATATTATGCCAGTCAGATGCCCAGGAATATTATGCCATTCAGATGCCCAGGAATATGCCATTCAGACGCCCAGGAATATTATGCCATTCAGATGCCCATGAACATTATGCCAGTCAGAGCCCAGTAATATTATGCCAGTCAGAGCCCAGGAATAGTGTGCCAGTCAGATGCCCAGTAATATTATGCCATTCAGATGCCCAGGAATATTATGCCAGTCAGATGCCCAGGAATATTATGCCATTCAGATGCCCAGGAATATGCCATTCAGATGCCCAGGAATATTATGCCATTCAGATGCCCAGGAATATTATGCCATTCAGATGCCCAGGAACATTATGCCAGTCAGAGCCCAGTATTATTATGCCAGTCAGAGCCCAGGAATAGTGTGCCAGTCAGATGCCCAGGAATATTATGCCAGTCAGATTCCCAGGAATATTATGCCAGTTAGATGCCCAGGAATATTATGCCAGTGAGATTCCCAGGAATATTATGCCAGTTAGATGCCCAGGAATATTATGCCAGTCAGATTCCCAGGAATATTATGCCATTCAGATGCCCAGGAATATTATGCCAGTTAGATGCCCAGGAATATTATGCCAGTTAGATGCCCAGGAATATTATGCCAGTCAGATTCCCAGGAATATTATGCCATTCAGATGCCCAGGAATATTATGCCAGTTAGATGCCCAGGAATATTATGCCAGTTAGATGCCCAGGAATATTATGCCAGTCAGATTCCCAGGAATATTATGCCAGTCAGAGCCCAGGGATATTATGCCAGTCAGATGCCCAGTAATATTATGCCATTCAGATGCCCAGGAATATTATGCCAGTCAGATTCCCAGGAATATTATGCCAGTTAGATGCCCAGGAATATTATGCCAGTCAGATTCCCAGGAATATTATGCCATTCAGATGCCCAGGAACATTATGCCAGTCAGAGCCCAGTATTATTATGCCAGTCAGAGCCCAGGAATAGTGTGCCAGTCAGATGCCCAGGAATATTATGCCAGTCAGATTCCCAGGAATATTATGCCAGTTAGATGCCCAGGAATATTATGCCAGTGAGATTCCCAGGAATATTATGCCAGTTAGATGCCCAGGAATATTATGCCAGTCAGATTCCCAGGAATATTATGCCATTCAGATGCCCAGGAATATTATGCCAGTTAGATGCCCAGGAATATTATGCCAGTTAGATGCCCAGGAATATTATGCCAGTCAGATTCCCAGGAATATTATGCCATTCAGATGCCCAGGAATATTATGCCAGTTAGATGCCCAGGAATATTATGCCAGTTAGATGCCCAGGAATATTATGCCAGTCAGATTCCCAGGAATATTATGCCAGTCAGAGCCCAGGGATATTATGCCAGTCAGATGCCCAGTAATATTATGCCATTCAGATGCCCAGGAATATTATGCCAGTCAGATTCCCAGGAATATTATGCCAGTTAGATGCCCAGGAATATTATGCCAGTCAGATTCCCAGGAATATTATGCCATTCAGATGCCCAGGAATATTATGCCAGTTAGATGCCCAGGAATATTATGCCAGTTAGATGCCCAGGAATATTATGCCAGTTAGATGCCCAGGAATATTATGCCAGTCAGATTCCCAGGAATATTATGCCAGTTAGATGCCCAGGAATATTATGCCAGTCAGATTCCCAGGAATATTATGCCAGTTAGATGCCCAGGAATATTATGCCAGTCAGATTCCCAGGAATATTATGCCAGTCAGATGCCCAGGAATATTATGCCAGTTAGATGCCCAGGAATATTATGCCAGTTAGATGCCCAGGAATATTATGCCAGTTAGATGCCCAGGAATATTATGCCAGTTAGATGCCCAGGAATATTATGCCAGTCAGATTCCCAGGAATATTATGCCAGTCAGATTCCCAGGAATATTATGCCAGTCAGATGCCCAGGAATATTGTGCCAGTCAGATGCCCAGGAATTGCTCATTAAACCTCCCTCCTCCCCCCTTTCCCAGACCCCAGTACTTACCTCCATGCCGCTGTTCATGTCCGTGGCTGAGAGGGAAGCGTTGTGAGCTCCCCTCAGGCCGTGCGCATTCAATAAAGTGTGTTGAAAAAAAAAGTTTCAACACACTTTATTGAATGCGCACGGCCTGAGGGGAGCGCACAGCGCTTCCCTCTCAGCCACGGACATGAACAGCGGCATGGAGGTAAGTACTGGGGTCTGGGGGAGCGGGCGATTTTCCCGCCCCCCCATTGGTGCGCCCTAAGGCAGCCGCCTGTGCTGCCTTACGGTAGCGCCGGCCCTGCACACACACCAACTTTACATATACACATATATCCAAACCCTTCACACACACACCTACTTTACATATACACATATATCCAAACACCTCACACACACACACACCTCCTTTACATATACACATATATCCAAACACACACACACCAACTTTACATATACACATATATCCAAACACCTCACACACACACCAACTTTACATATACACATATATCCAAACACCTCACACACACACCAACTTTACATATACACATATATCCAAACACCTCACACACACACCAACTTTACATATACACATATATCCAAACCCTTCACACACACACCTACTTTACATATACACATATATCCAAACACCTCACACACACACCTACTTTACATATACACATATATCCAAACACCTCACACACACACCAACTTTACATATACACATATATCCAAACACCTCACACACACACCAACTTTACATATACACATATATCCAAACACCTCTCACACACACCAACTTTACATATACACATATATCCAAACACCTCACACACACACACACCAACTTTACATATACACATATATCCAAACACCTCACACACACACCAACTTTACATATACACATATATACAAATCCCTCACACACACCTACTTAACATATACACATATATATCCAAACACACACCCACCTCACACAGTCTTTTCTTGGTTTCTTCTTAACGTGTCCCCCCTCCCTGCTGCTTTACCTCACTGCAGGGGAGGGGGACATTCGCGCTGCAGCTGATCGCTGTTGGTCGGCCTGCTGAGTGCAAGGATGTCACGTGATGATACCCGGCACTCAGACACGCGTTGCGCAAGGGGGCGGAGCTTGCAGTCTGTGCCATCCGCACAGACTTTACCCCCTCGTGCTGTGAAAAAATGAAAAAAATAGGATGGCAGCGGCAAGGGGACCATGAGGCTGACTGCACCCAGGCACCAGGGCGCCTGGGGTTTGTTGAGCCCTGATGTATACACACACTTACATGCATCACACAGCTTGGCATGAAGACGTGAGATTCCACTGCGTAAACCTGGCGCTCCGCCCACCCATTATATATCTTCATATATAAAATTCACAGTAATGTGCATTGTGTGAGTGTATCACACATTACTATATCACAATACACCATAAGACTCACAACAACAAAAAACTCACATTAATTACTTATACACATACATACACAGCCACAAATACTCAAACATACACGCAGCCACACATTCACACATACACTAGTCACACAGACCCTTACATAAACACCCACCTACATACAGAGAGATTTATTTTCCTCCAATCCCTGCAGCTGGTGTTCTATCAACAAGTTCCCAAGCCTTCCGGTGCTCCTACAGTATCAGAGTGTGAGAGGGCAGAGCATGCACCCCTTGCGCTATTCTCTGCTGCATGCGCTTGACTTTGCAACTGCTCTAATACTGTACCTACAGGGAACTGGCCTTGTGCTATCTGAGCCCAAACAGCTTGTAACACACACACACACACACACACTCACTCGGACACTCACTCACATGGACACTCAGTCAGCACACACACTCACATGGACACTCAGGCAGCACACACACACTCACATGGACACTCAGGCAGCACACACACTCACATGGACACTCAGCCAGCACACACACTCACATGGACACTCAGCCAGCACACACACTAACATGGACACTAAGGCAGCACACTCACATGGACACTCAGGCAGCACACACACACTCACATGGACACTCAGGCAGCACACATACACTCACATGGACACTAAGCCAGCACACACACTCATAATGGACACTCAGCCAGCACACACACTAACATGGACACTCAGCAGCACACACACTCACATGGACACTCAGCCAGCACACTCACTCATAGACATACTCACCAGACCACACTCAGCAAGCACAGAGACACAGCCAGCAGTGACACTTACACTAAATTACCAGTTGCTCACTGACATCAGGGCTGCAGGGAGAGTCTTCTTTCATTAAAGTAAAGAGCAAAGAGCAAAAGAAAACGTGTTCCAGTGAGGGCGGCATGAAGTCCCTGCTCAGAGGGTAAGTTCCGGCTCAGAGGGGAAGTCCGGGCTCAGAGGGGAAGTCCGGGCTCAGAGGGGAAGTCCCAGCTCAGAGGGAGGAAAAAAACAGTATCGGAGACTCGGAGCTAAGTCTCCATTCGGGGCTTTGATCTGGAGTTTCGGGGCTTCAGCCCCAGTAGCCACCCCCTAGCGACGCCTCTGCCTACAGCTCTAGGGAACTACATCTCCCATAGTTCCATGCGAGCCTCTTAGCTGACAAAGTATTATGGGACCTTCAACAGCAGGAGAGCCACATTCTGAAATCCCTATACTAGACTTTTCAACCTGTAGATTAACTGGTATTGACAATGAGCACAAAAAGGATCTCTCACTGCTGGGGAAACTATTATTATACCTGATTATACTTTAGGAAATGCTCCTACAGTTGATATGTTCCAAGGGAACATGCTGAGCAAAACTAAAATGGAAAATGTGAGATTCAGCCTTAAAATGCCAATTATGGTCAAACCTAGATTTTGAATAAAGCAACAGGATAGAGTAAGATTTTACTATATATCCATACCATATTCTAGAGAATTGAACAGCTGTTAATTGTACTTTTCAAATTCATTAAGTGTACGGCTGCCTTTTAAGAAAAGGTGGCAACCCTAACAGAGTGGAACATTTATGTGCAGTGTCAATATACCAATAGAGTTGAGCAGACACCTGGATGTTCGGGTTCGGCGGGTTCAGCCGAACTTAGGAAAAAAGTCCGGGTTCGGGATCGAACTTGACCCCGAACCCCATTGAAGTCAATGGGGACACGAACTTTTGGCCATTAAAATGCCTCTAAAAAAGTCCTGGAAAGGGCTGCAAAAGGAAGTAAAATGTGGGTAAGAGTAGGACAACTGCCCTGCAAACAAATATGGATAGGGAAATAACTTCAAATAACATAAAATACATACAAATTAAAAATACAGCTGAGCCATAAAATAGCACTAGATGGAATCTTTGATTTTAGTTTTGGAAGAACATAAATCTAAATCTAAAGCATGGATGCCAGGAGGATCAACAGAATTATCCATTTGAGAGAGGGTTGGAGTGCAGGGTATTCTCTTTCAGTTTATACTAAGTGACCCATAGGTTGAGGAGGCGGTGACCGTGGCGGTGTAGGTGGAAGCGGCGCTGGAGAAGGAGGTAGCCAGAATTTTTCAAAGTGTGCTGTAAGCACAGTATTTGACGATTCTATTTGACTCTCAGATATGAAGTGCACCGCAAGACGCAAATGTACTATTTACCACCCAAAAAAATTTAAATTTTTCAAAATGCGCTGTAAGCACAGTATTTGACGGTTCTATTTGACTCTCAGATATGAAGTGCACCGAAGGACGCAAATGTACTATTTACCACCCAAAACTATTAGAATTTTTCAAAGTGCACTGTAAGCACAGTATTTGACGGTTCTATTTGACTCTCAGATATGAAGTGCACCGCAAGACGCAAATGTACTATTTACCACCCAAAACTATTCGAATTTTTCAAAGTGCGCTGTAAGCACAGTATTTGACGGTTCTATTTGACTCTCAGATGTAATACATGTAATGCTATTGCTATTCTATAAACCGAAATAGAGTCCCCATTCATATGAATAGGTCAATTAACCTATTCGTATGAATGGGGACTCGATTTCGGTTTATAGAAAGCCAATAGCATTACATGTATTCCATAAACCGAAAGACATTCGGTTTATAGACTTTTGGTTTATGGAATACATGTAATGCTATTGCTATTCTATAAACCGCAAGTCTATAAACCGTAAGACATTCGGTTTATAGACTTTCGGTTTATAGAATAGCATTACATGTATTCTATAAACCGAAAGTCTATAAACCGAATGTCATTCGGTTTATAGACTTTCGGCTTATGGAATACATGTAATACTATTGGCTTTCTGTAAACCGAAATAGAGTCCCCATTCATAAGAATTTCTTATGAATGGGGACTCTATTTCGGTTTATAGAAAGCCAATAGCATTACATACAATGTAATCGCCAACACAGACATACAGTGAAATGTCCGTGTTCGGGTCCGGGGTCCAAAAATCATAAAGTTCGGTACGAACCCAAACAATGCGGTTCGGGTTCGCTCAACACTATATACCAATGCTTTGTCTACATCGCTAACTGCATCTAAGGATGGTAGATACTTTGATACAAAATTGGGTATTAAGAACAGGAAATTATGTCAACCAATCAGTATCCCAGCCATTCCATTGGTTGATTTTCAAAGTATTTCCCCATTTTGCCCTGTTCATCATAGGGGTATGGCCAGGGCAACTAGCCCTGGCCCCCAATGAGTACAATGGGGGCAGGAAACATTTGCCGAGCTCTAAGCACTATTTATTATAGGCAGTTAGTCAGGTCTACTATCCTGACCCTGCAATGTGTATAACAGGGATGAGAGACATGTGGGCAGCTCCTAAACTTGTGTTTAAAAGGGTGGGCCTCCCATGAGCCATTTGGACAGCTCCCAGCAGGGGGAATAGTTTTTAATTTTTATTTATGGGACATGGAGCAGTTCACTGGGGCAATTTTTCTACTTATTATTTTTTAACCCCTTAGTAACATGACCTTTTGACCTTGTCTTTCCCTAGGTAACGGGCCGTTTTCACATTTCTGGGGTGTTTGTGTTTAGTTGTTATTTTCTTCTTTCTCACATACTGTACAGACACAAATTATATGTTGTTTTTATCATCATAAGAAGGGCTTTCATTAGATACCATTATGTTCATCATATGTTATAATTTACTGCAAAAAAAACTACTTTTTCTAAATTTGACCTAACAAATTATTTGCACAAATACAATCATTAAAAAAGACCCCAACTGAATAGTTTCTAAATTTGGCCCGAGTTCAGAAATATGCTTGTTTGCATGTTTTACTGCAGTTTTTTTTGTGTTGAGTCATAGGGCAAAAAAACTAAAATAGTGTCTTTTTCATCCATTATCGCATAGGGGTTAATTAATTTACTTTCAACTTTCCCGCTTTTAACTGGAGAACTGAAATGTCCAAAATTCAGATGTTTTAGTCTTTTTTCAGGATTATTTTGACCCATAGTGAGTCTAAATCTCCTAACAGAATTTGGCTAAAAATCAGCCTGAAATTGGCTGTATTGAGTAGCGTGAATTCTGAAATTTGTCTGATCAGTGTATCTTGAGTTGACCTTTGAGATTATTTGTTAATCTGATTTCATATAAAAATGTGCATAGCCCACAGTCTGTAATCTACAAGGTTGTATGGCAGAGGGGAGAGTGAGACTTAGCTTGCTGTATAGGCTATTCTTTCAGGTTAAATAATATTAATCAGCCAAAATAAAACTAGCTTTGAAATCAGCTGCACAATTAATAGTTAATTAGATTGTTTTAAACAACCTCATATTAAATAGATGTAAAAGGAACTTCTGTAACCTGGTCTATGAGTCATTTCCTCAGGATAAACAGAAATTTCTTTTTTTTTGTTGTAAAATGCACATAACTTAGCACCTTTCTCTTGAAAGGTAGAATGCTATCCCATTAATCAGCAATCCTTAATTAAATACCCAATGTGTATCATGGAAGTGCCTGGTATCTGACAGCTACATTATTCACTGATAGGGCTGCCACCTTTTCTTCAAAAAAATACCGGCCTTGGTACTGTCTCCATAGACTTAACATTGGCCTGATGTCAATTTTTTACCGGCCTGCAAGTGGCCAGGTGGCAACCCAATTCACTGATAGCATTTCATTATTGTGTATAGAGCTCTGCCTGTACAGCAGTGTTAGACAACTGGGGTAATAGCATCATCTCGGGAGAACGTACAAGTATTAAAGATTATATAACATTATACACATGCATAAGAATGGCTAGTTCAGCTACACAAACATCTAGCTCAAATTTGACTGGGTGAATTTATCCAGCTCAGCTACTTAAGTTTGAAATTAAAACAGAGGGATAAAATTCAGCGCTAGATCCGTGACCAAGCAGCACCAACCTGTGTGTATCTCTGCAAACACACGTGAAAAATATACACAAACAGAAAAACAAGGGTGGTAGGTGCGCTAGAGGTCTTCCACCCACAGAATAATGTATATAATTGCCTGAAATAGCGATTCACTTCATGGACTGAACATACAGGTAATGCCAACAGTCTCAACACATGAAAAGACAGAAAAAGACAAAAACCATAGTGCAGCCCTGTAGGCAATGTGAAATATTTTATACTGAGCTCATATATGGAAACATCCCTCTGACTTTGAGGATATATTCCCAATACGAAAATACCCCATGGATATATATTTTTATATTTTATATATTTTTAATTTTTTATATTCATTTATATAATAATCAATAAAAACCTAATTTATTTGTTTACATATAATAATGTCCACAAAATATTTTTAATATTTTTAATTTGAATTTTTTCTGTATATTTTTAAGATTTTTGATATTAAAATGGGTTTGGAAGCTGCACAAGCTAAAGTACATTATGCTGCTCAAATATAACATTGAGTTACTTAGTAGATTGTAAAACCGTTTCTTTCTGCATATTCTCTATGCTATTATGCTGCCAACCACGCCAACCAAATGGCCGACGGCCGAATCTCGCGACGTTTTGGCAGAAGATCACGTTTGGCGACGGAGTCGCCATGACGTCACGCACCCGGAAGTAAAGCCCGCGATATTCAGATATTTAAGGAACTCACACAGTACAGTGGTCACACGCTTAGAGGAAGCCTAAGGAAAGGTCGAAACGCGTTGCGTGACCCACTGTACACCATTGACTTTAGCCCATCTTCAGCCCTGCCAAGATTTGGGACCTTTTATTTGCTTCACATCTGTTAACTGATTCGGCTGATTGCTGCATGAAAAGGAAAATCTGCAGTGCTGCTCTTCCAACGCTGTATATGTAAGATACTATGTTTTATTAAAGTTTTTTGTATTCTACTATATACTGACTTCATTTCCACTTTCTGCAATTATATCCATATATGGCCATTGAATGAGTGAGAAGAACTGAAGAAATCACCCCAGTTTGATCAGATAAGCTCTATTTTCTATTTACTTTTGTGAGTGCAATTCACCACCTCAGTATAAAATATTTCACATTGCCTACAGGGCTGCACTATGGTTTTTGTCTTTTTCTGTCTTTTCATGTGTTGAGACTGTTGGCATTACCTGTATGTTCAGTACATGAAGTGAATCGCTATTTCAGGCAATTATATAAAAAAACTTTTTTTTACCATACATTATTCTGTGGGTGGAAGACCTCTAGCGCACCTACCACCCTTGTTTTTCTGTTTAAGTTTGAAATTCTCGTCTCAATTCCCTGCAATTCTCACTTTATTAAGTAAAGCCTTTAGTATGAGTAACATCATTAACATGAGGAGCTCTCTTCTACACAGGAACTGACTATAGAAGTAAGTTCATTACCAATTGATAGTATACGATGAATAGCTCTTTGTATACAGCACAGTGCTATGTATGCAATGCCTTTAGGGTTGTCCTCACATGTCACACATATCTGTAATTAGTGAAACTTTGACTGACAAACAGGTGTTTTGTTCTAGGCAAAGGGAAATTTTAGTGACCGGACATTTTGTTCGTAAAACTCAGCAAAAGAAGCACAAGGCAGCTGTTTAAAATAGATGGAGTGTGGAATTCACACTTCCAACATGCACCCAGATACAAAGCATATCACAGGAATGTTAAACTGTAACTACCAGGGATACGGGAATTTATTCAGTTGATAACATATCAGAGAAATATGAATAGAGTGTTTTCTGCATCATTACATTGTGTAGTCTAAATGAAAATGGAAATTCCTGGACATCTGGACGCCACGTCAGCCGCACACTGATTTGCCGCCTCTCGCAGAACCTTGGCAGTTGATATTTGTAAACACTGAGAAAAAAGCAGCTAGCAGAAGAAACATTCCTAATTATTCACTATTAATTCCCTGAGGGCAGATTGATTTCACACATCACAGAGAATGTATTCCTTTCTCCTACTACCATAAATAATGTTTGAAAGATTAGACATAGCTGTCTGAAATTCCTTGAGGCAGATTATATAAATTAATCAAAAAACTGCATCGACATATTTGTTCACCAGAATGCCGAGGAGTTGTGTAACCATAGGGGTTAAAGAGTGTTCTAGCTGCAACTGGGCCCCAGAATGCCAAGGACCCAGTGTCTCTGAATTTCTGCTATCTTGTGCTATGGAGCATAAGATCTGGTCTACTGTTACCACAAATCTTCCATCCCTGGTAGCTGTGTTATCAGTTACTGATGTCATTTTCTCATGGTTCTTCATGAGAAAATGGACAATCTATGCATAGCTTGCAATGTTCCCTTTAAACTGAGCACGCATGAACGTATCAATTAGGCACTATTGCTATGCATATAAGGCAGATACAAAAAATACATAAAAAAAGGAATACTTTTCTTCTATAGGGAAAAAGAACCACTGCTCCAAGGACTCCTTCTTTCCCAACTCGAAATGTACAGAATAAAGAGAGATCCCAATCTGGTAGATATGTATGAAGGCAGGACTTGCTTGTCTCCTACATGACTAAGGTGGACATATATGGAAAAGAAAGAAAGGCGCATAGCAAAAATCTGTCTATAAAAATATAAAACACACTTTAATGGGTACTGAGCTCTACTCAAATGACAATGGGCATAAATTAAGACACTGGGAGGCTGCTGGCAGGATCTCCGTTCTCTTGATCAGAACACCCACATATGGGTTAGGTGCAGAGGCAGGAGTTACAAGTTGGATCTTTCAGGCTTCAGGTCTATATGATATAATTACAATAATAAAAACAGGATAAAAGGCACTTCCACACTCAATGCGTTTTATTGTCCGCAGCGATTTCCTCAGGAGTAACACATTGGAAGTTCACACTAATACAACATAAACCTGCTATAAAAACCTCCCCCCTTGACACAACAAATAGATGCCACATTGCCCACTTATGCTGGAAAAACGGGCACAAGTGTTTGAAATCAGTTTAACTAAGCCACACTGGGAAATAAAATTCCCTTTGCCACTCAAAACCTCCAGAAACTCAGGAGATGTCCTACAAACTACTCACACTGTGGTACCTCAACCCAGCTAAGTTTCACACCATCTTCCCTGAACACCCTGATGCATGCAGGTGCTGTGGCTCTGCCCCTTGATCCATATCGGGTAGGAATGCCCACTCATAGTCCCGTTCTGGACCGAGATAGACAACATTTGCCACAACATTTCTGATCGATCTACCCCCCTTTTTTCCCTGTGAACTGCCTAATGTATCACACTAGCCTCTCACTCGCCATATACCAAAAAATCAGTGATTAGACACAGAGTAGCGAACACCAGAACTCTGGAGGAACACTGAAACGAAAGATAAGGACACACCTGGTTTTATTGGCTACAGTTTACTGAGGAATCTAAGACCCAGCCCGCAGTAAATGTCCAAGGTACTAACCCCAGACTATCCCCTTACAAACTTACTCCACCTTGACCTTCCTCCATTCCAATCTTCCCACTGACTAGATGTTCCCCCCATTTGTATTTATAAGCCACTGACGGCACCTACCCAAAACCCACGTTAAAACTACACTGCCTCTGTAAACTCCATAACATGAATACCCTGAAGTCTCTAGGTATACCACTAACCAACTGTGCAACAACAGCTATTTGAACTGTGTTGGAAACTACCATATGATACTCAAGTAATATAACATACACACAATCTCTGGTGTACTTTATCCTGCTTAGAGGGGGGTGGGTGCTACAATGCCCGAGAACAAACAGTACTGCAATAGTCTGTCCTGTAGGATAATACCTAATCGGGAGAGCGACTCCATTTTTTGCCTGCTTACACCATTGCAAAGGAACCACTCCATTAGCATATCAGACTGATCCCACCCATAAGGGCAGTCCAGATCCGAAATGCATGGCTTCACCGGATATATCCCTGTTTGCGCCTCTTCTTTCATATTGCCACTGAAGCTCAGCCAGCTACATATAAGGATTATTATGTGGTCTTTGCATTTCCTATCAGCTTACTGTGTATTCTTGTAATAGTGTTTGGCCACGTAGGGAAGGTGTCGAAGTTCCTTTTATCTTGTTTTTATTGTATCTGGATTCTGGCAACACGTATGGACCTAAATCCTAAAAAGATCCAGCTTTTAACTCCTGCCTCTACACCTCACCCGTATGTGGGTGTTCTGCTCAGGAGAAAGGCAGTCCTGTCAGCAGTCTCCCGGTGTCTTAATTTATGCGCATTGTCACTTGAGTAACTTTCAGTGCCATTTCATAAGTGAGTATACACATTAACCCCTTAACGCATGTGGACGTATATATACGTCCTGAAAAGCATGGTCCTTAAGGACCATGAGGACGTATATATACGTCCTCCGTTTTCATGTAGTGTTGCGCTCATTAGCGCAACACTACATGCCTGCAGCTACTCTCAGAGGCTGCTTCGGATCTGAAGCAGCCTCTGAGAGGGCTTTCAGCCCCCCTCGACCCCCCCCCCCCCCCGCGCGCATACGATCACAGCGAATGTGATCGTATGCGCGCAAACACACATAGGCAGTGAAAGCTGGTATTACAGTTAAAAATAGAAAATTAATTAAATAAATAAATTAAATAAATAAATAAATGGAAAAAGCTAACCCTTGATCTACTGAACCTAGGGTTAGGGTCCAAATAGGGTAATAATTAGGGTTAAATGGGGGTTCGGATGATTACAAGGGTTAGATTAAGGGGTGGGGGTCAATTTAGGGTTAGATTAAATTTAGAGTTGGGGTAAATTTAGGGTTCGGGTTAAAAAAATCACTGTAGAAGAAAATGGTTAGAAAACAAAAAAAAACACTAATATTGTTTATTGCCCTATTACGTGAAATAAAACATAGACAAACAAGGAAACATTGATATTACTAAACTCAGGACAAATAGTAGAAATATATAGACGGGGTCTTTTTTACCATTTGTAATTGTGTAAAAAAAAAAATCAGGTCAAAGTTGGAAAAGGTGTTTTTTATGGCATATTTTCATCATATTTTCTATTTTTTTAATAGTAAATGATATCATATGATGAAAATAATAGTATCAAATGAAAGCCCTATCTGTCCTTTAAAAAATGATATATAATTTGTGTGGGTGGACTGAACACAAAGAAAGAAATTCACAGTTCAGTAAACGTATGACAAAAATAATGGAATTCTGGTCTTCAAGGCACGTCAAATGCAACATAGCACTCGGTCACTAAGGGGTTAAAGCGTGTCTATGTTTTTATGCACATATTTACACTGTGCCTTTCTTTCTCTATATGTCCACACGAGTCTCATATGAGACAAGCAAGTCCTGCGGTCATACTTCTATACCAGAGTTGATTGGGATCTCTCTCTATCCTATTCATGTAAAGTATGAAAAATATAGTTTCATAAAACAATAACTAAAAATAATCTTTTTTTCCGAATGTAAAGGGCATAACTTTCCAGAAGTGCTTACATTGTGCCATGCATGGTGTAACATGTTATTAAACTTGTACGTATGTATGTGTACAACACATGAAATACTTTTGTATATAAATGACAAAAAAATTGCAAAAGTGAAAGCGTAATCTAAAGGTATGCTGTATATGTATCACAGTAAACACCTATAATGCTACTTTACATACAAAACCTTCTAATTCTTCCCACAGTTGTATGATGCACTGTCAGTTAATATTCGTTTTTAGAGTGCCTTTATTAAAATGTTTTATCTGGAGAACACATTTTTCCAGTGCACACCTTTCCTGGTGAGAAAAAGGTCCTTGTACTCTCCTGTGCTGTTTGTGATTTTAAGAGTACTTAATACTGATGAGTAACCCTGAACAAGAAAAAAAAACACTGAATATTATACAATAAACCTTTGTTAAAGAAATAACGTTTCTAAGTGGATAATTAAGGGTATACCACGTATTATCCACTCGGGAAAATGAATTATCTAATCTGCAGTTAATGCAGACAGCATTCGCCCTGAGAGTGCCCTGTTATCTAACAGACAGCTCTCTTTGTAATAATATTGGCCTCCATCCCAATGAAATCTGGCTTGATAACCTCGTAACCAACTTCTGTAATATAATATGACTAATACTAAAAAAATGATGCTGACTTTGCAAGGTTCCTTAGCTGAATGAGTGCTTGTAATTATGTATTGTAAAAGGGCATCAATGGTAGTCGGATCTAATCCCTACCTAATCTTACTAACTCCCATGCAGGGCATAGATGCTACTTGCAGGAGGGTCAGTTAAAGCAGCAGTAATATCAACTCTTAGATATATATATCTGTAGCCCACTTATCATGTAGCTTGCAAGAAGGAAGTAGATGACAAGTATGATGGAATAAAGGGGTTAACTCTCTTAACTGCACTGATCTTCACGCCGAATTCGCATTTCTATTATAGGTGAGTTTACCTATAAAACTCATACAGAAGTGGTCATGTCATGAATAGTTAAGGCATAAAGCCCTGATCTGGCCCAAAAAAATATTATATTCGTGTTTTAGATACAATAGTAATATATATATATATATATATTTCCAAAAAAGGTGCACTCAGCTCAAAGATCCATTGTGGAGTAAACTGCCTGGGTGCTGTACAGCATAGTATGTATACAAATCCAAAGAAAGAAGAAAATACGCACTCACAGGACTTGAAGATCAAAGAAAATTCATTGTATTAGGGTCGATACTCAGATGAAGTACATATAAGCAGTCGACGTTTCGGTCCACGTTCTGGACCTTTATCAAGAGTCTTGATAAAGGTCCAGAACGTGGACCGAAACGTCGACTGCTTATATGTACTTCATCTGAGTATCGACCCTAATACAATGAATTTTCTTTGATCTTCAAGTCCTGTGAGTGCGTATTTTCTTCTTTCTTTGGATTTGTATATATATATATATATATATATATATATATATATATATATATATATTATATAACATAACAAAACATTACAAATCAATTTTTCATTGGTATGGTAATAGTTAATATGCCATATTAGTATAATTATTAATAAAAAATGAAGGATTGTAATTTATTATTAAAAAATATGCTATTTTAGCATAAATTTTGCAATTACCAAGTCAATGAAAACATCATGAAATGAAAAATACACTTATCACATACACCACTTATTAACAACAATATACATACACTAACATATATAATTGTATATGGCATCATAATGGTTCTTCTGGTATAATGATGCTAGTGATGTCATGCCAGCTATAGTTTGGCATCACATCACTTGTTATTATTCACCATCAACAGCTCATAGGTTATATTTATCCTCCCGCCATCATGCCACATGCATCATGATACCATTTCTTGTCTACAGTGGACATTGGTTCATTGCCAAGCAATGTGGCCATCCACATAGTAAGCTTATTGGGGTTACTAAGTGGTGTGATAAGTGTATTCTGTATTACATGATGTTTTCATTGACGTGGTAATTGTACCATTTATGATGTAGTAGCATATTCTATTGATTGTAAAGCCATCAGCCCATATCGATTTATAGCAATGTTGTAAGACAGACTAAAAATATCGGGACATCCTTCTCAGTTGGTGTATGTGTTTAGAAAGACCATGCAAACCAGCATATATTACATCAAACACTAATGTTTAGTTGATTATTTTATTTTTTAATAACAAAGTATTTTACCTCGAACTGTAATCTAACGGTGAACGTAATAAAGAGGGAATTCGAGGGTCTGGAGATTGGAATTTCGAACTTTAGGCCAATGTAGGAAAAATTCTCCAATACAGCTGAATGGGATCATTTTTCCACCTCGGCTACTTTGGACCTAAGTTTGAAATTACCACCTCAATTCCCTGCATTTCTCTCTTCATTGATTAGACCCTTTGGTCTAAAGCTATTTGCCCAGAAAATCAGCACCCCAAAACATATTTGGTACACCTATTACCTAATTGGTCAATTGCCAATACTTAAAAGCATTCATTAGCAACGACCAGACTAGACGTGAGTAGACCTTTATGAGACTGGGCTCTGTTCAATGACCCGAGTATCACTGCCCATTGAATACCCTAGACAACAATAGAAAATGTGGAGATAAAAAACCTTGATAAAGTGGTAACTCGTGTCATTGAATATAGCTCATTATACTTTCATTTCTAAATATGTCCATCGTCAAGTAAGAGAAGGTATTATCACCCAGCTGATGTTACGCTTGTTATTAAACTTTTTTAAATTCAACCAATACTAACCTGCCCTAACACGCATGTTTAGAAGCTCTTCTACATAGTAGAGAAAATAAAGAACACCTACCTCTCCTTCACTACATGGAAAAGCCTGTGAGTATCTTGAAGTGCAAAGTGCTCCTTTTACCATCACATCGTCTTCAAGCTGAAAGGTGGCAGAGCAGTTTGTTGAGAAAAATTTGTATGGTTGCCAAGTGCGGCCAAAATCTTGAGACCTCTCCAGAATCATGGCAGCCGGCCTAGGAGACTTGAACACCATTATTAAATGAGTAAAATAAAATGTTGCTTCCAAATCCAGCTGGATAGTTTCCCGTTGAGCCTCCCTGGCTGACTGCCACCATGTGCGGGGTATTTTAAATGGAGAGTCTGCCATGGCTGATGGTGGATGAGATAGTCGTGGCAGTGCAGCATTGCATTTGTCACACTTTGGTTCTGCGCAGTTCCGGTCCAGGTTTCTGCTGTATGTGCAATAGAGTTCAGTGTTATTATAACCACAGGATAATTCTGTCTGTAAGTTCCTGCCGATGGCGATGTTACCCATCCGGGGATTGCATGCCTTTTGACACTGAGAACCAATTCTCACCATACTGCTCAAACCTAGAACAAAAATCATATGGAGGGAAAAGTCAAAACAATGAATTGTAATCGTTTGAGAAATATTCTGGGTATTCATTGAAATAGACAGACATAGATATACTAACAGCCGCAACCACATATATATATATATATTTTTTTTTTAGATGAAGTAGGGTTGCCACCGAGCCGGTATCTTACCGGCAGGCCGCTAAAAATTTGGCTTGAACCAAATGTTAATTCTATGGAGGCAATGGCATGGTTGGTATTTTTTTGAAAAAAAGGTGGCAACCCTAAGATGAAGCAATGAGAGGGTCATTTCATCTCTTATGACAGGTTTTACTAAGGTTCATTAGAAGGTGTCATTTGCAGAGGCTCTAAATCTGTTCCACATCAACAGAAAGCTAAGATAAGAGTAAAGCAAGGGCAGAAAAAAACATGTTTATGGTTGCGATAAGTAGTATAGGTGCAGAGTCAGAAAACAAGCTAAGCCAGAGGCAACCAACATGCGGCCTATGGGCCAAATGCAGCCCGTCTGACAGCAAGTTGCAGCCCAACTGACTTAGCTATTTATATCCTCATTAGCCGTTATGAATGTGTCATTTTGTTTGTTTGTTTAGCATGCATGCGTGTGCACAGGCAGATGACAGGCATTGCATGTGGCAGGCAAGTATTCAAGGGAAGAGATGCTACGGGAGCTGTGAAAAGACTCAAGACAAGCCCCTCCAAGCACAGAGGCTACAATGGACCAGCTGCGAGCTGGTCCCCCGGTGTAGCACAAATTGTTTAAAAAATGCCTTGCCATGGAAATCCCCTAGCTTGGAGAGAGTAGGGGTCAACAGGGGTCACATATACCAGACAAATACATGTGAAACTACACAATTAACTGATATCCAATGAGTAGGTTCACAATACTAACAAGGCTTGTATAGTTTCATCTTCTGTCATTACAAGCAAGCCCATATCTTTTCTGATTGAGTTAAGGGGGTTTCAAATCTAAAATGATACACAGGAGGTCCATAAGATGATAATCACTTAAACAATGTTATATTTGATCTATCTAAAATAGGGTGGAATTCCTAGATGTTTTAGCACATGTTCTACTATTACTTACTGCTGCTCAATTTAAAATAGAAATCAATGTTTGTTATCTCTTAATTGCTAATGCATTTTTTGATTGCTACATGAGGAAACCAAAGCATAAAGTGTTTGGTTAATAGAGCCCATTAGTGTTATTTACTTGATACATATTACCTTATATATATTTGCTTCTTTATTACTGGTTGAGTGTTTACACAAATGTAGCTATTCTATTTGTACCATGTCAATATTTAGGAGCATTAGAAGAAAAGGGTACAGTATTTCCAGATACTCCAGATACAATAAAGACTATTTTTTCCACATGGAAATGATCATATTGTTTCATGTTCAATTAATGAAGCATGGAAATAAACCAGTTATAACATGGTCCTGTCAGAGGTGGGCTAGCTTTAGCCAATCTATGTTACGGCCTAGACATAAGGCCTTCATTTTTCACATATTTAGAATAGTTAAAAGGAATTTGGAACTACCATTACATAACCTTTTTTTACTTTTAACCCTAGCCTGAACCAATGTCATGTAGTTTTCCGTTTCACAACATATCCATACAAGTCTAATATTATGACAACTGTATTTTTAGATTCAAGTATGTTGAACATTATCTACATCCTGAACAAACTTCCCATCACAATGACAATATTTTTTTATTGTAAAACTACCATGGTAAAACCACTAATATAAATTACATGGCACAGGCTTTTGCCAGCTTTATGTAACATAGGAATGAAAAAAGGTGTTTATGTCAGAAATGGACAGCAAACGTACCATAATTAGCAAAATAGAATGTGATATAAAAATATTATTCAAGAATTTTGTCACAGACCATGTATAAAATAAATTCTCAAAAGCAGACACATTATTTTAAACACGTTATTATATGTACTGCACAAAATTCACAAACTGAGACTAAAACTTTGCAGAGTTAGAATAACAATTAGCGATTTTTCCCCCTTTTTCATATGTGTAAAACCCATTCAGATAGCTTTAACATAATACTGGAGCAGGAGCAACAATATGAATGTAATTAGGATTAGACAAAAAAACTGCATTTCATTTATCCAAAATATATTTATGTATAGGTCACATCATCCAAAATTACATTTGGCAAATTTGTTTCATAAATATTATTTTTGCACAAGCCTTTCACCTTTAAACTATATTTTCATATAAAAAGAACATTTAAACAAATGTTTGCCAGCTTTGTCCACCTTAGATTAAAAATATACCTTGTTTCTTTTCGCAAAACTTCCCTCTTAGGATAGCCCATCCTGCATAACATGCTCCTGAATGGCCAATAATGTGGCCACAAAGGCATATCCAGAACTTCTACTGTAAAATAATACATTTGTGTAACAGCTCCATGTGACACTAATGCCACAGATTCCTACGCCAGAACTTACAACATTCACCAAAACTATCAGACTGGAATGTTTGAATTTTATATCAGATTTGATATTAGTTCTATATAGATTTAAGCTATTGATTTCCACAGAGATTGGCCTTTTTTTCTCAGTCACCTTGTTTTTTTCCGACCTTTTATCACTGTTTTTGTTTTAAACTGTGATCTGAAAACATTGTTTTCATTTAACACAGATTCAGCCCTTTTCATCTTGAGCTCATTGCCACATGGTGTTTCCGTTAATATTTTAGATCCATGCCATTTTACAGTCTCATAACTGTGATTGAATAATCCTTGATGCATCTAATACTGCCTATAATCCCTTTCATTAGCAAGAAGCTCTTAATCTTCAAAGTTTAAAAAAATCTATTTACTAAAATCGTTGTGTCTGTTTAACATTGCCTACCTGCCTATTATCATAAAACTCCAGACTTGTATGTAGTATACATATCACAAGGACTTGCGGAACCTGACCATAAAAATTAATTGACTTTATTCCTTTGTTGTGCTATGCAAAGTTAGCATACCTGAAAACATTTACACTGAGCTGACTGTGAGAGGCTTGAAATTACTGACAAATAGCCCCATTACATAAAATCTTCTACTTATAGTATAATCCTGCAGTCTAAGCCAAAAATTGAAGGAACCCCTTTAAAAGAATGAGAACCATCCTTTTGTTAACCCTTCAACTAGCAAAATTCTAATACTGAATACTTCAATTATTTCTTAACCCAACCAGATTTAAATCCAATCCTCAAGGATATCAACTTATTACGAGAAAGTAATCTAAACATACAAATAAGTTAAGAACAAACTGCATAGCACCATAGAGAATATCACCATGTCACCATTAAATTACAGCCAGGCACTTTGAAACCTTGAAAATATAGTCACCAATCCACATAATAATGAAATCTTAAAGTTTGTCTCTTCTGAGGACAGCACTTGAACTGATAATAACCATCACATCGACCCAAGATTGGTGATGCTAGTGCCAGTTATATTGCACTTCCACCCTTCCAATTTAAGTGGTATATAAGACATCAACAACCACTTTAATCAGTATGTATTGCTATAAAAGCACAAATCCTACTCACCCAAGATATCATAAGAAATACGAGAAAAGTTCTAGGTAGAAGGGAAATGACTTTGAAAGGTTGGATTTCATAGATGTATGTCTATTTCAGCGTCAGTTTCTGTTTTTTAGATTATATCAGCTGATAAATACTAAAAAAAAGAGAGGATATACTCACTAAGATCCTTAATCCTGTGAAATTAAAATGGCTCAGATGCCCATTTCATGCCATTAAAGATAATATTTAATATGTAATTGCTATGCTTCATTACTTCACTAGATTTATTTATAGCAATGTACTTAATCGGTGGGTTCAAGTCACTATGACAAAGAAGCTGCTTCCACACTAGTCTCCATGTCTGCTTTATTCTTCCACAATGTGGCTTAATTCTATTTTAAAAACAACCAAACTTCACATAAACATTGCTGTAACATATGATGAGTTCTTTCACCTGCTATAAGATTTTGCACTAAAAAGTGGTGTTTTCTTTAATACTATTCCAGACTGTCATTAGCACATTAATGTGCAACAGGCGGGCTGCAAACCATATCCTGGGTAAGATATCCATAGGTTATATTACCTCATGAACCTAGGATTCACAAATTAAACATTGTAATCCTCATTGATTTTGCAGCCAGCATCTATTTAGTTATTTCCAATAATCACTAAAGCAGCAGGAATACATAAAAATGCTAAAAATCTTAAAGAATGTTCTAATTATCTGTGGAGGTGGTTATGGTAGAGGAATGTGAGCAAAAGAACATTATGTGACTGACTAATCTTATGTCATGTAGTGTCATGTAGAAATTATTCTGAACTATCTCAGGAATAATTCATAGGAATTGTGAGTGAGGTTTACTCTACTCTACCAGAAATGCTGATTAGTTGAACATAATTTGTATGTACAAGCAATGGTGTATTTAGGTATTGTGCTGCCCTAGGCCTAACTAAACTCACCCACAAACTAATCTCTTTTTTGTCCCACCCCTTCCTGTCCAGGCTATACCTCTTCCTGTTTAGGATCCACCATCATTGTCCCCAAATATCTTCCCAGAGCCATCTTTGTCCCCAAATACTTTCGGCAACAAGATGCCACTGGCAAACACCTTGCCAGTGCCATCTTTGTCCCCAAAAACCTTCCCAATGCCATCTTTGTCCCAAAACACCTTGCCACCTTTGTACCCATACACCGTCCCAGTGCCATCTTTGTACCCATACACCTTACCAGTACCACATTTGTCCTCAAACACATTGCCAGTGCCACCTTTGTGCCCAAGCACATTACCAGTAGCATCTTTGTGCCAAAAACAACTTCCCAGATACATAATTGTGCCTAAAACAACTTCCCCATGACATCTCTGTCCCCAAAATGCTTGCCAGCTTACCTGGCTGAAGATTTCAATTGCTCCATCATCATGCAGGTTGTGCAGTGAAAACAATTGAGAGGACTGGACTACAAAAACAAAATGGAGAGGGTGGGCTTAAGAGTGGATGAGCGTAAGGGCTCACCGGGTGATATTTTAAGGCTATGTTGGCCTCGGCCAAGATACACTTCTGAGTGCAAGTAAAAACTCAGTAAAGAGTAAAAAAGAATCTCTCACCAGATGTTTACATAAATTGCTTTAAGACTTGAAAAATATCTTATGTAGTGTCACATTTCTTCA
The DNA here is from genome assembly GCA_036172795.1 of Pelodytes ibericus. NCBI lineage: Eukaryota > Metazoa > Chordata > Amphibia > Anura > Pelodytidae > Pelodytes > Pelodytes ibericus. Next base: position 68,040,706 of record CM069858.1, on the reverse strand, counting down.
CACAAATATTATTTTTCATGCAATTATATATTTGTCATTTTAGAATGAAAATAAAATATTTTTATCTTGGATTAGATTAGTGTGAAATAATAAGAGGCCACTTTAATTGGTAGCTAATGTTGCAGTATTCTCAAATCCAACTCTGGATTTTATAATGTAGCCATGTGGTTAATATTCATTACAAGGAAATGTACCAGAGACACCCTTATTCTAAGTGATTAACAGATGTCAAACAACAGAGCACTTCTACGATCTTTGTAATGCCACAAATTATTTTCCATTTCCCACCTCCCACTCATTCCTATTCCACTACACTTTTTGAATAGTACTTATTTTTAATACGTCATGCTTTTCTCCATCAGTCCACATCCACAGATCTATCTGTTATCCCTTTGCAACTTCTAATGCATCCTACTATAAACCAGCCACCAGGCATTGTACATCACTCTAACTCTCTGTCCAGCAAAACTCTACAAGCCAAAATAATTTCCCCTGCATATGAAGCTACCTGGTAACATAACCAATTTGTTGTTTAAATACACATTTGGCTGAATTCTGCTGTTGCAATTTCTGTATTGGCCATACCAATTTAAAGCAGTCTAACATTGTTCACATTAGATAGTAATTTACTAATTTCATAACCAAACCAGTATCTGAGGTATCTGTCAAAAGCTTTGCTAACCTGACGATTAGCTTTGGTATTTGCTAGGCATTCCAATCACCCACCCACAAGTCTAGGCCCTCATGAAGCAGCTGTGTCATCCACCCACCAGCCTAGCTGTATATCAGGTAGCATATTACTTTTAGATAGGTTATCAGTCATCATATACTGCAATCATCCATTTACTTCTTGAGTATTTGTCTGGCTATCGACTTAAAACAACGTGACATGCCACAACATAGGCTATCCTACCCTTTATTGACATTTTAAATGTGCCTAACTGTGTATAACTTAACAAAATGCATGTATCAATCTAAAGGAGGAAGGTAATGAAAGTGGTGAAGAAATGTGAGCAGCACAGAAAAGAGTAGCAATAAAAAGGGTAAAATTATAGGTCAACTAAAAATGGCAGAGAGTAGTTGGTTAAAGCGACCCATTTTGCCTTGCAGCATAATGGATGGTTACATAGAATCTGGACCTATCCTGTGTAGCTAGGAGCTCCTTGTGATTGATTTTGAATGCCTGCCTTGAGTGGATCGCAGATGCACAGTCTGACAACAGATGACAGTTAAGCAGTGATAAATGGTGAAGTGACAACATTTAGGGTAGTGATCATCTAATGAACCTGTTTTGACACATTTCTGGACCAGCATAAATATATATACAATCTATAACCCTGGAAAACGTGGCCTGCCCTCTGTTACTATGTATGTGCAGAGATACCATTATCTCTTTCTAACTTTATTGTTTTGAGCACATTATGTGTGTTTTCTGATGCTGTATTGTTGATAAAGGAACAGTGTTTCATTTTCTAATGTAGAGGGTAGAGACCATGCAAAACCCTTAAACATCTGACCCATGGGCCATCAGTAGAACATCAAAGTTCTAGTAAATGTGCTATAGTTTTCTGATGGTTGGATGTTTTAAGAACTCTAGTACAATGGCTTGAACATGCAATCTGCCCATAACAACCAGACAATTCTTCTGGAATGCTTTTGTCATTGTTGCATGAATATTATAAAGAAATGGATGCCCTGCCAGTATACAGGCAGAGATAAATACAAGTACTTTTTCTGAACCATGAGAACAGAAGTTTTATAGAGCTCTGTACTTCTGGTCCCTTAGATGAATATTTGGGAACCTTTGGCATAAGCTGATTCTGAGATTCATCATAATGTAAATGCTGTATAATCTGTCATCTGCAAGATTGTATGTAGTGAATTGTGATTCCCTAGTTCCTTCTTTGTAGGAACCAAATATTCAGTTAAAACTGAAATCAAATTATTACATTTATTGAAAGTTTGTTGACTTTGCAATATGATTTTTATTGTTTGCATTATATTACCGTACAGAAAGGTGTATTGTCACTAGACATGTGCAAAACTAAAATTTTCGTTTAGTTTTTGTCCATTCAGACGAAAATTTTATTTATTTAGTCCAAAACAAATTTCGTTCATTACTACATTTGTTTCAGATGAAATTCGTTCATTATTTTCGTTTCGTTTTATTAATTCGTCCGAATTGACCTATTTTAACCTCTCTTTCGGTTTATAGACTTTCGGTTTATGGAATGCATGTAATGCTATTAGTATTCTATAAACCGAAATAGAGTTGAAATAGGTCAATTCGTATGAATGGGGACTCTATTTCGGTTTATAGAAAGCCAATAGCATTACATACATTCCATAAACCGAAAGTCTATAAACCAAATCTCTTTCGGTTTATAGACGTTCGGTTTATGGAATGCATGTAATGCTATTGGTATTCTATAAACCGAAATAGAGTCCCCATTCATACGAATAGGTCAATTGACCCATTCGTATGAATGGGGACTCTATTTCGGTTTATAGAATGCCATTAGCACAAATGGAAGAATGATTTTCGTTTATTAACCATTCATTCATTCGGCTTTTGTTAGTTTAGCATTTTCGTTATTCGTTTTTCGGACGAATGGCCGAAAATGCTATTTTCGGCCGAAAATGCATTCGTCCGAAAACTAATGCACATATCTAATTGTCACATGCTATAATTTAAAATGCCAGATTGAATCAATTTAGTAAAGGTTCATGAGAGCAAAACAAATAAACAGTTCAATTTGGACAACAAGACATTAAATAAAATTAAAAAATTAAAAAAAAACACACTGCTATTCACTGAATCACTGTATTTTAGAGAGCTTTAAATTTGATTTCTCCAGCTGGTAAAAATGTCCCGATTCAAACGCCTCCAATGCTTCAGTTTCTGAACGGCGCAAACTTCCAATTCAGAGCCGAATTCATGGATATATCGCCTAAAGTGCCTGACCAAAATCGATTTCAGGAAATATCGGTGTATATTGAGTGAACCATATAGAAACCTGGCACATTAATATCACCTCTGTGAAGTCCTTAGTGTGAATTTCCCATGTTTGGCAACATAAACTCAATCCATGCCACTGGAGCCAGCAGCTCGCTTTCTAATGATGTCACTCTGTCCCCTTTGGCTGGGAATATCCTAAATAATACTCTTTGATCTATTATTATTATTAGAAAATGTCATTTCTCTCTCACCCTCTAGCACTCTCAGCACTCTCCTATGGCCTAGTGAATTTTAATGCAACATGCTTCGCTATTCACAGCATTTGCAGCTTCCTGTGCGGTTATTTATCCCTGAAATCAAGGGATAGATATCCCAGAGGAAAGAGTGGTAGTGTAAAGAAAGCAAAGTAATACATCTCAGAACTACATGATTAATGCACAGATCAAAAGACCTGATGAATAGAACAAACCCAGAGCACATAGGTCTGTAGAGAAATGCCCGTAGAGATGTTTATTTATTATTTTAATAACAAAGTAACTTAACATCAGTCTAACATAGATAGCATTTTAAGCAGAGTTCAAAGAATAATTTTTTCAACAGGACTATTCAATTTCACAGTATTAATCTAACTTTTAGAATATTTGCTCAACAGATACTGGATTTATGTTAACAGATTTTTAAAAAAATAAATACTAAATTCTAAAACATGTCTGAGGACAGGCCAGAGAGTAACAAGTAGATCTGCATATTTAGTGGAAATGTTACTAAAAAGGGAAATAATGCAAAACATAAAAATAAGAAAAAGAGTGGATAAACAGGGCTAACCCAGTAAATTCACAGACACACTCCCAAGCTGCCAAGCAAAGAGCAAAGAACAAAATATAAAAATGCTAACACACAAATGCTGACAGTGCAGATTGTTGAATTATCTATATATGCAACTTGCAACGTCAGTGGTATTACCGTATTTGCTCGATTATAAGACGACCCTGATTATAAGACGACCCCCCAAACTTTGGATATTCCATTAGGAAAAAAACTAAAAGCCTGAAAATAAGACCAACCTATAGGGGAAAAGTTCAACTTGTATATATTCACATGTAAATTGCTTTTTTAATAAAAAATTATGATATCAAAAAATGCATTTCTTGTTTTTATTTATTTTTATGTGCCCTCTTTCCCTTGCCCCCAGCTTTCTCTCTCTCCCCCTCCCTTTGTCTCCCCCCTCGCTCCCCTTGTCTCCCCCCCCCCCCCTTGTTTCTCTCTTCCCCACCCTACATCCCCTTGTCTCTGTCTCTTCCCCCCCATCCCTCCCCTTGTTGCTCTGGTTCCCCCCTGCCTCGTTGCTCTGGTCCCCCCCCCCTCCCCTTGTTGCTCTGATTCCCCCCTCCCTCCACCCCCTCCCTCCCCCTCACCTGTTTAATAATCCCTGGTGGCTAGTGGGGGCAGCCGAGGGATGTCTGCACGATACGTGCAGACATCCTCCATGCTGCCCGACACCTCCGTCTATTATGACCTCCCCTGCTGCCGCCCGGTACGACCGCCGGGACTTCTATGATGAAGCCGGAAGTACCCGGCTTCTTCATAGAAGCCCCGGCGGTCATGCCGGGGCGGCAGCAGGGGAGGTCTGCGCTCATCGCGCAGACATCCTCTGCTGGCCCACTAGCCACCAGGGTGAATCGGGCAGCTGGGGGATGTCTGCACGATACGTGCAGACATCCTCCATGCTGCCCGACACCTCCGTCTATTATGACGGACCATCGCGCAGACATCACTTGCTTTTAGAGAGGGGGATCCAGGTCCCCTGCAGCTCTGCTGGGGACCTGGATCCATGTCTTATAATCTGACCTCGATTTGAGGTCAGATTTTAAGACGACCTCGATTATAAGACGAGGGAGATTTTTCAGAAAAAAAATTCTGAAAAAAACCTTGTCTTATAATCGAGCAAATACGGTATGTATTATACCCATACACATTTCTGCCCATTTAGATCTCACTTTTCTTCGAAGCCTATTACTTTTCCTTTCAAGGTTTAGTTACTTTGCATTCTATAAAAATAAGAAGTATCTTCATTGTTGCCAACCGTCCCAGATTTTCCAGACAGTCCTTTGTTTGTGGTCCAGTCCCGTCCAATTCAGGTTTGTCTGAGCATCATGGTAAACAATTACGTGTAACTGTGTATCGAAATAAGACTGAACAGAAGCTAAGTTTATTCCCATTGCTGTAAATGTAATTGGGAGGAGTGTGTCTAAATGTAAAATTTTACTCCTAACACGTATATTGCTGACAAGTGAAGTGAGAGAAATCAGGTATTAATAGTTCTGTTCTAAAGCTAGATATTTTTTGCAAATCACTTGTCAGTACATCATAGTTCACGGATAAGTGAACAGACCTTACTATTGTGGACCAATAATACTCCATCCTGTCATGCCACTTTGGTCCTTAGAGTACTACTTTAGATCCAAAAAAGTAAGCTTAATACTAGGTGTATAGTCAGTCATGGCCACCAAAAGACATTATGTGTGACAAAAACATATAGTCACAGCACAAAAACAAATAACTGCATACAGAAAAATATATACCAATTTACAATGTGCCAAAAGGTTCCATAAGCAGCACAATGTTTTACTAGACAGATGCAAATGGAAACAGTGTTTTATCCATTAAACATACAGTCTCTTAGGAAAAACAAAGAGCTTGCTTGTGTTCTGACAAAAAACTTGAGTGAATTCTACTGCACAGGTGTAACTTTTCCAGAACAGAGCATGCGCGAGGGACACACACCACCTCACGCCCCCTTCAGATCAGCTGCGTTGACAGGTAAAGTAGAAGCGTATTACTTATTATTGTTACTTATTAGCGTAGCAATCAATGTATAGTTAATAAAACTCCTATCGGTGACATGCTACGCTAGTAAGTGGAAGTCAGACATGGGGGGACACACGCCCCCCCCCCCCGTGTGTCCCCCTCTGTCCCCCATGTCTGACTTCCTGCGGGCTGCCTCATCTTAATGGGAGTTGTAATCATCTCCTTAGACTCCCGTCTGTCCCCCATGGCCTAGCGTAGCATGTAAGGGCCTATTCAGGTAGCTCCTATTTTAGAACCACTTCGGAACACTATGATTATCCAAATAGCCTTTCAATTGAGGCTACTTAGAAATCAAAACGAAAATCTGCTAGCATGGCCAATTTCGTTCCTCTGGAGTTTGGCTGCGGAAATGGCTTATTTGGGCCAGATTGATCTAAATTGAGTAGACCCTATAATGTGCATTTATGTGTTCCCCATTTTTATTTTGTAAGCTTTTGTCATACTTAACTTGAAAACTTCCATTTGGAGGTTTGTCCCTTGGTATTGAATTTCCCAGAATGACATGCCCTACTCTGTGCACGATTTGGGCAACCCAGAACTCCCAGTGACATCACACAACTGCCCTCCAATCCCTCAGCAGACACACATTTCTTTTTTTTCTCCCCACAAACATACAGTATATATTTACTGCAGATAAGAATAATTTACATCATCTATCTTGCTTCATTTTATCTCTGCTCTGCTGCTAAACCTTCAACCTTATTTGGTCTTATCTTAGGTCCAGAATAGATTTATGCATATCCCATTACACTTAATTTTAAAAATATCTTTGCTTCTATGACCGAAGCAACAGATGCTAAATATTCAGCTATGCAATCCCAACTTTCCATTTCTTCAGCATTTTTCTGTTGACCCCATCTTTGCTGTGGATACCAGTCATGTATCGTATTTTGACAATGGCCCAGTGGCAATATCTGAACCTTTGTTTTAGGAATGTTTGCAGTTCTGCTGAAGCTGATTTAACTTTCCCTTGACCACTCCGGTTTCCACTATTATTTACAACCACACAAGTTATAACATCCGTGTCATGTTTTTTAAACAATTTCATGGATCTGGTATTAAACTATTCACTGGTAACTGATTAACTCACACTAATCTCCCATTTACATTAAAATGTTCTTTTTTTCATTGCCGTGTGCAGAGCAAGGTGAGAAGACCTGAGAAATATTTGAAATCTTCTCCACTGGCATGCCATTTTTTTTTTTACACATAACCCCCTATGTATTTAACACTGAAGGTTCATAATTCATTATAATGTGCATAAATGCAATATGTTGCTTTTAATTATATTGTTCTCACCGTGCAGCTGCCCTGGGACCAGTTACTCCTGGGGGCCCAAGGCGGCTGTCTGTGAGGGGTCTAGGACACTTCTTCGCCGCATTTTCATCGCTGACAGTTCAGCGCGGCAGTTAGAACACTGAACTGTCAGCAATGAAGTATAACGCGCCCGTTTCACCGTGGCTGCAGCTATGTAAGAGCTGACAGTTCAGCGCTGAACTGTCAGCTCTTACAAATCTAAAAGTAAAACGAAAATAACCCCCCCCTAAATAAATGATTCCCCCCCAATAGTAACACTAAACACTAAACCCCAATACTAACACTAAAATTAACCCCAATACTAAAATTAACCCCCTAAACCCTAATACTAACCCCCGACCCCTAATACTAAAGATAACCCCCTAAATCCTAATACTAACCCTAATACTAACCCTAATACTATTCCCCGACCCCTAATACTAAAATTAACCCCCTAAACCCTAATACTAACCCTAATACTAACCGCCGACCCCTAAAAGTAAAATTAACCACCTAAACCCTGATTCTAACCCTAATACTAACCCCCGACCCCTAATAGTAAAATTAACCCCCTAAACCCTAATACTAACCCCCGACCCATAATAGTAAAATTAACCGTGATTGCATGCAGGGGAGGGGGGCAGGGTCCAGAGGTCCCAAGCAAATGCATGCCCAGGGTTCAATCAATATTAAAGATGGTCCTGTCACTGAGTATAAAGAATCTCAAAAAAATGTCCACACACAGCCATGCAGGAGTCTAAGACTCTAATCTACATCACTCTGACTTTTATTCAAAGCACTCTTCAATCACTGCCCTCTGAAACTTTGCCCTGATATCAAGAAGTATGGAGCAAAGTGAGCTTACTGGAACAGTTTCCCCTAACTTTGCAAAGGCCATCAATTTAGCTCATGGTAGTTTTAATAAATAAACCCAAAATACCTATTTATTTGCCAACTGAATAAATAACTATTGCCAGTACTGTCTGCTTTCCATTAAATTATATGATGACTCCAAACCTATTAATTCTAACGATTAATGAATAATGTCCCCATGGTATGTAGAACTTTAACTGCACACCTGTCATGCAGATGACACTGCCCCATTGTGTTCATTAGCAAAAACTCCAGTTTTGCTACATTTTTGTGAAGAGGAAAGTAAATTTATATATAAAGGCAAAGACTAGGGCACCATGATAATGATAATTCTCAGGTAATTACCCTAGAATTTTCGCGTTTAAAGTCTAATCCAAGCCAATATTTTTTCATTTGTATGACCAGGTCTGGTAAAACAGGCACTAGTTTTGCATGTTCAAATATGCACTGGCTTTTGCTTATTTGAGCATGCAAAAATTAACATGTCCCAAATCCAACATAAGTTAGCAGATTCTGAGCATACAGCTGTATGCTCTGCACTATGCAAGCTCAGCAACTACCCATTGAAAATAGTGGAAGTCTGGGGCATGCACAACAGTGACCTAGAAACGCATCATTGTGCACATCTTTTTAAAACAATGTCAGCTTTAGTATGCATTGATTTGTTCATTTTTAAAACTAGAGAAGTTCATGTAGGCCTATCTTGAATAATAAACCTTAAAAAAGCTTTTGGTACCAAAGACCCTGCAACATTCAGTAGTAACTGTACTGTGACCTACTTTGAGCAGCCAAGACAGATGCAGTGACTTCCTGCTGACATCATCTCAGGGTTTCAGTCTCAATTGCAGTGTACTGGGATTTAACCTGGGTAAACTTGATAGACCTGTAAGCAGCTCAGTGTGAAGAGAATTTGCCTCAAGTAGAGTTCAGTTTTAACAAAAACAGATTCAGTTTCAGCTTCACTAAAACTAAATTACAAGTGAGTTGAAAAAATTATGCATACATTGCTAACTTGGAAAACATTCTCCAACTGGCCTATTTATCTAACTTATATGGACGTACCATAAAATAAGAGGCAGATTAGGGCCCTCCTTTCTTTATGGAGCTCCCAAAGCACCTAACTGAAGGGAAACAGTTACGGAGAGGCAGAAAATGGGTAGGGGCACGGATTTATAGCCAGCGAAAACCTAGAACCACCCCTGATCTAACTAGTTTTTAATAACTTTCCCATTATGTACAGTGCTTTAACTGCACACATGTATGCAAATAACATTGGCTATTATGTTCATTAACAAACAATCCATTATTAATGCCTGTTTCTTGCTGTTCATTTGTCAGTTCACTTTAAGTGGACAGACACCTAAGATCACCAACATTACTGTCATGTGCACACTCCCAGTAGCTACAACTCATTTGTGAAAATTAAGTCTAACTTGCGCTAACACATGACATCTTTATTGTCCAAATGTCAACTTTGGCAACAAGAAAATACACCATCTCAATGAAAATATTTGCTACTATAAAAAAAATACCTTTTTGCAGTGCAACAGAAATCACCCAATTAATTATTCGGAGATATGAGAGAAATTATGGACACAAAATGACACATCTCTTCTCCAATACACTTAGAAGCATTTGCAATTACTCTGTATTTTCCAGGTCCAACCAAAACTTAAACAAAAAAACAACAACAAAGATTTGGAATCTAATGCAGAGCATTCACTTGTTCAGATCAAATTTCTTCTTCAATGCAATAACTGCACATATATTCCTTTATTCAGAATGACAGCTGCACGTTCAGTCCAGACAAGGATAATCTTTCAATAAATGATCCAGTCATTTCATATAATGTTTCTGCAATACATTTGATATTGCATAGGTTATGTGGTCTCCCTGAAAATCTATTTTATTGTCTTTATGTAGCTTTTTTCTGTATGACTACTATCCCAGGCATAATTCTTTATCGAACCCATCATAGAATTAACAGATGTACACTGAATCATAGTGGTAAAGACAAGTCTATTTTTATATCCATTATAATGAGCTGGATACTGGTAAGATGTATATTACACATGTATAACAGATATTTTGCCCATAATCACCACATGAACCAGTGTGTTGCTGTCTCAAGTGTAATTCGGCTCTCAACATGTTGAACATGCAAGAAGTAACTGGAAGATATTGCTACTACCTGCTATTGTCCAGCCTCCATCTCCATCCATCTGGAAGGCAAACTACACCACCGCCTTTTAATCCTTTTAAATAAATGCCACATTAAAATGAAAGCAGCACACATTTCTCACTGTTAGTAAAATTCAGTACTATATATGTCTGTTGCCACTAATATTGGGGTCAGAGACATTTCATATAATGCATGTGTTAGCCCAATTCAGTATGTAAAAATATATTATAGTAGTAAATATCTGCATGCAGTACTGGATGATAGACTTCTATTAATCTTTATAAACATTATAGCTTTCACTTACTTCGAATACATCCGATAGTGTTACACAGAATCATCTATATGGAGAGACTACTATGGCATAGAGGAGAGAGTGAGTTTGATCCACAACAGCACTGAACACACTGGAGGCATGTTTGTTCTTGACACTGGGATATTTTATATTTTTAGTGTGGTCCTGTGAGACTAAAACATTCCTACATATTTAAATACCCAGAGCAGTGGAAATCAAAATGTTTTTCCTACTCTACACAGATCTGGATCCTTCCCAGGTCACCCAATCAGCACACCTGTAGCCAGGTAACTCTCATTAGTTTATTGACATATTACTGGTTATTCAGTCATGATACTGCTGGTGCTTTACAGCAATGCCACCTATGCATGGAAAGTTCATTCCAGCAAAAGTGAGAAAGCACTCAACCATGTAATTTTGGGAATATAGGCCCCAAAGCCTGATTACAAAACATATATGATAAGAATAAAAAGAAGTGCAATTGTTAGATTTGCTTGTGTCTGTAAATAGAAATGATTGAGGAAAATCATATTTGTGGTTTTCTTTTACATTTAACACTTTGAGTGCCAGATGTGTGGAATCCACCCCAAATGGAATAAAATGAGTTAAATGAAAGAACTAATAATATCCAGTCAGACACTGGGATTTAATTGGAATTGTGGTACCCCCGCTCCCAATCCGAGGCTTTATTACACATGTCAATATTACAGATATTATAACAAAGTAGCCATATAGTAGCATATAGAATCAATACCATTTACTTATAACACCAACTACAATCAGTGATTTCAAGATATATGGAGAAAAAACAAACTGCAACCAACCTGCAGCCAGAGAAGAGCAGCTTAAAAATACCAGCAGCCAGCCCAAAACATCCATGGCAAGAAATGCACTGACTTTCCCCAGAATAGCAAAAAAAAAAATATTTTCAACTTATTCTTACAGGTGACTGTTTTTAATATTTGGATAAAGCTCTGATCGGTAGAAGAAAATACTTGCATGGGCTCAAGACCCAACTGTTAAAAAGACAGAACACCCAGTCTGATAGGGATCATCTTTCACCTCCCCAAAAAGTATGAGGTACTATGAAAAGTCATCTTCTCTGCAGTGCTCCAAAAACACCTGACCAGCTGCCGTCTGCTGTGGAAGTTTGGCTTGTCAGGCGCTTCCCTTTATGCTGTCCTGTTTACTGCATGGATGTTATTGGGTCTTCCTTCCCTCTGATAACAGTGTGGGATCTTCGAGCTGTTGCAATGAGTGGAGGAGTAGGTTAAGGCAGCACGGCTAGATCGTGCGGGGTATATCCCGCCCCTCGCCTGCCTCCTGTCCTCCCCTTCATGCCTAACGTACTGTACAGTATTGTTGTTGATAGTCAGTCAGTACTTCGCAGACAAGCCTGTTAACCGCTTCCTATAGTAAAGCAGATAAAGAAATGACAGGCTTTTACACGCAGATATGATACTAATATTTTTTTAAACCCTTCAAATTCCCCCTCGCCCACGTGTCCCTCTGGCTCCTTTCCCTTATGACACATGTAGGAGTTAGTCAGGCATGCATGTCTCATGATGACAGTTACATTGTTACGAGTTAGAGTCATTTTACATTCCTCTGTTGTATGTATTGTCATGGTTAATATAATGCACTAATACATAATGTATAAATCTGCATCCATGCAGTTTATTCGATGGTGTATCTTTAAGGATATATGTATGTGCTCATAAGTTAGTGTTTCGCAATTGGTTATTAAAGGTATGCTAGTTTGAGGTCATTTTAATCTATATTTGCAAAACAAATATAAGATTCTTACAGGAAGAATTCTGAGTGGTCTAAACATGGATCAATGAAAACAAATTACATATTGACAAAAAGAGCTTTGCACAGAATCAAATTCTGTTTGTATCGCCTGCTATAAAGTGACCAGATTCCTAAAAATAAATCTGGGGACAGTTTGTTTTTAAAAACAGTAAAACAAAATCCATTTTATGAGCATATTTAGCACAGGTTAGGTATTTATTGAAACCACCTTTTCTTCAGAATAAATACTGGCCATGCTTTTGCCTCCATTTTTTTTTTACCGGCCAGCCAGTTAAACACCTGCCAAAGGTGGGAACGCAAACTGTATTGGCTTTCATGTATGGACTAAATGTAATCTGTATAAAGACCTTGCTACCCTACCCTCTTAAGAAATAATATCATGCAGACATTACTAACGCCTGTAATAAATTATGAGGATGCAGAAAATGTATCTGCAACTAGGACAGAGACACTTCTGCTATTTTACCAGCAAATTGGCTTGATGTCAATGTTAAGTCTATGGAAACAATAGCATGGCGGTATTTTTAAAAAAATTATTTTTAAAAAGGTGGTTACCTCGGATAACCACATTTTATTTTCTCCATTAAGGGACACAGTATGCAGTAGATAAGATTATGCACAAAGGCTTAATATGAATATATTTACATACACACTGATTCACATATACACAAAATATATTTTATATTATATTAATTATTAGGAAGCCTTGGGAACCATGTACATTTCGTATTTAATAATATATTTATAGTTTGATGAGCTGTTTCAGAGAATTAACTCCTCTATTAGTAGAAATGAGCAGTTTCAGAGGATTAAGCCATCTATTACCAAGCATGACCAGATTGAGAGAATTAACTCCTTTATTACCAGACATGAGCAGCTTCGAAGAATTAGGCCCTCTATTCCCAGACATGAGCATTTCCACAGAATTAACACCTCTATAACCAGATATAACCAGTTTCACATAAAGTCCAATTGAGGCACTGTCCTGGGCAAGCTTGGACAAATGGTCAACCCTATCTGCAAGATAAATATATTTCTGTAAATGGAACACTCTGTGTAATGCATTACCTCACTTTATTTTGCAATGTAATTACGCTATCCATGACTGTGATATGTTTAAAAAAAGCTTCTACGTTTGTGAATATTGGTAAATAATGAAATGTACACCCGAATGTGCTTTTCTGTACAGCTGAACAGCATATTGTCCTATATTTGACTATTCCCGTAATCCCCAGAACATAGAGTGAATAGACCCCACATGCCATTATCTTAATTGACTTAGTACTAAATAATGAAGTATCTTGAAAGATTATGATATGAAATATGATTCATCTCCCATGGGTTGATTAACATACTTTCTGTGTTACTGAAATAGGATGCATATATCTATGTAAATAACTGCTACACTACACAGAATAAACTGAAACTACATCCAGTACAAAGTGTACATTAATAGATACATTAGCTAAATAAAACTGCCAAACTGCAGAAAAGAAAAACCATTGATTGTAAAGTACTAGCTAAATACACACATCCCTGTGCAGAGCAGAACAGTGTTGACAGACTGGTAAGTCAAGGTGCTGTCTGTGGTGCTGTAAACGTCATTTACCAAGTGTTTACTTTCAAGAGATAAAGGGAAACTAGTTACCTACCTCAGTGTGTGTATGGTGTGGTTAGCCTATGACCTCCATTGAGGAATCTTGGCCACCACATTCACAACTTTTAGTCCAGAGCTGCCAATTTATTAATGATTGCGGGTTCGCAATCTGTATCTTGAGAATCCAATTTTTATTTAGCTTACCTTGTGGTTAATTACAGTATTCATTACATATTTCCTCACAAGAGAGCAGTTTTACACATTTGAATCACACTATGAATTTCTCCTAACTTTTGAAAACACATAAATAAAACTGCCTAATTCTTTTTTTCGTCATTCCATTTTGAGGCCACACTCATTATTGTGCCATAATTAATACACAAAATGTTGCACCAAACTGACAAAATGTTATGGATCAAACAGCAAGTAATCAGTTATACATTACAGTCAGCTGATCCTTGCTGAATGAACACTATATTCTGGGCATATATTGCCATATTCAATAATGCTCTACTGATTTTTTTTGAGTTAGTTTTCTCTCACTGCATCAACATTTCCATATGCTTCAAAGACTTTAATACAGTGTGCATATGTTACATAGGTCCAAGTCTAAAGTGTTAATGAGGAAAAAGGTTGTCATAGTTGAACCTCTGTGCACATCCGTACACATATACAAACAAGTCTGTGTAAGTTTCACAGTTAAGTCTGTGCACTTGTCAATGTTATTGGTAGATGTGTTCAGTAACTGAGTTACCAAATGAAGTGTAACTTCTTAATGCTATATATAACAACGTAATGTAATAGATTGCTGTCAAAAGTTAGGAATGATTATACACATTTTGGTATTTGGCATATCAGCATATAGGTTCTAGATATCACACAGTTTAGTCAGTATTCACCAGCAGGGGATGGCTGGCAACTTTGGGCATCTAAACAAGTTTAGTGGCCACGGTGACTGGCCTATTTTGCCAGTGGTAGCATCCGATACTTACTGCAATGGCTCATGCACTTCCTCCGAGGAGTCTACTGAAGCTCCAAAGAGCAACAATGAGCTGCAACTACTATTAGTAATTCAGATGAAGCCCCCTTGACCAAGGGTGATATAAAAAAAAAACTGGTCCAGGATATGCAAGACATCTGGAAAGCTAACATGCACCCTTTTATGCAAAAACCCTCTTGGTCTGGCCTGTTATTTTCAATTTAGCTTCTACTTCTCTTGGTGTCCATTTTCCTATTTGCGGCGCTCTTCTTAATCTCCTATTCTTTTTGTTTTTTCTATCCTCTCTACACATTTATCAGACATAATTTGTAGGCAGACCTATTGGGATCTCATTTACCTCCAGAGTGAATGATCTATCCGCCTATTGTTGATAACATATTTTCTATGATGATTCTCTTCTCTATATACTTGGATTCACTTATGTTTTATACTGTTGATAAATGGCTTGTGGTAATGTTTAAAGAATTTATGTATTCATATATACTGCCATTCAATCAATATAATAATAATCATATCATATCATGGAAGCATGCACATCTTATCTCCTGGTGACTTATTAGAAATGTAGGCTATGACAACAGATAAGATTAAGTTGTTCCTTTTAGACTGCCCATTACCTTGTGAAAAATGCATGTTTTTTAATTAGTAATATTGTTAAAGAGACTGTATCATCGAAACATTGCTTTAACTGTGAATGTAGAGAATTAAAAGCTATTGAAAATGATTTATACATTGTGTTAGCAAAACTGCAAGTAAATACCTAAATTAGGAGAAAAATATATGTTATAAATGCATCTGTGGAGTCTACTGTTTGAAATCACCTGTGGCTTGACCTGCAAATGAACTGAATTTCAATCGAAAAATACTAATTTGCATATCAAGCAATGGGTGATGATATAAACAGGAGACTTAGACATTTAAAGCATATGTTTCTCCTAATTTAGACATTTATTGCTAACATTTTCATAAATAGATAATTTTCAATAATTATTTATTTTCTACATTCAAAGTCCAAGCAATATTTAGATGTTATAGTCCCTTTAAGGCCAGTGTCATCAAAACCGATTAATTATAATGCTACTTTACTATAAAATATTATAACATGTCAATATTTAATATATACATTGTGGGTTTTAATGTTTTGTTTTAGGATAAATTAATTCACCACAAGTGCAATTTTTTTGCAAGTGTCTCTCATTCTGCACCTCTCTTGTATTTTTGACCATAATTTCTACTTTTAAAAAAAAAACTTTTATTAGCTTTCCTGTTTACAGTTACATTATTTTCCTCAATGGTGCCAATATGTTGTGTGATACTTTCAAAACTTCCTGAAGTGTGCACTATGTACAGCTCTTAAAATTTAATATTTAACTGCAATTATGTCCAAAGTCCATTCATAGTCTGTGCATAATCGTGCAGTGTTTCTTTTACAGTTTAACAAGATGCTTTGCAGTGATGTGTGGTTAATCAGATGTCTGCCCGGCTGGTGTATTCCTGCTTTCTGCTGTGTCAGACAGAATCAGACTCATTACTAGACTGTAGTGCTCAAGTTTTACTTGTGCCAAATCAGAGCTTCCAAATCATAACAGATAGCACCATCTGTAACACTACACCTGAGGCCAGTCATTTTCCACAAAAGGCAGCTCTTTGGATCATTTATTCTGTAAGAAACAGGCAGACTGAAGCATGGGCATCCGCAGAATTTTTTTCAGGGGGGGGCATAATTTTACCGTCATCCTTTCTGCACCGTGCCTCTTTTTGACAAGTTATCATGAAATGGAGGAGCTTTGTCATTATCAGTGAAGGCATGCAAAGGGTTGATAAACCCTGCACCAGATACAGATCCACAGCACCAGATATAAACCAACCACACTAGATATAGCCTCACTGCACCAAATATAGATCCACTGTGCCAGATATAGACCCACAACACCAGATATTAACCCACAGTACCAGCTAAAAACCCATGACACAAGATATAAACCACAGCACCAGATAAATATCCAGAGCTCTAGCTGAAACTCCACAGCAACAGATAGAACAACATAGCAAATATATAACCCCACAGCAACAGATAGAACAACATAGCAAATATATAACCCCAAAGCACCAGATACAACACTATAGCACACAATATAACCTCTCAGCACCAGACACAACACTATAGCACACAATATAACCCCACAGCACCAGACACAACACTATAGCACACAATATAACCCCACAGCACCAGATACAACACTATAGCACACAATATAACCTCTCAGCACCAGACACAACACTATAGCACACAATATAACCTCTCAGCACCAGACATAACACTATAGCACACAATATAACCTCTCAGCACCAGATACAATACAATAGCACACAATATAACCCAACAGCACCAGACACAACACTATAGCACACAAGATAACCCAACAGCACCAGATACAACACTATAGCACACAATATAACCCAACAGCACCAGACACAACACTATAGCACACAATATAAGCCAACCAGGGCCGGCCTTAGGGGTGTGCGACCTCTGTGAGCCCGTAGAGGCACTGGATTGGGAAGATCAAAAGATCCCCCCTCACTAGTCCTCTGCTAGGGGGTGGAGCTAACCGGCTGAGGGGTGTAGCTCCGCCCCCACCCTGTGAAGCAGAGCAACGTCTGCTTCGCGGGGAGCAAGAGAAAGTGCTGCTCGGCTCCCCATGCTTGCATTAAGCATGGGGAGCCTGCATTAAGCATGGGGAGCCGAGCAGCCCTCTCTCTTGCTGCCTGTGAAGCAGACGCTGCTCTGCTTCACAGGGTGGGGGCGGAGCTACACTGCTCAGCCGGTAAGCTCCGCCCCCTCATTGGATCAACATTTGCAGGCAAAGGGAGGGGGGAGAGAGACACAGAACAGGGGGAGGGGGGAGAGAGAGAAAGAACAGGGGGAGAGAGAGAGAGACAGAACAGGGGGAGGGGGGAGAGCGAGACAGAACAGGGGGAGAGAGAGAGACAGAACAGGGGGAGGGGGGAGAGCGAGACAGAACAGGGGGAGGGGGAGAGACAGAACAGGGGGAGGGGGAGAGAGACAGAACAGAGGGGGGGAGAGAGACAGAAAACAGGTATGGGGGAGTTAGAGAGAGACAGACATGGCAAGGAAGAGGAAAAAACCCTCAGCACCAGATACAACACTATAGCACACAATATAACCTCTCAGCACCACATACAACACTATAGCACACAATATAACCTCTCAGCACAGATACAACACTATAGCACACAATATAACCTCTCAGCACCAGACACAACACTATAGCACACAATATAACCTCTCAGCACCAGACACAACACTATAGCACACAATATAACCTCTCAGCACCAGATACAACACTGTAGCACACAATATAAGCATACGGCAACAGATACAACACTATAGCACACAATATAACCCCACAGCACCAGATACAACACTATAGCACACAATATAACCCCACAGCACCAGATACACTATAGCACACAATATAACCCCACAGCACTAGATACAACACTATAGCACACAATATAACCTCACAGCACCAGATACACTATAGCACACAATATAACCCCACAGCACCAGATACAACACTATCGCACACAATGTAACCCAACAGCACCAGATACAACACTATAGCACACAATGTAACCCAACAGCACCAGATACAAAACTATAGCACACAATATAACTCCACAGCACCAGATACAACACTATAGCACACAATATAAACACAAAGCAACAGATTTTTATGTTTTATTCCTCCATGTTTGCCATCTCTTTCCCCATTATTTTATGTGTTTTATTCCTCCATGTCAGTGACCTCTTTTCACCTACATTTTATCTTTTCTGCCCCATGTCACAATTTTGTCTGTATTCTGCTCCAATCAATCACCTCTTTTCATTCTCTTTTATCTTTTCTGCCCCATGTCATCCCATTTTGTTTGTAATCTGCTTCCATCTATCACATCATTTTATCCTCCATTATCTTTTCTGCCCCATCCACTTGTCACCATGTTGATGTGAGCAGAGCCTGGTCAGAGGAGCTGCTCAGACTGGACAAATGGAGACCTCAGGGAAATGGGAGGGACCTCCCTGGATTTACCCCACTCTGCCATGTACCTTAAAGCTATTATAAGCTCTTCCTACCTGTTACAGGGGCTCAGCTATGGTCTCTGAGTAGCTTCCCCTGCAGGCTCTCTTCTGTCAGTCATGCTGCCACATGGAGGGCTGAGGGGCGGGGCTATAACTTCATATCCCTGGGCACCCCTGTCATTGGCTCTCCATGCAGCATGACTGACAGCTGCAGAGACCTGCACCAATGTGAATGGGAGACCAGTATTACAGCAAGCAGAGTTGCAGAGAGCAACAGCTTTGGGTGCCACCTCCTACCCCAGCAACTGGTGTGCAGTCCCCTAGGGACAACTAGAGGCTACATACTGAGAAAAAAATAATAATAATAATAAATAAATAAAAATGTAAAAAAAAAAAAATTTTTTTTTTCTTTTTTTTAAGGGGAATAGCAAAAATGCAGGGGGGGGCAAGCGCCCCCCTTGCCCCCCCCCCCCCTGCGGACGCCCATGGACTGAAGTTATAGTCTATAGTCTAAAAAGAGCACACCTTGGGTGCATAACTTAATTAGCCAAAAGTATGATGTGCCAATTGCCTTCAGCAGCTCAGAACAGCCTTCAGCAGTAGTCGTGAAAAAAATATAACTAAACACCCTTAAATAATTATTTTCCTGTGGTGGAGGTGGTGGTGTTGGGGAGGAGTGAAAAGCAAAATACACTTCATAGAGAACATTACATTTTATACAGGATTTAAGTATAAATTTGTCTATAATTCCTTTAAATACAGCATCCAACAATATAGAGATTTTCTAACAAACTCATGGAAAGTCTAGATTTTATTAAGGACAGAAGACAAATATCATACTATATCTCTTTGTACTGAACTTCCATAGAAATAAAGATTTAACATGCAACTTGGTAAAGAAAAACAACACTTAAAATAGTCACTTAAAATCATAAGGGAACAAAACACAAAAGACCAGGGAGGGTGAGTAATATCAGCGCGGGATAATATTCACCTCCTGTCCTCAACAAAATCTTGACTTTCCATCACTTTCTCCAAATTGTATCACATCCAGGAGGCTCATGTTACGCTTGGTTAAAACATGTTCATATTCTAGCATATTCAATCAAAACACTATTATATTAGATATTCTGAATAAAATTGTGAAAAGTGGATTCCTGAGACCAGACAGCCGCTCTCAGAATGTCTTCCAAGCATACCCTTCACAGGAAGGCTTTTGTGGGCATAAAAAGGAATGGGCTCCAAAAACTGAAATATGTACCCCCACTAGGTGCATGACTGAGTGAACCACCCTGGCTAAAGTAAAGGAAGATGCAGCTTACAATACCATATATAATTATGAATGGGGATTACTTCTTATGTTATCTGTCCATACTTCATAGTTTTGCAAGCATTTAACAAAGATGAGGGTTGAATAGGAAAGCAGTATATAAGATGGTTTTAATGGACATTTGTGTGCATTTGGAAATATTGAAATTAAGAGTTTTACCATCGGAGTCCGAAGCTCTAACTTCAGAAATAAGTTTGAATACAATTAGGAATAGTAACATGGTCAATTTATCAGACAGTGACTTTAAGGACAGAAATTTGTTCTCTGGCTATGATGTCAATAACCAGAGAAAAGATCCCAGGTTTTAAAATATTTAGGTTTAGTGTGTTTTTTTTTAAGTTGAAAACCCTTCAGTAGTTTGCAGACTGAAGGAGTTTTTCACAGATCAAGATCGTTGAATGGAGCATGCCCTGGTGGAACAGCCAAAATGATACACACTGATTGTTCTAAAAGCTTTCCATTGATCAAAAGATGAGAGAAAATTGTTCTGTTGGTTGCTGATTGGCTGGATTAGTGTTCCATTAACATGTTATGTTACTGTAGTTTAACCCCTTAAGGATGAGATTGTTTTTGGAGTTTTCTTCTTTTTCTATTCACTGTACCCACACAAATTTAATTTACCATAAATAAAACATGAAAATTATAAACCAAAAAAAAAAAATCTTTTCTGAATTTGACTTAAAATATATTTTACTCATCTACAAAAGCTAATGAAAAATACCTGAGAAATAGATTCTAACATTTGTTCTGAGTTTCGAAATAGTCAGAGTTTTTTGTTGTTTTTTTGCAAATTAAAGGGCAATAACATAACGTTGTGTATTGCTATTTTCTAACCATTATCTCCTACAGCATTTTACCCAAACCTTAATCATCAACCCTAACCCAGGGACGTCCAACATGCGGATCTGTATTTAAGTGTGTGTGTGTGTCAGTGCAACCCTATTTGTAAGTGTGTGTGTCAGTGTGACTCTTTATGTAACTGTGTGTGTCAGTGTGACTCTGTATGTAAGTGTGTGTGTCAGTGTGACTGTGTGCAAGTGTGTGTGTGTGTGGCAGTGTGACTGTGTGCAAGTGTGTGTGTGTCTGTGTGACTGTATGCAAGTGTATGGGCATCAGTGTGGCTGTGTGTCTCAGTTTGACTCAGTATGTGTGTTTGTGTTACTCTGTATGTAAGTGTGTGTATGTTAGTGAGACTTTGTATGTAAGTGTGACTGTATGTGTGTGTGTGTGTGTGTAAGTGTTTCTGTCTGTATTTTTGTAGGTGTGTGTATTTGTATGTGTGGCTGTGTGTGTATTTGTGTACATGTGACTGTGTGAATGTGTGTATTTAATGTAAAGTGTTTTTTACAGTGATTTTTATTGCTGTGGAGTCACACAGTATATATATACATAATTTTCTCTGAATTAAAAATTAATGCAGCCCATGCACACATACATTTGTGCTGAAGTGGCCCACCACAGAATTTTTTTTTACAACCCTGCCCTAACCTTACTCTCACCCTAACTGTAAACCTAATGCTAACCCTAACCTAAATATGTAATGTTGCTGACTGTCTCTAGAGGTAAGGTTAGTAATGCAGAAATCAGGGGGGATTTTTAAAAAAAAAGAGGCTAATCGTCAGTATCCCATTATCATGATGGTAAAAATCTGTTACACAAGCATCATTTTTCCAGCACTCTAACCCTTTTGTCACGCTAGGATGTTTTTTGCCATCCTAATTTTAGTGGTCCTAAAAGACACTAGCATGGCATAGGATGTCCTAGCGATTAACAGCTCCTCGTGGCTTCCCATGATGAGCTGTGCTCGGATCTCTCTGCAGGGACTTGCAGCAGGATCCTACCTGTAAGATGAGGCCACTTTGAGTCTGACAGGGAAAATGTAGCCAACGATCAAAGCAAGCACCTTTTACTAAATCACGCTGTGCCCAAACTTCCAGGTTCGGGCACGCCTCCGTGACGTTACACGTGACGTTGGGAGGTCTTGCGATCTTTTGGCAGGGACCCACATGGTCTAGTAAGACCCCGATCGGGTCTCTGTTATTGTGTTCCTGGCTACCGTTCTCCTTCTGATCGATGGCCAGGAACAAATCATGGCGCTTCAGTGATTGCCTCGTCGAGGATGCAAGCACCATGCGTCACGTAGGGGTTAAAGATGCACTGTACTGCACATTTGTTTATACATAGATTGTATTGATTCTTAGTGAATCAGACCAACCCAGAAGTACAGGACAGACACATGTGGCACTGTGATTTTTTTACACCCTCAGTTTTTAATTCTAAAAGCCCATAACAGTAATATAATCAAATCAGTTATGAACTTTTTTTTTTACCTCAGTAGAGTTGTGAGCTGCTTGGCACATCCTGTATAGCTATTCACTCACTACTCTGTGTTGAAGTAATCTGGCTTGTGATAACTTACCTCAGTGGGCTGTGTTGACGAGATTGTTTTAAAATGTAAATCAGGTATGTGGATTCGTATTCACAAGGAGGAGGCAACAACAAGATCGCACGCAGATCTTTGACAATAGAAAATAAACAAGATGCTCAGTACATCATGGAAAAGTGGTTTTATTCTGAAAAGGCAATGTTTTTAAAATGCCACAAATCGGCCCATTTTGGGCCAGATTGGTCTATACTGAATAGACCCTATAGTGTGTGTAACGTATATAGTGTGCTTTGTACAGACATTTTGTTTAGAAAATATTCTTGCAGAATATTCTGACCTTGATTACATTCCCCTTGTCTTCAAAAATGGACTGCTAAGTATTGTGGAAAAAATGCCCCTTACAAATGAATGAAAACCGTAGTAGTATTTGCCATAAAATTCATGTGCCTACTGTTTTCACCAGAGGAAAAAACTCAAAAATATGCAAGATTTTAATAGCACCAAGCGAGTGCAAATATTTAAAGGTCAATATCTCCAGATTGGTAATAAACAAAAAAGTTGGATTAACCAAACTCTTCCTCCTTCTAGGAAGTAATAGATTGCAAAGGATCAGTGATCTGAAACTGTACAAGTGAAGGTATGCATCTCATTCTGAACACCAATGTGGGATGTTAGGGTAGAATTCTCAGATCTGCCCAACCGGACATTGCATAGCTAACACATCCACCCTGCATAGGACCACCACACTTGACTATAACCCCAAAATTGTGAAGCATGTGTAACATCAAATGCCATCAGCCTATTATCTACTGGCAAGGGATCCTCAACAGACTCTACTGATGGTTTGAATCTATTTCCATGATTATATGTGAATAACACGGAAAAAATCCACTGTTTCTTTAATATTATACCAAAATAAAACTTAGATAACTGATCCATTTCTTCTATCGCAAACATGTGGTTATATGAGGCATGTTACAATAGAATAATTCTTACAACTCTCATATTTTTGTTAAAAACATGTCAATGGGAAGCTAATTTAAAATAGCGAAGTGGACTCATTCAATAAACTTTTTGCCATTACTCCCGTTTTGTTTTAAGGATGCCCAAGGCCTAATTGTACAAAGTTGCTAATGTTCTTATCGCAGTATTAAAAATTAATGTAATAATAATAATAATGAT
The DNA here is from genome assembly GCA_036172795.1 of Pelodytes ibericus. Lineage (NCBI taxonomy): Eukaryota > Metazoa > Chordata > Amphibia > Anura > Pelodytidae > Pelodytes > Pelodytes ibericus. The sequence continues at coordinate 68,016,821 of CM069858.1, read as the reverse complement.
ACAGGCTGAGTATCTCTTACCCAAAGAGCCATTATCCAAAATGACCCAAAATCCAAAAAAAACATTTTTTGGATAAAGGTCAGGTCAGATAAAGGATGCACAACTTTTTGGAGTAGGTGACCACATTTTATTTCTGCCATTCAGGGACACATTTTATAAATTATTAGGAAGCCTTGGCAACCATGTAGATTTCAGATTGAATAACAAATTTAAAATATATACATACAGTTATTATCAGACAACTTAACCTCTGTATTGCTAGATATAGGCACTGTCAGGGAACGTACCCTCTGTATTGCTAGATATAGGCTGTTTCAGAGAACGTACCCTCTGTATTGCTAGATATAGGCTGTTTCAGAGAACGTACCCTCTGTATTGCTAGAAATAGGCTGTTTCAGAGAACGTAATCCCTGTATTGCTAGATATAGGCTGTTTCAGAGAACTCCCCCCATGTATTGCTAGATATAGGCTGTTTCAGAAAACATAACCACTTTATCCATTACACACAGACACATACACACACACAGTATCTCACTCACACAGACTCAGGGATTTCAAATTTAAGGCCAAAGTAGCAGAGTTGGAAAAGTTCTTCCATTCAGCTGAATTGATTTAGATATTACCTTCTAAATTCCCCGCAATTCCCTCTTTCATGAATAAAACCCCAAATATTTTTAGATAAGTGTAAGGTCATGTAAAGTAAAGAAAAAAATCTGTTAAGATTTTTTTTTCCTCAACACTTCATACCGTGTACCCGAATTGTCATAAATAAAATGTGATCACCCTACTTTGCATGCTGGGACAGTGCACAAACATTTTTAATAGCCCGTCCACGGGATTTAGAGTAATTGAGATTCACTATGGCTTTGCTAGAGCTAACACTAAGACAGGCACAATAGGAATGGAATGTGTTTTTACACATTTATAGGGACATGTAAACAAGATAAAGATTCAAGATTATTACCTTTACATGCAGCATTTGTTCAGCGAATATTTTCTTTATTGACTCATACATTTCACAAAATTACAGAACAAAAATGCGAATTGTTCAATTGTGTCTGTTTTGTACATTTGGAAAAACACAAAAACACTGTAGGAAAGACTGCAGGTCATGTACAGTGCTAGCATTCCTGGTAAGACATAATGAATTTGCCTTGGATAGGAATGAGAGCAGAAAACTGGGCTTAATTAAAAATAAAGATAATTAAAAGTAAGGCAGTGAACAACTGCTTAAGTATGTTGTGCAGAGACACACCTGGTGTGTTCATCTCACCTCAACTCACATTCTCATCACTTTTAGTGAATAGCCCACAAGTATAAGGTTGTTTCCATCTATCTCTCATATACCTTGCAGCTGGCTGAGAATTAAAGGCTTGCTCATATAAATACCAACTCACTAAGGAAGATAGGCATTCCAACACTCTCATAGATACCAGCTAGCTGAGGATGATAGGCATTCCATCTCTCTATCATAAAAATGCAAGCTGGCTCATATAAATATCATCTGGTTAAGGATGATAGGCATTCCATCTCTCTCATATAAATATGACCTGGCTGAGGATGATAGGCATTCCATCTCTCATATAAATGCCAGTTGGCTGAAGATGATAGACATCCCATCTCTCTCATATAAATACTAGCTGGATGAGAATGATAGGCATCCCATGTCATATAAATACTAGTTGGCTGACGAGGATAGGCATTCCCTTGCTCATATAAATACCAGTAGGCTGAGGATAACAGGCATTCTCTCTTTCATATACATACCAGTTGGCTGAGGATGATAGGCATTCCATCTCTCATATAAATACCAGCTGGTTGAGGACATCTTAGGGAGAAGTACAGCATCAATGAAGAACACAGACAGCGTGTCTTCAACCACTACAGGTACAGGAAGCCTAAGTCTCAGCCAATCCAGCTGCAGATAGAGTCAGGGGATTGGGCTTTGGCATAGATCCATGGGAACCAAAACCAGAAATCCAAATAGGTTGATGAAAATTGCAATGGGTTTAAGTTATTGTTTTAGTCCCATAAACATTTTTTTCATTTTTTACTTTTAGTTACTGAAAACTATGATGAAAATGTTTAGTCTACTAAATTAACACTGGTATGCATGCCACCTGTGTCCTCCTACTCAATAGATATATATCGGCAGAGTAGGGGGAGGATTTGTGCTGGGAGGACAGAGCTGCAGGTGCAAGGGCGGTTGGTTGGACATAGAACCACTGCTCATGCAAACCCCAGATGCAGCTGCAGCCAGGGCCGTATTAACATAGGGGCGGATGGAGCTGCCACTCCAGGCCTGCACTTGAATAGGTCCAACCGTTTCTTCAAATTAAATTTCACGGGCTTTTGTGCCGCATTCTTTTTTCCCCTCCTCAGTTTTTTTTTGAGTGGGAGAGTCGCGCGGCTCACAAGCAGCACGCTGTGGAATGAGTCTAGCGTCTGAAGACTGAAGGGACTACTGGTCTGTGGATTAACTTGAGAGCTCAGAGCAGTAAAGGTAAAACTGTACATCATTATTTATTTTACATTTATGTGGCTGTTAAAATTAAGAGTTATACAGCAAGTCCGTGTACAGAAAGTAAATAACTCTCAAATCAAGTTAAACATTTTTATTGTCACAAGGGCATTTTTGGAAAAATTGGCCCAACAGAATATATTTTTTACCTTTAGGTTATTCTTATCATCTAAATCGTAGGTATTTCCAGTTGTCTTTACAATGCAGTCTCCTGATGGATGCATCTTCTACGCAACTTCGAAGGCAGGGTGAATCCAACTGATTTTCATTTTTCAATAGATGCTGCTGGACATGGCGGAGTAGTGGCCGAGGTCTCTTTTATGGCAGCTGACAGCTCTTTGTTGGCAAGAAGTAAAGTCTCAGATTCTGCTTGATCTCATTCAGTTTAAAAGGACATGCGTGCTCTCTTTAGGGATGAACTTGCTCAAATACAGGAGAGTGAATTCCGGATAGTACCTGAATAGCTCCATTAGGATAGTACCATTTGCTCCTACTTTTTAAAAACGCTCTCTCTTTTACTACTAATGTTTTCACAAATCACAATACTCCTAAACGGATCATGCACATCAATGCTGATTCTACAATTTATATATTACTGCTGATTCTGCCATTTTATACCACATTTATACTTTACTGTTGAGTCTGCCATTTTATACCACATTTATACAATACTGCTGATTTTGCCATGATATGCCAAGTTTATACATTACTGCTGATTTTACCATGATATGCCAAGTTTATACATTACTGCTGATTTTACCATGATATGCCAAGTTTATACATTACTGCTGATTTTACCATGATATGCCAAGTTTATACATTACTGCTGATTTTACCATGATATGCCAAGTTTATACATTACTGCTGATTTTACCATGGTATGCCAAGTTTATACATTACTGCTGATTTTGCCATATGCCACGTTTATACATTACTGCTGATTTTGCCATGTTACACCACGTTTATACATTACTGCTGATTTTGCAATTTTATACCACATTTATACATTACTGCTGATTTTGCCATATGCCGAGTTTATGCTATCAGAAAATTTAGTGTGTTTCCTTTATAATCTTTACTTTGATAAAAGATATGAATAGATAAATAATATTTTTTATGTACAGGTTCCATGGGGATATGGATATTAATTAAATAAAGGTTGAGAAACAGTGTGTAGATATTTTTTGACTCAATAAAACCTTAAAGCAACTGTACAATCTAAACAATATTTTTACTTGGAACGCAGAGAATAAAAAAAGATCCAAATAAAAAATAAATAAAAAGTGATATTTTAACTTTTCCATGAGGGCACAGATACAGCTCCCACCAAAAAAAAGGCCCATAAAAGCCCTCAGCACCAGGCCGATTCTGCTCTTAATCCGGCCCTGGCTGCAGCAACTACAATGTGGTGCTTTGGACACTTGGTGAGTACTTGAGCAGGTAAGTAAAAATGTAAATATAAAGAGAGTGACAAAAAAAAAGAAAAGAAATGACAGTCTGCTTAAAGCTTTGCAACTTGCACCAATGTCAAACTAGGGATCAGACTATCCCTTTAACTATGCATTGTGCAAAGACACAACTGGTGACTATCTCCTGCAAGAAGAACAGCATAATGCATAGCTGAATCTCTAAAGATTTGTTTTATGCATAAAAAAACAATTGATTTAGTAAGATAAAGTGACATCTAGTGTATGTCTGAGGAATAACATGGTTACACAGTTTTAAAAAAATCTGATCATTAAAAGTTTATATTATGTTTAAAAATATGAACGGTCTTAATACTTGTAAAAAAAAAATTACATTTTGATTATAGATTGTTATTTTAATGAAAATTGTAATTTTTTATTGTTGCTAAAAATTGCTTAACCCCTTGATGAAAAGGCTTTTTGATCTTGTCTTTCCCTTGGTGACCAGGGCTGTTTTGACATTTCTGGGGTGTTTGTGTTTAGCTGTAATTTTCTTCTTTTTCACGTACTGAACCAACACAAATTACATGTTGTTTTTATCACCATAAGAAGGGCTTTCATTAGAAACAATTATGTTCATCATATCTTATAATTTACTGCAAAGAAAATCATAAAATATGATGAAAAAATAAAAAAAACACTTATAAAAAAAGACCCCTTCTAAATAGTTTCTAAATTGTGTCCAGAGTTCCGAAATATGCTTGTTTCCATGTCTATATGCAGTTTTTTGCGAGCTATAGGGAAAAAAATTGTGGGGGGTTTTTCATACAACCCTACCTTTTAACCCCAACCCTAAATGTGACCCTAACCCTAAATTTAACCACCAACTCTAACCTTTTTGCTAACCCTTAATATATTCTAATTTTAATTTAATTGTAACCCTATCCCTTATGCTAACCCTAATTTAATTAATTAGTTAATTAACTCTACATTTTAGCTATTTTAGTATTTTTTTTATTGCAATGTTTCTGACTGCCTCTAGGGCTTGTTTAATGATGTATGTATTTTTATCTACTGTTACATGTGTAACTCTGTGTAACTCCATTCTGGACTGGGTCCCCAGGACATACTTGAAAACGAGAGAAAACTCAATGTATTCTTCCTGGTAAAACACTTTCTAAATAAATAAATAAATCAGAGCAACGGAAGTGATTTTTTTTTTCACTTCTGACGCTCTACCCAAAATTTCGGTGCTGTCTAATGCCTCGACAACGAGGCAATAGAGAAGCACCGTCAGAGCGATTTTCACCATCGTTGATCGCGAAAACCGCTCGTTGCACTGCACGACGTGTCAGGCACGTCCATTGTCATCAAAAGGGAGTTGACAGATGGACGTGCCTGACATGTCCATTGTCACGAAGGGATTACATTTACAAATTTTTCTTTCTGATAATCAAAGCCTTGTAAGTCGTATTGGATTACATTGCTGTTAACAAAAAAAAAAAAGCCACTGCTACCTGATTTGAATTAGCTGCTTCAGTTCAGAAGATACTGAACTTTAATCCAAGTCTAAAGCATGACCATCTCATGAAGCCACAGCTCTGTGACATGATCTCGGCTATTGATTTGTCATGAGACATGTTAAAATGATAACGTTTATTGGATTGCAAGCATTTAAGACCAAGTTGCTAGGCCCCTTTCTCAGGCATTAATGTGGTTAAAACAAAAGTCCTAATTACAAAACATAGTTAGTAATACAGTTAACAACAAACTAAAGAGCAGTTATAGAATGCTTAATGTTTTCACACAAAATATTAAAATAATTGACAAAAGAGAGGACATATTTGGAAATTAGATTCCTCAAACTGAATCAACAAATAACCGAACCAACAATTGAATCACTCTATAGGTTTCCTACCCACCAATAGATGAACAATAGGGTCCACCTAAAATGCGCCAATAATTGGTATTCAGATCACATCGGTACCCAAATATCGAGCTACCCATGTAGCCCTGATGTACATCTGCATATGTTCGCAATTCGGAAATCATAACTGATTCCACACAGATTTCTGCTGTAATCGAATGCAGCTGAAATATGGCCGACATGCACCAAACTGAAGTGGTAGCTTCAAAATCTCCATTATATCCTATGGGAGATTTTACACACACAGAATGCTACATGTGGCTGCATTTGTTAAAATGGCTGCCACACATGGAGAACCTGTAAGGGTGTGTGTAGAGAACTGTAGCTGTGAGCTGGATAGAGGCTGGGCAAGCAGCACATTGCAGAAATTAGCCCGTACAAACAAATGCAGCAAGTAGCTAAGGGCAATGGGTGTTGTAGTACATTCCAATGTCAGTGTAATAGTAGATATGTGATAGAACATGTACATAGGTGTATATATGCAGATATCATTATGTACATGCATAGATAGATAGATAGAGTTATAGATGTGTATATGTGTAAATAGGATAACACATACAGATGATCATTGATAATGAACCAATGTTCTACTCATATCTTCCAGATACACCAATATAAAGAGGCAAGTGAAAAAGAAGCTAACAAGGTCAGCCACCAACCTGACCGTGGCTCTTTAGAGATGGCTAACCTGATGGACTTTAAGAGGAGCTACTGCAGCCATAGGAACCAAAGCCATCATGGGGGTTGAGGGAGAACGGTACACAGAAATAGCTGGTTGTGAGTATTGAACATCCATGCATGTCTTCTGTATTTGATTTCATATGAAGTAATCCTGTTCTCTCACTTTAATCCTAGCTTCTTCTGCTATGTCCCCTCAACCCCCAGCAACAACTGCCTCCAGTAAGTAAAGCATACAATTACATGTACATGTATGTGCATGTCACCAACAGTAGAAACCTGTACAACAGACAGGGCTTTATTCAGAAATATTCATATCTCATACAATTCCCTTTTTCATGAATTAATTCCAATACTTATTTGTGTCTGTCTTGTTTTCCAGGTATATCCACACCTCACACACTTCCACAGGTAATGGTACCCTTTTATTTCCACAATGTGTGTTGCACTGTACATAAATGTTGACATTTACCCTTTGGAAGTGAAATGGCTCATCATGAGGGTAGAGGGTATACATATCATAACCATTTTTTGTTGAAGATGAATATAGAGTCATGTGATGCCAGCATAGAACTGACATGAAATTACTGGTATTGTGCTGTTATGGTATCAACAGCTGTTATGTAATTGCAGTCACATATGCAGGGCTCCACAGGTGGAGGGATATAGTTTTAGCTTTAGTTATATCAGTGGGAGGTATGGGAATGGTTCAGTTATAGGCAATGACACAATTAGCACTGCTAATGGGAAGAGTGAAGAGGTGACCAGGAGAAGCTTGATGATGTGACCAGGAGAAAAGTGGAGACTTGACCAAGTGGGAGACACACAGCCAGCAGGCATGCAGCAAATCCAGCGTTCTCAACAGCCCTACAGGAGGTGTGTTGTGTGCTAGCAGGAACACCAGGGGCAGACATCATTTACACAATAAGTACTCTGTATAGGTACATTGTATGTGTATACAACAATGTTAGTTCTGGGGTTGTCTACTTTCATTGATATGCTTGGCTTTCAGCTTTTCGCACACCCCTACGCCCGGGTCCACACACTCTCACTTCTCATTTGCAGAGCGCAACCTAAGCGGGAGAAGATCTGTATTGTCTGAGTCACACAAACCTGCTCAAATGATAGATTGCAAAGCCTGGAGCCTGGAACACAAGTTGAGTTGTATGCACCCCCACTAAAGATTTGATCATCGCTGGTGCTGACCAGGCACAGCCAGCACCAGAGGGAGAAAAAACGATTCACTGCAGCAGCCGGTAATCAGTCTACCTTTCCCCTTTTGGGTAGGCTAATATGCAACATAGTTGCCAACAACAGCCATGTTTCCAGGGATACATATGTGTTCCGCATGCTGCAGAGAGAACATGTGAAGTGCATTTGGCTGTCGGGGGCCAGGAACAGCCCTTCATCTATCTCCCATCCAGACTCTAGTCTTCCTCCACCTGTGCACTCTCCACATTTTATGGATTAGTTTTCTATGTATTTGCGGGAATCACTCACATAATTTTCCCTCATTGCACCTTCCTCCTTCACAGTTTCAAAAAATGAAACACTCTCTCAGGTTACATGGTGCATCACTGAACCTTTTCTTGCTCTTGTTAATGGCATGGCAAACTATAAAATATCCTGGGATGCTAATATCTTGGAATAGGACTATCTAGCATTAGTGGGCAAACATTTCATTTTGATTCATGCATCAATTCAAAGTATTTTTTACAAGGTGACTGTTTAATTAGTTCAATATCTCTACTAGGCCTTGTTATGTCCATGGAAAAATTAGACAGGGTCGCATCCAAATTGGAAGACCGGTCACGCAGGAATAATTTAGGATTCCGAAACGTCACCAAATTATCCAAACAGGAAGATATAAGACTCATCCTCAAGGAGTATTTTATAGCACTGGACCTCACCATGGACGGTCATGAGGAAGGGATCGGCATATGCCACAGACTGAACTAACAACAGAATCTACCGGCAGACATTCCAAGAGACATCCACCTTCAGTACCAGGTAAAACATATATTTGTCACAATATAACACTAAATAGTAAATCACTAAAGATTATCTACACTTAATTCAGATAATGAAGGGGAAAAGGGTGAGAAATCTGGTTAAAATATAGATTTAGACGACTACCACATTAGGCACAGTAAAATATAAAGGGGAAAATCACAGGAACCTGGATTAACCCAATATGGTAAACTCTGAGGGGAAAAGAGAGGGAAAAAAAGGAAAATGAAAGATAGTTAATTTTTTTTCCCCTCGTGACACTATAATATTTACCCCAAATGGGTCCACTTGTTAGATATTTTCATTATATTAAATTGGGTAAAATATACACTTTTCACGATATAACACTAAAGATTGAATCACTAAAAGTTTACCCATACTTAATTTGGAAAGAAGGGGTAAAAGGGCAAGAATTCTTGTTAAAGTATAGATGTAGTCGAGTACCATACAAGGCATAGTAAAATTTAAAGGATAAAAACATTATGATAAAATCCAAAAGAAAGATGAAAAATAGATTTTTTTTTCTCCTTCTATCCTCCCCATATGACAATGGGGTGGTAAGGGAGAAAACAGGTATAAGAAATGATGAAACATAATATCGGTCATGCTAGTGTCCTCCAGGTCATCCCGCTTTATGGGGTAGTTGCCTCATAGGTATGTATAGCCATACGGGCTATGCACTGAATCTGAGATCGATATCCCAGATTGTTCGATGTATGATAGTAGGAAATGGAGTTCTAAGAGTAAGATCCCCATATTGTTTTGAATTTTTTTATGTGTATGTATGTAGCACCAAAGCAAGCAGACCAGGAGGTTTAAAGAAAAAAAATGTAGTTGTTTATAGGAAATGTTGAAGCTGGGGTTCCGCACAGGGTTCCGCATAGGAAACACACTGGAGACAAATGGACTCCCAAAAGTGGGGTAGTAAAGGCTTTCTCAAAATCTTCCAGGTCTCATTACCCAACCAAAAAAAAAAAAAGAGGTGTAGCCATTGTTTTCATGGAAAATCTACAACCACAGGTTCTCTACTGCGACCCTGACCCAGGGGCTAGATTTGTGATTATAGTATGTAAAATTGAAAATATAAATTATACGCTGGTTAATGTGTACCTACCAAATGTAAATCCTGTGGCCCAGTTTGATAAAATTATGAAAAAAGTAGAAACAATTTCTAAAGATACATTGATCATATCAGGGGATTTTAACTGTAAAGCCAATCCAATTATGGATAAAAAATATCAGGGGATTTTGAAAAAAAGTGAACAGTATGTGTAAAAAGTTTAACCTATTTGATGCATGGAGAACGCTCCATTAAGAAGAAAGAGATTTTACCCATGTATCACGAGTTCATGGATCATATTCAAGAATTGACATGTTTCTGGTTTCTGCAGGTTGCATCAGAGACATTATTAAAACTCAAATTCAAGATAATACTTGGTCCGATCATAGTCTTATTACACTGGAATTTGGTAAATCCCCCACGAAGGGCCGAACTACGTGGAGACTAGATGATGTTATATTAAAATCCAAAGTAAATTAAGAATATCTGATGGAAAAGCTGTTCTAAGAGGCCATATAATAAAAATTGAAAAAATAGAAAAAAAACAAAAGATGCAAGGATTTGGCAGATTTATATATAGAGTTTTTCTATGTATCCACAGCTAATAAAGTCCAGCCATACAAACATAATTTAAAGTTAATGTCGGACCTGCAAAGATAAATTAATAGAAAACTAGAGGAAAAAACTATGATAACCTTAAAAAACTTAGAGTAAACACCTATTATCAGGGTAATTGCGCCAGCAAACATCTTACCAGAAAGCTTAATAAACATAACTCAAGAAACACAGTAGATAATCTGGTGGCTGGACAGAAGGTCTATATATCACCTGAGAAAAAAGGCCAGAGATTCAATGAATTCTACGAGAATCTATATAATCTCGGGTTAAGACCAAACTCACAGAAAATTGAGAAATACATGACTAACACAAATATTCAAAGGATCTCCAAAGTAGATCTGCTGGAAATTAGCATAACAGCAGATGAAGTGGAGAAGGAAATAAACAAATTGTAAGCATTTAAAACCCCAGGGCCAGACGGTTTTAGTAACAAATTTTACAAATTGATGAAAACAGTGATCCTGGTGGTGATCCCCCCACTAGTAGCCATTTTAACAAGGTGGCCATGAAATCTAAGGCACCTAAGGAACTCCTCAAGGCCAATCTTCTGCCAATTTTAAAAGTCAATAAATTTAAATTAGATGTCTCAAATTATAGACCAATATCTCTGATAAACATCGATATGAAACTATACGCCGCAATACTAGGTGAAATAATCCAATCGGTGATTGGTAAACTAGTGCATCCAGACCACATAGGGTTTATTCCAGGAAGTTCTGCTAGTGGTAGCACTAGAAGAATCTTGGACTTTTTTAATCAGGTTGACCGGGAGGGCTTGTCTGGTCATTAGATTCAGAAAAGGTGTTCGACAGGGTCAGTTGGGGCTACCTAGATGGGGTGTTGAAGACATTTGGCCTGGAAGGGTGGATTCATGGAGAGATTATGGCCCATAATGGCACAAGACAAGGGTGTCCACTGTCACCGCTTTTACATATTCTCTCAGTGGAACCCCTGCCAATAAATATAAGAAAAAACAACAATTTAAAGGGATATCCGACTAAAAAAGGGCAATTAAAAATCTCTCTATATGATGATTTGATATCAATAGTCTACCCTTCATCCTCATTACCATATCTTATGAAGGAATTGGATGAATATAGTTTTGTCTTAAATTATAAATGAAATGAAACCAAAACCACAGCTTTATCTAAAAATATGGATGAGCCAACTATAACTTAGCAAAAAATACTTGGACAAAGAAACAATTCAGTTATTTGGGGATTATCATTCCAGCTCAAGTGGAGAGAACAATGGAAATAAATGTATTGAAGTTGCTGAAATATACCCACCTGATCCTTAGGGAATGGCGAATGGTGGAGTCATCATGGTGGTGGAAGATTAACACAATGAATCCATATATTATCCCAAAATGGTCATATATATTCAGGATGCACCCATTTAAAATCTCCTCAACATCGCTGGACATGATCCAAGCTAGCTTCCTGACATATATTTGGAAGTGAAAAAAAACAAGATTGGCTTCAACACTCTTGGCAAGAAGGTGCCAACAGGGTAACGATTGCAGGTGAATCCGCGATGCAGATATTTGACACTGACATTACACGTCTGTAACCTGGGCCTTTGAGTGGTGAGAGGAGGTCTTCTGCCCCAACCAGAGCTACTTTTGATTGAGCCACAGGCACCCCTACCACTCTCCAGACACCAAGCTGGGACAGCATCAGAAGAACAGAGAATAGTCACAGCTGCAGCACACCAGGAAAACTCAGAAGCGAAGTCAGGGGATGAGCCTGATCGTGGAGCCAGGAGGACTGGACTGGAAAGCCGAGGTCAGGAATGGAGAGGACAACATAGTAGATAAAGCCGGGCCGAGGTCAAAACAAGTGACGCAGGAGAATGAGGGTAGTCCACGGAAAGTCAAAGGTCGATACACAGGAACACACAGTAGAATACTCAAAAGCCAGGACAACGCAAAGGGTGCTAACACAGGCAATGCGAGAGGGTAAATGAGCTGAATTTATACCATTAAGTGCCATTGGGAATGCCCAGGGGCGTGGGACAAAGGCTATAAGTGCGACAACCATGTTGGAGACCATAGAGCTCCAAAAACATGGTGGTGCAGAATTTTTAAACTGAAACTGGCTGTAGCGCGAGGACAGCATGGATGGACACAGAGGGGGAAGAAGGCAGGTGGGTGACAGTGCCAATGAGAGAGGGCATATGAGCTGAATTTAAACCATTAGGTACCTTTAGGTCCATCCAGGGACTTGGAGAAAAGGTTATAAGTGCGTCAGCCATGTTGGAGGTTCTGCAGGATTTTGAAACTGAAACTTACTGCAGCATGAGGACTGCACGCATAGACACAGAGGGGGCAGAAGGCAGTTTGGTGACAGCTACCCAATGATTAAATACTGTTATCATGCCAATATGGTTGAATACCTCTATAGGCTCCAAGAGAAGGGAGCAAGGGAAGAACCCTGGTGCCTCGTAGAATCTGAGGCAGTAACCACCGATAGACTAGAATACTTTTTATGGCTGAATAGTGAAAAAAAGGAACACAGACGCAATCGCCAGAAAATCATTAATATTAGCACAATCTATTCAGGTTTGGGGCGAAATAAAAAAATCTTTCTAAAAAAAATACCTAACGGGTGTAGACCGAATATACTGGAGGATAATATTGAAGATTTATCACTATGTAGATGGCCAAATTCAAATGTAATTACGATAGATGAGATAAGGGGAGATTCTATCCTACCCTTCACCGACCTGACTCTGAATCATCAGGTAGGAATAAAGACATTTTTGGGCAGCTCGATGTTCAAAGGACCTCAAGAAACATCCAAAATATTGGACCTCCTATTCTCAGGCAAAAAGATTTAAAAGATTACTGCCAAGGCCAACCAGATGATTAACAGGATAACTGAGAATCCCCTCAAAACAGTACTTACTTGGAATAAGGACCTAAATACAGTAATCTCAGAAGGTGATTGGTGCAAGGCCCTGTGGTTGGTAAATAAGAATATTAATTGTCTAACTTTGGTGGAATGTCATAACAAAGTTACGAATAAATGGTATCTAGTCCCCTCAAGGCTAGCTAGAATGTATGGTCAATATCCCCAAAACTGCTGACATTGTGGAGATATAGATGGATCATACCATTTATGGTGGAACTGTCCAGTGGGGCTAGAGAGCGCCCTACTATATACAAATTGTGGTACAGACCAAAAAGATCTAAGATGCCTGGCGATTCATTGTATGGTATCAACAAAAATTTTGAAATTGGAAAATCAGTACTCCATTCAAAAAAATTCAATACGTTCAACAACTCCAATTTCAATTACGAATGGAGAAAGAATTAAGAACCCCAGATACCTACAATCATAAGAAACAAGAAACGTTCGAAAATGGCTGAACAAAATCTAGTTGTATGGTAATGTGACACCCATGTGTTTGTAGAGTAAAGAAAACAAAGTAATAATCATCGAGAGCGACCTTTATAGTCGATTACCCCTGGTCGGAAACAGCTTGCTTCGATGGGATGTCTTTGTTTTTTTGTTATTTGTTTTCTCCATTGTTTTTCCTTCTTTTGGTGTATTCTGTATGGGAAATCCATGAATGTTCAATGATGTGTTAGTAATTTGATGGTAGTCCTGGTGAGGTCAGAACTACTGACACTGAGAAAAATGGAGGCACCGCATATAGATATGTTTATCTTTACAGCACTTTATGCACTTATATATTTATTACAATGGATCACCAGAGTTTTTTTTTGAAATATAGATTGTAATATAAGTTATACACCGATGAAAAAAAATGTTTGTATTGTCTTTTATACTTGTCAAACTTAATTGGACTAGGTGAATTTCAGTGGTAGTTTGTTGTAGGAAGAAGCCATTGGAGGCATATTCTGTATGAGATAATGGGATTTAAATAGGACTGGGTTTTGTGTGGCATATTTAATGACTTGTGTGGCACTTAAGGCATAGGATGCATTATAAAAAATAAACTCTGTGTGTACAATGCACTTTATTCCTTAAACCATTTATACTGTCAAGGCAATGCTTTGATATTTCATGTAAACCTAAACAGTGGGCTGGAGCCTAAAAAAAGAAATCTCACATGTGTATGATACAGTAAGATGGCGGGCCCACATATAGATACTTGCCCTGGGCCCCATTAACATTAAAGTTGGCTGTGGCTGAACCATCAGTGTTTTTCAAAATAGAAAACTATGCCATTCCCCATTCCTTTGTTACTCTTTGGCTTTGAAATATAAGAAACACTTATAATATTTATTTATGTATACAGTAGCCTGGAGTATGTAGATGGTGCGTGTTATGTTGAAAGTGCCAAAATAAGATGAAAACAGATCATATATAGACACTTGCACTCCTAAACCCTTACAGTATGGGTGACTGACTAAGAATTGCGATATAGAGTGAATGATGTGTGGACAGTAATAATGCCCTAAGGGAAGCCTGAGTCTCTGCAGAAATAATATGCAGGAATTTGAAGAATGCTTCTGACGGAGTGACGTTCACTCAAACAAATCCTTTTTTTGCAAAATAAAAATCAGCAAACTGTAAGAGCAAAATTTAAACATGATACTACGGAGAACGTCTGAACACTGTAAAATAAACAATTCCTTTGGTTTCTGCATGTTTTAGTTTGTTTAAATGCACTGTGACTCAGGTTTATCTTTGTTTCTGTTTTCTGAAGAAGTCCTTTGTATTCCAGTGCGGCGGCTGTTTAAAAAAATTCCACACAGAGGTAAATACACACTGAATGTCTCAAGGAAATCAATGCATAACAAGCAACTAATTCAGTGTAAAATACATGACCCATGTATTTTTGTTAGGTGAATTCAGGTTTTGAGTCTCGACAAGGACTTTAAAAATAGGACACATATCAGACTTGCTCATGCTTTATTATCTCTCACAGCAGAAGTCTGCTGATCCCGATATTCCCACTTTTTTTCTTACTTTTTTGAAAACAAAAAAAGCAAAACAAATGTAATATTATACAGACATTGTAAACAAGTAAAACAATCAGTAGTCAAAATGTTCCCCTTAAGTATAGCCTACTATGTATGTATGTATATTGTAAATGTTGACATACTGTAGGTTTATAAGACACCATAAAATATACAATACAAAAACAGGTATCTCATACTGCAGGGAGGTAAGGGACCCGACTAAACGATAAAATATTTATATATAGATTCATAATGAAACCGTTCTGTCCATCCTTTCCAGATATTGTATTTTATACCTCCATACATACTCCATACAGGCAATGCCCTTTGCCCTTTTGCAATTGTATGGGACTAAGTCTCTAATAGTTGACCATTTTTGTGCATTTTGTGGATTTCCATAATCTGGCAATTGGTAATTTGGAAGCTAACATAACATGTAAAATCATTCTTCTCTCTTTAGGGAACATTCTTGTGAGACCCAAACATAGTAAAGCAGTTTCTGGTTTGAAGTCAAGTTCAAAACCAGTCAGCAATTTAATTTCATCAAATACTTCATTCCCGACCTCTCCTATTAGTGCGCAACTCTACACTAGATTTGAAGGAAATTTCCTAGTGTTGCCCCACACCTCCAACAATTACTAGTTTCTCCTGGGTAGATGTTTGCTAAGCGGCCATGTACCACCTGTTCAAAATTTTAAAATGGAGTTCTCTTAAGATCAAACATTGTGAGCCTTTTGCAAAGGATTTATTTCACTGTCATAGGTCTTGCTTCCATTTTTTTTTTTTTGTGGTCGGTGGAAGATCTCTTTTTAAAGGGACTGTCTGGATTCCAAAATGCATCTTCCAAATGTTAGTGCATATTACTGTGCTTTCAAAGTACGTTATAATGGAAGTTTTACAATTTGTATTGCTTAAAATATGAAATACAGCTATCTCAAACTGTAAAATTACAGTTTGCAAGAAAACCAGGACTGGCCACACTAGTGAGAAAAAGTCAATTTTACTTTTCTTTTTTTGCTGCAAGAACCAATGAGAATAATTTCATTCAAATTAATGGAATTTCCTGTCTCTCTAGTGAGGTCATCAGATAATGTCATCAAGTATATGCTGTGTGTATGTATCTGACCTCATTCTGCAGCAATAGCAGGTTAACCCAACTGGATCCCCAAGGCCATGTTGATGCCATAATGGTGAGTACCATCAAAGGACAATACAGGTAGCTCAGCACATCAAATGTGAGGTGAGTTTATTCCATATCAGTGGCAATGTTTCAACCAATGTGGTGTTTATCAAGCCATAAAACTTGAATGTGCACAATCCAATATATATGCAAAAAAAAAAGGTCACTTGGGTGGAATAATACACCCTAAAAGTATATTTTAAAGGGACAGTGTATCACAAAAGGCACTATCAGTATATTGTAAGGTGGTGATAAAAATGCAGTATTATACAATCAAATAAAAATCACTGAATACATTGCAACATATCAAATCAAATATTATATTCCGTGAAATGTTGGGTGCAAGCGTTGGAGTCCATCCCTGCCCCGCATCTTGGGGTAGTGGCTAGAATCATGTCTCCAAGGTGTGTGGCAGCATCTGCCGTTTTACCGACTGGAGCATCACTTTTGGAATTTTCCTTTGTGTACCTATTCACTGGTCCTGTAGTTGTCACCATCTCCAATTACCTGGAACAGCCATTTCTTTCAGCTGAATATACTCTCTGTCCGTATCATAACTAGACGTACTAAAAAACTATATCAAAGGCAACTTCAAGAAGGACTTCTTAAAACCATCCACATCAGAGTGGAGTTCAAATCTCCAAGTGGCTGAATTCACCTACAATAAATGAATACACTGGTCCATTAACATAACCATTTTACAACAATTATGGTATACATCCATGCATGCTTTCTGGTACTCCTATACGTGACCCGATACCCGACAGTAATACTTGTGTACAACAATTATTACATTTATTCATGATTCTATAGCATGACCTGATGAAAGCCCAGAGATATGAAACATCTTATGCTAATTCTCAGCGCTGACCCTCTCCCACGTATAGAGGATTATATAGTTCCATTCATGATTCAACGTATGGTCAACCCTGTGACTGTAGAAATGATCTTCCCTCACCACTATGGAGGATATCCAGTCTTTCATGTCTTGCTCCTCAAAACTTGTTAGTCTCCTCTTACTCCTACCATTTCAACCATTGCCACTCCTCCTGTAATGTGGACGGCAAAGAAAAATACTATATCCAAGAAACCGGATTCACATTTACATTGTGTAGTTTAAGGAGTATCTCGTACATTTGAGAGGTAATGGACCTGGGGAGCTCTCTTGGGAACCTGCCTGTGACGTTCATCCCCGGCCTTTGTGCGTGATTTTCATCAACCTAAATCCACTCTACACCACTCCCTGAGGGTGTGCCTTGCTGGAGGGTTCTGTCAAACCTCGACCCATGGGCATGTCAGGTGAATCCCTGAGGCCATGTTGACACCATCATCACAAGTTCAATGATGAGAAGAAACGATGGAGTGAGGCCCTCTCCCACCTCCTCACTATCATTGGGTTGGGTCTCCATGGTGCGGAGCACCTTTTTTAGCCATCTTTGAATACATGCTTCTTGAAAACTAAGGCTCCTATCATTTTTCATCAAGTAGGATATGTTTTAGGGGTATAGACTATTCTGCCAGGAAGTCATTTACCATATTTGCTCAACTGTAAGACAATGCTGATTAGAAGACAACCCCCAAAACGTTTCATTTAGGTAAAATAAAAGGCCTTAATATAACACTTCCCAACATGAAAAAAAGTTTTACTTATAAATATTCACATGTAAACTGCTTTTTCATATTTAATAAAAATGATGATCAAAATTTATATCAATTTATTATTTTATTGAGTCATAGATATTCACAAACAGTTTTTTTGTGGCAGATCACATACGAGTAAAATACAAAATACATAGTGTATCACATTATACATTTTATCAGGTAGACTCACTTTTTTTTTTTTCAAATTTCAGTCAACAAAAACTGTTCTTATAACAGGCATAGTGAAGAAGAGAGGGAGAGCAGTCATTGACACAGCATGTAAACTGGAATTCGGTCTTATAATCGGACCTTAGAGGGACAGATAAGCCCGCCAACAACATATACTAATAAATGTGAATTGAGATAAACCGAGCGACTGACTTCGAATGAAAGATTAACTGAATATGCCATGAACTAGCGAATACGGATCATCTGAACAGCAGCATTTCACCAAGCCCTATCAGAAATACATGAAATCCATATAACAATAATAAGCAATAATAGTATGAAAACAGGTAACTTTCTCCCAGTATTGGCCAAATAACAATAGTAAAAATATAAATTTGCTCCACCGCAAAGCAAGTATAATTATATAAACAGTCGTCTGGCTCAGAGTAGTAATGCTGTGGTCAATGGATCATACAGACCAATCTAGTAATCGTTTAGCAGGGCTCCAGTACTAGCCTTTAAGTTACAGATACAAACAGAAAGCAATATCGAAATGTACCAGGAGGGCATCAGGCTAAGAACTGTAAAGGACGAAAGAAAAGTAAATCAAGTAGGAAAGGAGAGAAGTAGAACAGATAAGGAAAGTAAAGTAAAGATTGAAAGAAAAATAAGCATCCACAAGAGGGATTGCCAGTCTGCGCAAGCAAGCACAGACAAAAAAATGGGCTTCAGGTCACATTTAGTGGCCTGAAAAGAAAAATCCCATTCAGTCCAAGCTGGACCACTGGAGTGACCTGGGGGGGGGGGGGGGGGGATCTCAAGGACCATCTTGAAAGCAGGACGACATGCCTCTTTAAGCTTAGCTGGTGGAGCCTCAAGTCAGCATGGTAAACAAGTTTATGCCTCCACCTCGTGTACAGGGGGCATTTCAATTAGGGTGTCAGTCTCCACTTTCTTGTTTTTATTTCCTTTCATCTGCCAATCTGCCACCCAGACTTAGCCAATGCATCCCCCCCCCCCCCCAAACACACACTAAGCCATCTGCCCCCCCCCAGACATCCTCCGATTCTGAACGACACTTCCCCTGGGGCCTCTATGAAGGAACACCTGGTGGTCACATGACATTGGCATTCTATCATAGAAGTCCCAGGCAGTGTGAGATTTGACTCAACCAAGCAGTTGAGGTTTATATATCACCAGAGTGTGTGTTTTATGAAAGTATTGGATCATGCTTTAATCACAATTTCATTTGTACTATAACAATTGATGCCATTTTGTCACATATATACACGACTGTTGGTCACTCGTTGCATAGAGTGCTCAAGTGTTTTCCTTACACATCATATTTATATATATCTTTTAAATGTTTTTTGTGCACTGTGCTCTTATAGGTATAATTGTCTTCTGACAATACGCGGGTTGGTTTTTCATGTGCCACCAAAGCTGTCAGTGTGCCATAAACACCCTCTGTATTTTTCCTAAGGCCTGCTTATCTTGCCCCTTCAGTTCTGTTCTGGTACTATTGTGTGCTAAGCTTCACATTCCTTCTCAAGTTAGTGGTAAACCGTATTTGCATTCTCAAACGTCAGTAGGTCTTAACTCATCGGCTGAACATTGCTAGGCTGGGCCTTTTTCTAATGGAGTACAGTGCACATATCCTGCAAACATAGTTGTATGGTATTTGACTAATATACAGACTTACCATGACTCATTCCTCCATGATATGACAGAATTAATGTACACTGATTGATGAGATCATTTGTCTTGAGCTTACATGGCATAATCTATAAAATAAAAAAAATCATGTCTAGCTTTCAGTTTCTGGCCAATTAATTCTCCACACTCAAACAAAAATTGTAGACAGGGGATCAAAACACCTGGTCATCAAAGGCCTCGGACATTATAGACAGGATTTGAAGTAGGCAAACATGCATGAAATATCTTGGCAAGAAAACCAAGGGATTTAAGAAACAAAACAGAGTGAGAGTGTAAAAAAAAACCTGAAGAATTGACAATATTAACAGACTCTGAGGGCAAAAATGTGATATTAATGTAGCTTAAGAAGTTGCATGATTCCATCCTTTGTTTCCCAAAGAAAATTAATTTAATGATTTTGTCTTTTGTTGCAACTGTTTTTAGATATGATTCTGTTACTGCTGGAGAATATACTCAATTCAAGGTACAGGCCAAGATAACCCAATGGGAGCATTTTCCAATTTAGCAAATTTTTGGCCTTAAGTTTCAATTCCCATCTGAATTCCCTGTAATTCTCTTATATAAGGCTCTTTTACATCACCTTTGTGGTGTTTCCTATCCTCCACACCGTCTATACCACAGATTTGTTGCAGAAGCTGTCTCCATGGATTTGCTCATACTTGCCTTTTGGAGTGTTACATTATTTGTTTATTATGTTGTTTTGTTTTCACCATCCAGACAATACCCTGATCATAAATTATAATATTGAGAACATAAGAAGCCCAAGCCTCCTCCCCATCTGCAGCATTGAGGAAGCCGTTAATCGACGAAACGCTTCTGCGTATTGAAGAGAGTGAGGGGCCTTATCCTGATCAGCTGTGTTTTCTAAAGGTTTGAAGCCTCGAGGGTTCAGCGGGATGCCTCGATTGTTCCTGACTTCAGTCTGAGATAACCTTTGGGACTATGAAGCCTGCTCCATTGCCTGCAAATGTATTATTGATGTGTGCCTTTTTAATCCATTTTAAAGTAAGCCTCATGTAGTGGGGGCCATTCAATTTTGTACTTTTACAGTATGCACTATGCCGTTTTTTTGTGATCATTTTTAAAGGTACTGAAGGAGGTGTATTTGTTTTTGTTTCAATCTCACATCTATTATCTACATCATGAAAGCGTGTGATTTCTATCATACACCCCAGAAAATAGAGCCGGGTTTAAGGGCTCTGGTTCAAGTAAGTGGAATACCAGGGGGGGAGAGGTTTCCTCTTTTGTGGGGGTTGGTTTATTCTATTATCAGTATTACACTATTTTTTGTTTATTGTTTTTTATGTACTACTGGATCAATACTGGACCTTATGTTAAGGTATATTATACAACTTATTTTTTAACACTAAGCACATCACCTCTGTTTTGATTGTTTTAACTGGTGTAAGGGATGCACTTGTGATTGCAGCTATTCTTTTCACACTTATTCTATTCATTCAATATAATTGATGCCCGTTTTACTTCACTTGTTTATATATATATATATATATATATATATATATATATATATATATAGTAATATAACTGATTTAAATCCCTTAGGAACATGATATTTATACACAATTTCAGGGTCTTTCTGCATACAGTGTATATGAATGCACTGTAATGAAATATTGGGAAATTATTATTTTACATTTAATTTAATAGATTACTGATCTGTTAAACCTTCAGTTGTCATAGATTCACAAAACTCTAATATTTTAATACTTTAATCTCATTGTCTAGTGGCCTATCAAGATAGATAACAATCACAGGGAAGGAGCATGCCACCACAAGCCAAGAACCACAAGTCATGCAGTTCAGACTTCAATCATTTGCTCTTGACCAACATGTGCTTGGTTGCTACTAACTGTGTTTAGCATTAGAGAAACTTAAACTAATAAGCAAATTTTTTTTTTCAAAGCTCCAAGTGTAAAAAGCAGGGCTTTTTATCTTTCCAGAATCGTGGCAGTAATGTGTCAATCCCAGGGCCCAGCAGCAGACATGTGTGCGGTGTGAAGTTAACAGAAAGCAGGGTTTATGGAGGACTAAAGAGTTAAGAGGAGGTTGATGGAGAAAAATTAAACAGCAATCCCGTTGTACACCTTTCCTGGCTTTTCACTGTCATAACATATGATAAACGTTTTAATTAATTTATAGAAAATATGGTCCTGCACGTGCTGAGACATTCATGTAAAACTCAAGCTGCATCGGAGTGCAAGCATACATATTCTTTGTGTGCTGTAAACCAGATGTTCGTTATACCACAATAAAAGAAAAAGGGTGGTGTGTTTTTGTTTGTTGCCACAAGTCATGTCGATCAGCATTCTTTGGTGAAATATACGTTAATTACATAAAGGAATACATCAAACTGAGCACAAGTTTCACACTTCAACAAACTTCCAGTCATACAGAGCCAGTCATGCACACAAAGCTGTCACTCCCGATAGAGATTATTTTACAAAGCTCAAGCTATCCCTTATGGAAAATCATTTAAATGAATCCTTTCCATCCTATGAGTGAAGGGTTGTTAGTCCACATTTTTGTCACACTTTCTTTCCAAACTTGTATGGCACATTTCATGATTGCATGTAATAAGTCTTTACTGGACCATTAAAAAAACAAATGATTAACAGGATATTTATTACACATATAATAAAGTTGTTAATGATATATCTGGGATAACAGAGAAATATACAATGAATACTATTTCATGCACACCTAATGTACTATATTTCTTAAAAACAAGACATTAAATAAAACCTGTTTTTAATTCAAGGAAGATTAGTTACTATATGACCTATGCACTAAAGAGGAGCAGGTATAGCATTTTTATTATTTCTTTGTCAGGAAGGCACCACAGCCAATTAGACTCTTCTTTATAGAATGTAATAGGAAACAGTGTTTGTTCAAAGATGAGCGAATCTAAAACTCTTTAATACACTTTCTTTACACCTTTAAAACCAGTCATTTTTAAACCATAAGGAGACATACAGAGGTACATATATAATAAAGGAAAACATACAGACGACAGGGCAAGGGCTATAGAAAGCAACAGATAGAGTGAGTAGCCGAGATCCTTGGATGCTTCATTAGATGCTTCATTACATTTCTTGTTTTTATTCCCTTTTTCTGCACCCACATTGCACCTAAAGGACTTAACACAACACTTGCCATGCACTTATATTGCAGCCACAGCACTTGACTTGCACTCATATTGCAACCACATGATTTGTCATGCCAGTGTCAATTTACCCACAGAACATACCACAGTGTCATTTTCGCTCACAGTACTGGCCCTGCAGAAAATTCCACAGTGTCAATTTGCCATTTAAAATGAGCCAAAGTAATTTACCAATTAACCCCTTCCCGTCCTTATGACGAGTTAACTCGTCATAAGAGCCGCCGCGTTAGCGACCTTATGACGAGTTAACTCGTCATGCAGTCTAGCCGGCGGTGTGCTCCGTGGGCACCGCCAGCTAGTCTGCAACGGGTCCAGGACTAAGCCTCGCACCCGAGGCAAAGCTCCTGGACCCGATCGGTGGATTTCCGGGCATGTGATCGCGGTGATTTAGTCATCACCGCGATAACATGCAAATTAGATGGCAAAGTCAGTGTGTTCACACACTGACTTTGCCTCTAATTCACTCTCTGTGCTTCACATTCTTATAGTGAAGCACAGAGAGTGACCTGTAAGTAAAAATAAATTAATTAAATACAAAGGTAAAAAAATGTTTTACAAAAAATTAACCCTTTCATTGCTGATCACAGTTTTTAACTGTGATCAGTTTCCTTCCACTTTATGGCCCTCATTTAGTTTTTTTTTTAACAGATTTTTTTATTTTTACAATTTATAAAGTTTTTTTTAATAAATAAAGGTAATTTTAATATATTTATTTAATAAAATTTAACCCCTGCATGCCTGTTGCATGATTTTTACTGATCTGACATCGCACTCTTCAGAGTTTTTTTCTGTCTTTTTTGTTATGGGGGGTTTGGGAACCAATATTTTTCTTTTTTATTAGTTAGTTAATTAGGGGGGATAAGTGGGTTAGTGTTGCACTAGTTA
Organism: Pelodytes ibericus; assembly: GCA_036172795.1. Classification (NCBI taxonomy): domain Eukaryota; kingdom Metazoa; phylum Chordata; class Amphibia; order Anura; family Pelodytidae; genus Pelodytes; species Pelodytes ibericus. The sequence goes on along the minus strand of CM069858.1, from coordinate 67,992,891 downwards.
TGTAGGTTATTACTGGGAAAATAATGGGGAAAAACTTTTTTTTCCTCAAAAATTTCCTCTTTTATATTAATTTTTTAATACTAAAATGTAAATCATTTTTATGTATAGGGTATCAAAAGAAAGCTCTAACTGTCCTTTAAAAAACAACATATAACTTGTATGTGTACGTTAAATGAGAGAGAGGAAAATTATGTTTCAAAAACCGCGTATTAAAAATTGAAAAACGCTCTGGTCCTTGGCCCAGGAAAATCCCTGGTCCTTAAAGGGTTAACATGCCACAATTAGTTTTCCATTAACATATGCAACAGCCATTTATTTATGCCACAGTTTATTAATTACTACGTGGCACTATTTGTCCATTAATATGCCACTGGTAGTTTGCCAATTAATATGGCACTGTTCATTTGCCCATTAATGTGCCACAGCCAGTATGCCCATTAACATGCCACAACAAATATGCCCATTAATATGCCACAGCAAGTATGGCCATTATTATACCACAGCCAGTATGCCCAGTAACTATGCCACAGCCAGTATGCTTAGTAATATGTCACAATCAGTATGCTTGGCAAAATGCAATAGCTAGTATGCCCTGTAATATGCCACTGTTAGTATGCTTAGTAATATGCCACTGCTAGTATGCTTAGTAATATGCCGCAGCCAGTATGTCCAATAATTTGCCACAGCCAGCATGCCCAATAATTTTCCATACCCAGCATGTCCCGTAATATCCCACAGCCAGTGTGCCCAGTAATATCCCACAGCCAGAGTGCCCAGAAATATGCCACAGCCAGCATGCCCAATAATTTTCCATACCCAGCATGCCCAGTAATATCCCACAGCCAGTGAGCCCAGTAATATCCCACAGCCAGAGTGCCCCGAAATATGCCACAGCCAGTATGCCCAATAAAAAAATTCCCACTCTCCAGGCCCCAGTACTTAACTTGCTGCTGCTGATGCTCACTCGGCCGCCTCTTCCACAGTCTTCTCGCCACGCACGCTGCATGCGTGGGGGAGGGACAAACAGCTGCCCAATATGACTTGCTGTAATATCCGGCAGCACTAAGAGTAAGTAGTGCACAGCCAGCATGCCCAGTAATATGCCACAGCCAGCATGCCTATTAATATGCCACAACCAGTATGACTTGCTGTAATATCCGGCAGCACGAAGAGTAAGCCAGAGCGCGTCCGCTGGATGCGGCTGCTGTACACGTGACTGTGTCCGTGTGAGAGAGCTGGGGGGGGGGGCACAGGCATGTGGGCCCTTTAACCAGTGGGGCCTGGGCAAGTGCTCACTTTGCCTATTAGTTAAAGCGGCCCTGCAGAGATTCTCAGGCGCATCAGGGAAAGAGTACAAAGGAACATAAACATACAAACATAAATACAGGAACTAACCTAATACTCTTAGATGATAATAAATTAGGATTTAGTTAACTTATGGTCATAAATGTAAGCTTGTCAACCAACATCAAGGTACCTCACAATTAGGCAAGTCCCTAATGCTCGAACTAATAATACAAATATTTTATTTAATAACAGAATATAATAAGACTTACAGTACACAAACACACAGGAGGGGATGGGACTCTTCTTGCTGCCACTTCAGCGCATATACTTCACCGCGATGGTTTGAACGCGTTCCTGTTCAGACCCACCTCTTCATCGCCCATCGCCGCCCCTTTCATCGCGGAAGTTCCAGTGACGGATTGTTTCATTGCCGGCTTCGGACTGTTTCATCGCCGGGTTACTGGTTGGTTTATCGTCGTTGTATTATGTAATAAATGTAATATGTAATTCAATGTAATAAATGTTTTTCATGTGTTTCTTAATGTTTTGCTTGAAATAAATGTTTATTAATGTTTTTAAATGTTAATTAATGTTTGCAATAAATGTTTATAAATGTTTTACAGGCAATAAATGTTTATTAATGTTTGCAATAAATGTTTATTAATGTTTGCAATAAATGCTTTTTAATGTTTTTAAATGTTTATTAATGTTTTTATTAATGTTTTGCCTGCAATAAATGTTTATTAAGATTTTTATTAATGTTTTGCCTGCAATCTATTTTTATTAATGTTTTCCAGGCAATAAATGTTTATTAATGTTTGCAATAAATGTTTATTAATGTTTTTATTAATGTTTTGCCTGCAATAAATGTTTATTAATATTTTTATTAATTTTTTGCCTGCAATAAATTTTTATTAATGTTTTCCAGGCAATAAATGTTTATTAATGTTTGCAATAAATGTTTATTGATGTTTATTAATGTTTTGCCTGCAATAAATGTTTATTAATATTTTTATTAATGTTTTGCCTGCAATACTTTTTTATTAATGTATTAATTTAATAATTTAATTTAACCAGAGTTAACCCTCTCATTGACCATGCTGCCAAGCAACGCAGGCAGCATGAACTATGATAGGGTTAACTCTGGTTACCCTATGCTGCCAAGCAATGCAGGCAGCATGAATTATGAGAGGGTTAACTCTGGTTAACCCTCTCATTGACCATACTGCCAAACAACGCCGGCATCATGAACTATGAGAGGGTTAACTCTGGTTACCCTATGCTGCCAAGCAACGCAGGCAGCATGGTCAATGAGAGGGTTAACTCTGGTTAACCCTCTCATTGACCATGCTGCCAAGCAACAACGCAGGCAGCATGAACTATGAGAGGGTTAAGTAAATAATAATAAATGAATCCCTTTAAATGTTATCCCTAACCCCTAACCTAAACACGACAAGAATAATAACATTAACCCCTAATAATACCTTGAGCGATCCTGCGATGAATTGTCCCACGAACAAAAGGTCCAGCGAGAGGGGAACCGTCCCATCCCCATAAATTATTACATATATGTAAAATATGTACTTTATCTTTTACATTTATCTATGGAACACATTTATATACAAAATTTTGAAAAACATCAATTGAAAAACTAGTAAGTAAAACATGTACATTAACAATCAGAAATCGATTTTTAAATATGAAATGTAAATTATAAACAAATTATTAAAAATTTAACAGTTATAAATGTACACAAGTATTACACCGGTTTCTATTGCAATAATATTGTTAATGTCATCCAATATTAGGCATTCAAAACATTTATCTAACCAATTTGATAATGTTGAGCTATACCTCGCAAATATTCTATTGGTGTCCTATTGCCATACTCTGATACAATCTTAGAGATACTGGCATCTTAACATGTATAGCTTGGAGGAAAGACGTACAGGGGGGATATGATGGAAACATTTAAATACATAAAGGGAATCAACACAGTAAAGGAAGAGAGTAAATTTAAAAGAAGAAAAACTACCAAAACTAGAGGACATAGTCTTAAATTAGAGGGGCAACGATTTAAAAGTAATATCAGGAAGTATTACTTTACTGAGAGGGTAGTGGATGTATGGAATAGCCTTCCAGCAGAAGTAGTAGAGGTAAACACAGTCAAGGATTTTAAGCATGCGTGGGATAGACACAAGGCTATCCTAGCTATAAGACCGGGAACGGGGGACTGATAAAAGTACTCCAAAAAAAAAATTGGGCAGACTAGATGGACCGAATATTTAGTATCTGCCGACACATTCTATGTTTCTATGTTTCTATCTGCTTTGCTATATTTCAGCAACTTCAATGGGGGATTGTGTCCTGAAAGGAGCTGATCATAATAGAGGTCTCTGCCCTTCTGCAACTTTCTGAGGCCATCAATGAATTTCCAAATGGTTGGGTGACACATACCCAATTCAGCTCGAAGTCGACGATGTGCAGCTTCAGAATGATTGTTCGTACGATCTTCGCCACTTACTGTTCTGTCAAACAGATTCCACATACATGGTGGAAACAAAGGAGATCGTCTCCCATTTGGTCTCCTTTGTGGGCGACCGATGTAATTGTCCTCATCCAATTTAGCAGAGGATGAAGGTCTCCAGGAAGATGTTCTGTCACAGCATCAGCATAATCACCTAGGTCTTGGACAGGCACAAATGCCAAGGCAACAACCAGGAGCGTTGCTCTCCAAAAGCTGTCTCCAAAAGATCAGGGGCTGGAGCCCATGTCAGATTTGAAGAAGTAGAGTAAAAAATATCTCATATACTTAGTGGGGCATACAGACAGAAATAGATATAGATATAGATATAAAAAATTGGTGTGAGGCCAATGTAAACTCCGTGGAGGCAGTAGAATGGACAGTATTTTTATGTAGAAAAGGTGGCAACCCTAGGGGGACATATTGATAGATGTACTATTTTTGTAACTTGAGAAAATTACGTTATATATATTCCTATATAAAATTCACAGTAATGTGAATTGTGTGAGTGTATCACACATTACTATATCACAATACACCATAAGACTCACAACCAGGGCCGGCCTTAGGGGTGTGCGACCTGTGCGAGCGCACAGGGCGCAACACCCCAGGGGGCGCCGCCTTCCAGTTTAAAAAAAATAAAAAATAAAAGTAAAAAATAAAATAAAATAGTTTTAAAAGAAAAAAAGCCGGTAGAGGCACTGGCTGGGGGAGATCAAAAGATCCCCCCTCAACAGCCCTCTGCTCGGCATGCTCTGCTGTGTCGGGGAGGGGGCGGAGCTAACCGGCTGAGCGGTGTAGCTCCGCCCCCACCCTGTGAAGCAGAGAAGCTCCTGCTTCACGGGGAGCTGCAGGCAGCAAAAGAAAGTGCTGCTCGGCTCCCCATGCCTGCATTAAGCATTGGGAGCCTGAGCAGCACTTTCTTTTGCTGCCCACAGCTCCCCGTGAAGCAGACGCTGCTCTGCTTCACAGGGTGGGGGCGGAGCTACACCGCTCAGCCGGTTAGCTCCGTCCCCTTCCCTGATCAACATTTGCAGGCAGGGGGGGGGGGGGGGAAGAGGCAGACTGAACAGGGGGAGAGAGAGACAGACAGAACAGGGGGAGGGGGAGAGAGAGACAGACAGAACAGGGGGAGGGGGAGAGAGAGACCGACAGAACAGGGGGAGGGGGAGAGAGACAGACAGACAGAACAGGGGGAGGGGGAGAGAGAGACAGACAGAACAGGGGGAGGGGGAGAGAGAGAGACAGACAGAACAAGGAGAGAGAGTCAGACAGAACAAGGGGAGGGGGATAGAGAGAGAGACAGAACAGGGGGGAGTGAGAGACAGACAGAACAAGGAGAGAGAGAGAGACAGACAGAACAGGGGGAGGGGGAGAGAGAGACAGACAGAACAGGGGGAGGGGGAGAGAGACAGACAGACAGAACAGGGGGAGGGGGAGAGAGACAGACAGACAGAACAGGGGGAGGGGGAGAGAGAGACAGACAGAACAGGGGGAGGTGGAGAGAGAGAGACAGACAGAACAAGGAGAGAGAGTCAGACAGAACAAGGGGAGGGGGAGAGAGAGAGAGAGACAGAACAGGGGTGAGTGAGAGACAGAACAGGGGGAGAGAGAGACAGAACAGGAGGAGGGGGAGAGAGACAGACAGAACAGGGGGAGAGAGAGACAGAACAGGAGGAGGGGGGGGAGAGAACACGGGTGTCTGGGGGGGGAGAGACAGAACACGGGTGTCTGGGGGGGAGAGACAACGGGCGGGGGAGAGACAACGGGGGGGGACAGAACAGGGGGAGGAGAGACAGAACAGGGGGAGGGGGGAGAGAGACAGAACACGGGGGTCTGGCGGGGAAAGACAGAACAGGGGAGGGGGGGAAAGGGAGAGAGAGAAAACAGGTATGGGGGAGTTAGAGCGAGACAGACGTGGCAAGGAAGAGGGAAGGGACACATACATGGGGGGGCGCCACGGGGGAAGCCCGCACAGGGCGCTGGGACACTTAAGGCCAGCCCTGCTCACAACAAAAAAAAACTCACATTAATTACTCACACTTATACACATACTTACACAGGCACAAATACTCAAACATATACGCAGCCACACATTCACACATACACCAGTCACACAGAGCCTTACATAAACACCCACCTACATACAGAGAGATTTATTTTCCTCCAATCCCTGCAGCTGGTGTTCTATCAACAAGTTCCCAAGCCTTCCGGTGCTCCTACAGTATCAGAGCGTGAGGGGGCAGAGCATGCACCCCTTGCGCTATTCTCTGCTGCATGCGCCCGACTTTGCAACTGCTCTAATACTGTACCCACAGGGAACTGGCCTTGTGCCATCTGAGCCCACTCAGGCAGCACACACTCACATGGACACTCAGCCAGCACACACTCACATGGACACTCAGGCAGCACACACACACTCCCATGGACACTCAGCCAGCACACACTCACATGGACACTCAGTCAAAAATATATCGGCCATAGATGTGGGCGGGGCCACAAAGGGGCGGGGCCCCAACATACACACAGTGACAGACACACGCACACACAGTGACAGTTTCACAGTGACACACACACACAGTGACAGTAGCGCACACATACACACAGTGACAGCAGCACATGCATCCACACAGTGACAGCAGCACATGCATACACACAGTAACACTAGCACATACGCTCAGTGACAGGAGCACATACATACACACAGTGACAGCAGCACATACATACACACAGTAACAGCAGCACATGCATACACACAGTGACAGCAGCACATACATACACACAGTAACAGCAGCACATACATACACACAGTAACACTAGCACATACACTCAGTGACATCAGCACATACATACACACAGTAACACTAGCACATACACTCAGTGACAGCAGCACATACATACACACAGTAACACTAGCACATACACTCAGTGACAGCAGCACATACATACACACAGTAACACTAGCACATACACTCAGTGACAGCAGCACATACATACACACAGTAACAGCAGCACATACATACACACAGTGACAACAGCACATACATACACACAGTGACACTAGCACATACATACACACAGTGACATCAGCACACACACTCACATGGACACTCAGTCAGCACACACACACTCACATGGACACTCAGTCAGTACACACACACTCACATGGACACTAAGCCAGCACTAGGGTTGCCACCTTTTCCTAAAAAAATATATCGGCCATAGATGTGGGCGGGGCCACAAAGGGGCGGGGCCCCAACATACACACAGTGAAAGACACACGCACACACAGTGACAGTTTCACAGTGACACACACACACACAGTGACAGTAGCGCACACATACACACAGTGACAGCAGCACATGCATACACACAGTGACAGCAGCACATGCATACACACAGTAACACTAGCACATACGCTCAGTGACAGGAGCACATACATACACACAGTGACAGCAGCACATACATACACACAGTAACAGCAGCACATGCATACACACAGTAACAGCAGCACATGCATACACACAGTGACAGCAGCACATACATACACACAGTAACAGCAGCACATACATACACACAGTAACACTAGCACATACACTCAGTGACAGCAGCACATACATACACACAGTAACACTAGCACATACACTCAGTGACAGCAGCACATACATACACACAGTAACACTAGCACATACACTCAGTGACAGCAGCACATACATACACACAGTAACACTAGCACATACACTCAGTGACAGCAGCACATACATACACACAGTAACAGCAGCACATACATACACACAGTGACAACAGCACATACATACACACAGTGACACTAGCACATACATACACACAGTGACAACAGCACATACATACACACAGTGACACTAGCACATACACTCAGTGACATTCTCTCTCACACACACACACACACACAAACCAGTAAGGCTTTTAGAGGTAAAAATAAAATAAATAAATAATAAAAAAAACGGACTCTTCTCTTGATGTGTCCCCCCTCCCTTCTGTATTACCTGCTTGCAGAGGAGGGGGGACATTCCTGCTGCCTGGTCTCTGTGCACTCCTAGCATCGAGGCACATTGATGAGCGATGCACAAGGGGGCGGAGCTTCCGGTCTGTGCTCCTAATACAGACTTCCCCCTTGTGCCGGAGAAACAAAAGCAGCAAGGGGACTATGTGGATGAATACCGGGCACCATGGTGACCTGGTGCCCGGGATTTATCGTGTCCTGCTTGCTGATCACCTCTGCCTGGTGCCTGCAAAACAAATACCGGTCTTAACATGACCGGTATTTCAGTTTTACCGGCACCGGCTCCTGCCGCTCAAATACCGGCTGTGCTGGTAAATTACCGGCCAGGTGGCAACCCTAGCCAGCACACACTCACATAGACATTCAGCCAGCACACACACTCACATGGACACTCAGCCAGCACACTCACTCATAGACATACTCACCAGACCACACTCAGCCAGCACAGACACACAGCCAGCAGTGAAACTTCAGCAGATTTTTTTAAAACTAAATTACCAGTTGCTCACTGACCATCACGGCTGCAGGGAGAGTCTTCTTTCATTAAAGTAAAAAGAGCAAAAAAAAAAATATGTTGCAGTGAGGGTGGCATGAAGTCCCTGCTCAGAGGGTAAGTTCCGGCTCAGAGGGGAAGTCCGGGCTGAGAGGGGAAGTCCTGGCTCAGAGGGAGGAAAAAAAACAGCATCAGAGAGTCTCCATTCGGGGCTTTGATCTGGAGATTCGGGTCTTCAGCCCCAGTAGCCACCCCCTAGCGACGCCTCTGGCAACAACCATTTTGGCCATAAGGGCATACTCCAGATTAGTATCTGTTTCATGAATAGCACCTATCAATGCCAAGTGCTTCCGCATGTTCTGTACCAAGTGAAAGAAGCACCCATTTTAAAGCGACTTCTGGGAAGCATTCCTTTATGGCCTTAAACATGCCAATTTCATAATCACAATTTATTGACCCTGGATGTACATTTGGCATCAAAGTTTTAATAAAATCAAACATCCGTTTGTATGTAGCATACTGTTTATCCGGCAGAAGGGCTATAGCCCCCATACTTCTTTGCCAGTACCACATATACCTGAGCAAAGAGTTTTGGAGCTATAGCAAATGTACCCTCCACATACCAGATGTCAGACGTTTGCAGAATGTCCAGCCAGCTTTGTCTCCCAAATAGAAGAATCCTCCTGGAACTTTCTCCAATATCCCCAAGCAAGAATGATTCTTCCACGCCTGGTGTTGGTGAGTAGTTTTTATAAGCATCAGAGTACAAGATCTTCAACACAAACGGGGTCTGGAGGTGCAGCCTGTAAATCATTTCTTCTGCGTCAAATTATTTTTCTTAAAGCAGCAGGTTGTGGAATGATAGCATGCACGGTGGAGCTCACACTGGATACACATGAATTAATCACTTCTGCAGTTCCCTCCATCGTTTCTTCAGCTCGCCGCTTAATCCCTGTCACAAAGTTTGAAACTTCTACATGTGCCGCTGAAGGAAAATGTGAATGTTCATTTATCTTTTTAATGACATCTCCATTTTTGGTGTGAATTCGGGCTTTGCATCGTCCCATCTGATCACAACGCCAAAATTTTACACAACTATCTCCTGCGCTGTGTCTGTCGAATACGTAAAGGTATCCATCCGAAGCAAATTTTTCCTTTCCTCTACTGCTTAGAATTTCGACAGCCATTACGGTAGAATTTGTTGATATGCCTATGTAGAAGGAAATACATTTGTAGGACTATTGTTATAATTATTTTATAAACGGTTTTATACTGTACAAAGGTTGTCTATTACAGTCATTACTATATGCAAACTGAGTTAATCTAGGGTCTAGGACACTTTATCGCCGCTATGTACAAACGTACAACTTAGAATAAACCCCCCCCCCCCAAACCCTAATACTAAAATTAACCCCTGAAGCCTAATACTAATTCTAACCTAATTCTAAACCCTAATACTAAAACCCTAAACTTTTATAAACTTTAGTTTATTGTACGCACCTTTCCTTCACCCTTCAAACACAGCTTCCACGATGTCCCGATACGAGGTTAACTGTCCATGTTTAAACTTCTGCGCTTAAACTCCAGTGGTGAAACTCTGATGCAGGAACTCGCGAAGGAACTCTTGCGTTTGATGAACCGTCTGCTCTACTGGTGCTGCACTGAAACTGAAGAGTTGAAAGATGTAAAATGATATAAACTGCTTTAAAAAATGCTGTATACAGAACAAACTTGTATACATTTATTTTTTTCTCTCACGTATGCAAAGATGTAGAAAACAACTGGAATTAACCGTCTCATTAGCCATCCATGCTTTGGTTAATTTCATGCTGCCTGCATTAAATTAACCATAGCATGGTGATGAGAGGGTTAACTGGAGTTAACCCTCTCATCGCCATGCTGTCTGCATTAAATTAACCATGACGGTGTTAGCAGCATGGCGATGAGAGGGTTAACTGGTGTTAACCCTCTCATCGCCATGCTGCTTGCATTAAATTAACCATAGCATGGTGATGAGAGGGTTAACTGGAGTTAACCCTCTCATCCCCATGCTGCCTGCATTAAATAAACCATAGCATGGTGATGAGAGGGTTAACTGGAGTTAACCCTCTCATCGCCATGCTGCCTGCATTAAATTAACCATAGCATGGTGATGAGAGGGTTAACTGGAGTTAACCCTCTCATCGCCATGCTGCCTGCATTAAATTAACCATAGCATGGTGATGAGAGGGTTAACTGGAGTTAACCCTCTCATCGCCATGCTGCTTGAATTAAATTAACCATAGCATGGTGATGAGAAGGTTAACTGGAGTTAACCCTCTCATCACCATGCTCTGGTTAATTTAATGCAGGCAGCATGGCGATGAGAGGGTTAACTCCAGTTAACCCTCTCATCACCATGTTATGGTTAATTTAATGCTATTATTTGACTATTAAAGTCAGATATTTGACTATTAAAAGTGTAAAATAAATATATCTTACCTTTTCTACCGCAGCTGTTCACGGTGCTTCACGATGTCCCGGTAGCATTGCATTGGCCACTTTTGAATTTTGGCGCTTTAAATTCCTTGCGCCGGAAATCTTGCGCCGGAACTCTCGCGTTAGATGTCCCGCAATGAAACGGCCGCGATGTAATGCCGGCTCTGTAACTGCTGCGAGGTAAGTGCAGTGTTTCACTATCCTAGACCCCACACAGGACAGATAACAAACCTGAAGACTGAAAACTGCATGACTGCACAGACAAACATCTTGAGAGAAACTAAATGTATGGGGTTAAACATTTAAATAGAGGAACTGAGCAAAGCAAGAATAGAGAACAAAAACCTGGAATATAACAGAAGCGTAAAAAAACCAGCAGGGAAACCAGAAATTATTCTGAAGAAGAGAATAAAAAAACAGGAAGCAAGAAACAGTGAAGCCCTTTGGTTGACAGAACAAAACAGGACTCTAAGACAGTGCTCAACAGAGACAGGGATTTAGGATACCGGGGCAGGGATGCAAGGAACAGGGTAGGATCCAGACTATTTCTAAAAATGGGCAGTTGCCAGACAGTAACCAGACTCAGGCAGGTACTGGTCATGGCTAGACTTGGGCAGGTACTGGACATGCTAGACTTAGTCGGTGCCAGTCTGTGGTTAGACTTGGCAGGTACAGGTGTATTGTTATGTTTAGGTAGGTGCCGGACTATAGACAGACTAAGGCAGGTGCTGCTCTTATGGCTAGATTTAGGCAGGTTCCAGATAGTAGCCAAGTTAGGGCAGGTGCCATTCTGGGGCCAACTCCCTACCATATAGTAACTTTTTTTTTGCAGCCTTGAAGTATATGTTTTTAAAGGAATCCATTTTTACAAAGGGACTAATAATGTCACACTTGGTGTAGCCATTATCCTATTTGGGATGTGGATGACAGGCTAAGTAATGCAATAACCCTATAGTCAGAAGGTCATAAGATAAAATTAATCTACACCAGGATATAGGATTCTCTTTTCCTACCAAATATAAGCCAACCAATAACAAATTGTATGGGCTTAAAATAAAATAAATGATGTTGTGTTCTAAACTTATATAATTATAAGTTTATATAATACAGATCATATGTTTTACCAAAATGGTTGTACCTATTAAGGATGATTCCCATTCCCATCCCTGCTATTTACTGCACACGATTTCAAAATATGACGAGTAGCTTCATTTGGGGAGATAAGAGGCCAAGAATTGCGAGACAGTGGCTGAATAAACCGGGGAACAAAGGAGGCTTGGGTCTCCCAATACTGGCTAGATATGTTGAAGCCAGTATGTTATACCAATCATATAGAATCCAACTCCCTGACTCATGTAAGGAGGATTGGTTTTGGATCGAACAGGAAATGTTAGGGCCAACAACGCTGGAAAATATCCTCTGTTTAAATAGGTCTAAGACCCTTTCTATAATTTCAGCCTCTGACAATTCTATCCTGAAAGTTACGCTGGATGTATGGCTCAATTTTAAGAGAAAAGTGGGTCTGTCAAACAGGATTATTAAAACCATATCAGTTAATGTTAGCTTGGCCCTGATTAACGACCTCTCTTTCAGTGAATCTTTTAAAGATAGGAAATTGACCTCTGCACATTTTATACAAGGCAATAGGATCACATCATTAAAATGTGTAATGGAGGAATTTGGGCTCCATTGGAAAGAAGCTTTTGGAATATTAAGGCTCCTACACTTCACTAGTAAGCAGGTATTTAGGCCTAAAGAAGAAGCTTGGCTGTCTCTATTAGAAAAAATCTTTGAGAACAATCCCAAAATGGGCAGATTAAAAAAATGGTGCGACCTGCTAGATAATCTCAAACCCAGTACAAAACCAAAGGTCTGGGGAAAGTGGACATTAGATCTTAAGTTAGCTGGAGATAAAGAATTGTGGGAGAAGGGGTGGACTCATACGAAACAATCTACCCATTGCCTTAACATACAGGAACTGCAGTTTAAGATGTTCTTTAGATGGTACTGGGTCCCGCTTTCACTGAATAGATTTGATAAATCACAAAGCGCCCAGTGTTGGAGATGCCAGAACGAAGTGGGGAGCTATATCCACATTTGGTGGGAGTGTAACAGAGTTAAGGATACCTGGATAAAGATCTTGGATGTTCTCTCATCCATCGTAAAACGCAACCTTTCCCTGAGTGCAGAACAAGCTCTCCTCCATTGCAATATGGGAGAACTTAAGAATGCTGAAAGGAAGATAGCTACCCAATATTCTTGGCAATGAAAATGTGCATTGCACGTAATTGGAAACACTCAGAGAAGATTGAGTGGAAAAACGTAAAGGATACTATGACCCACTTAGGTGAGATGGAGAAGGGGTACTATATAAATAATAAGACACTATCGATATATTATAAAATCTGGCAGCCCTGGTGGGATCAGTTCCCCTCCCCTGGGATCCCTCAGATGCAGTAGGCAGATACAGTAGGTGAAAACTGGTGTATTGTGGTACCTGATACTATTGACGCAGTAGTATGATTATCTACGATTTGACCCTGGCCTAAAATGTTTTATGTGTGTATGTGTGTTGTAATGTCTCCCTCAATTTGAGGATGGCGTAGGGATGTATTCACCCGGAGGGTTTGTAATATGCACAAGACACAGTGATGTCAAAACACATCTCATGAATACAAAAGATGAAGCATGGTGGCTGAGTGTCTACAAAAGAGAAGAAAAGATAAATAAAAAAGAGGGGGAAAAAAAAGAAAGATAAAAAAAAAATAAAAAAAAATAAACTTATATAATTAGCTATTCATTTTCAAATGGGGAATAGCATGATAACTTCTTAGTTAGCGCTCGGTACAAACAATATCACATCCCTCTTATCCTTCAACACTGTGGCTTGTATCTTTGGACCCCTAATCCAATTCCATCCAACTTCCATTACGGTCTATCATTGTCCTAGAGGCTTTTGTGAGGTGTTTGGTCATAGAAAGATCTGTGCCTGTGTAGTCACTGTTCTTGCTTGTGGAGTCTTCTCATAGCTCAGTTTTTAATTATTGGGGCCGGGAGCTGCCCTATGTGCCTCCGGCTCCCCTTTAATGTATGGAGCCAGTGGCTGCCACAAACTGATTTTAAAATTACTGGGCTGGTGTATTTAGAAGGCATTGAGAATTTCCAGTGCAGATTTTTTGGTTGGATTCTTTTTTGGATGGCCCCTTTCCCTGGGCCAAAGTTGGGGATTCAATGGCATCGCTGATCAGCACTAGACATTTATTTAGATATTTTTTTCTTCACAGGTACACCCTTTGTGTGCCAGGAGCGTGGGCAGTGATTTTTAGGTGTTAAATTATTATCGCCACTACAAAGCAACCAATTGTCCACAAGGAAAGACACTCAGTTAGCAAATATATAGCACAACAACATAAATGGGGAATGAAGAGAGACCTACAGTGCTTTAGCCTTTATTTTTAAAGATGGCCTGTGATCTGAATTAAATACTAGCAACAACAAAAAACGAATAAAAAATGTTTAAAGGTCCCTTAACAAAGACCATAATCTCTCGCTAAGGTTTTAATTCCTTATGAGGTGTTTTTTTTTACAATAACTTATGTGCATTCCTCTAAGAGTAACAGATAGCCATGTCTTGTCGTTTCCCATAACTAGTTGGCAGAAAAGGTCACTTTCTTGGATGTCTGTGGTTCTCTTCCTCTGACCTACATTTTGCAGACATATTTTGGTCAGCTGCCATGTATCTTTACTGGAATGTGATTGTGCTTCTTAATGAGCATCCACTTACTGCAGATTGATCCAAATCTTCCTTCCCTTACAAATCTATCCTTTTGCAAAGAGCACTCTGCCATATGTACTACATAGATAAACTTACATGTTCAAACATAAGATTTGACTGAGATGGCTGCGATTTTCTTTGAGAAAATCAAAGCTCACTTCACTGATCCAGTTAGCCTTCAAAATTGGCCTACTTAGAGACCACTGAGGTGGTTTCAAATCAGAAGTGGTATCACGACTTTGGAGAAGTGTGCATCTTAGTAAAATGTAGCCGACACTCATTTTAAGCAGTTACATTTTCGACGTTAGACTGAGCCTTATCTGACATTCCTGCAGTGGGATCCATAGCACAGCTCATCATGGGTAGCCTCACTCAGAGCGTCGACTACATTTTACATGTCAAACTGAGGCCACACAAAGTGAGCCATGAGGAGCTGTTATACTCTGGACGTTCCATGCTGTCGTACAAGCTTTTGGGTACTGAAAATCAGGACGGCATAGAACGTCCTAAAAGCAGGAAGGGGTTAAGCACTTACTATGTTACTGATAAATATTCAGGTCATCGCTTTGCAAATAATTTAATGGACATTACTGTGAGTCCCCTGTAAGTTGTTTTTCCTAACAAGACTCTACAGCTCGCTTGAGAAATGCTTTAGTTTGTTTCATCTTTTACATTTACCATAGAAATACGGAAAATGGGCCTCAATGACAAGCCCCTTGTTAATTTTCTTCTGTATATATCAAAGCATCTTCATCCTGTGGTTATGTATAACTGACAGCATATTTTGCTGTCTCACCTTGTCTTCTGCTGTCTTTTTTTTTATTTTTTTATTTGAACAGCAGCCAAGTATCTTAGAGGGCATGTCTGTAATGGTTTACAGATATGAAATTTACCCTCAGGAGGCTTAAAAAAATGTACATTGGGCACTCCTTCCAACCCAAGGTGGGATTGTGCAATGTATGTCCATGTTTACCACAAGAGATGCATTTAACTTGCTTGTTAGCAGCCACAGGTTTCAAGAGTAGCACATACTTTCTAAAATGTCAAATAATTAGCAATACAGAAATGAATAGGCCTTTCACTAAAACTTCCACAGTTATAAAATAGGCGGTCACAATATTTGTACTTAATATTGTGCTGAAGAGCTATCTACAGTGAATATCAAAGAAAGGCTGTACTCTAATCGCGAAGGTCTCTTATGCCTGTTTACAACTGCCATTGAAGCGGTGTTCCACGAGTGCACTTTTTAAACTATATTGATGATTAGTCAAAAGACAAAAGAGCTACCATTTAAAGGGCCAGTTGAATCATGTAAAGTAAAGAAAGGTTTGTATTATCAGTTTTTTTCACATCCTATGTCCTATGAAGTGCAAATAAAGTGTAATAGAGTTAATGTGATCACTGTAGTAACAGCCCTGTCTGTCTTTCCAAGCACTCTTTATTGGATGGCATTACTGTGAAATTATTTTTAATGTAAAACTACAGGAGAAAAAACAAAAGGGGAAGCACTCACCTGAACAAGCTTTATAAGGGGGTGTTGCTAAAATGACCAGTTACAATCCACAGGGGTCAGCACACTCACATTAAACAGGTTACAAACTTTTAAAGCTATAGATTTCCTAAAAGGTCATTGTAGGAAAAAAACAAAAACACTACTTTTGGTCTTCGCCTTATAACTCACAAAAAACTGCAGAATAAATGGAAACAAGCATATTTATGAACTCAGGAAAACATTTAGAAACTAGACAGGGTCTTTTTTAATGATTGCATTTGTGTAAATTATTTTTTAGTTCAAAGATAGGAAAAGTGTTTTTTTTTTCATATTTAATGATTTTTTTGTAGTAAATTACAAGATATGATGAACATAATGGTGTCTAATGAAAGCTCTTCTTATGATGATAAAAACAACATATAATTTGTGTGGTAACAGTATGGGAGAAAGAAGCAAATTACAGCTAAACACAAACACCCCAGAAATGTCAAAACAGCCCTTGTCGCCAAGGGAAAGACAAGGTCAAAGGTCTTGTCAGTACGGGGTTAAAAACACCTAAGATAACAAAATTGGAGTTTAGTCAAATTATAAGGCCCTATTTTGCTTAGCCCACCACTATGCCAAAAGTACTCTAATATAGGTAGGTCATGTTTTGTTGTTAGGGAGCTTAATCTCTTCACTTATATTTCTTACCAGGGACCAAACGCCTTCCTCTTTTACATATACCACGGCTGCTAGCGAGGGGGATCCCAGGCTTATAGTCAGACCTCAGTTTGAGGTCCGACTATAAGACGACCTCAAATATAAGAAGACCTCTGAAAAAAACCTCCTGATCTTGGGCGCTCAGGGTTCCTTTACCATCCTGGACCCCGTGTGCTATAGCTACATTGTTCAAAATATTCCAGCCAGTCTCACTTTAAAACTGTGGTCAAAGCCTGCTTGATGATGTCATATGATACGCCCCTACTCTCTTACTGGCTCCTGTGTATCATAGTGGGCAGGACTAGCTTTTTTACCTGCTTTCCAACACAAAGGGAGGAGATTGACCTGATCAAAAAGGATCAGAACTCTGCCCCTTGTGATGTACCGTATTTGCTCGATTATAAGATGACCCCCCAAACTTTGGATATTCCAAATTAGGAAAAAAACTAAAAGCCTGAATATAAGACTAGCCTATAGGAAAAAAATTCAACTTGTATATATTCACATGTAAATTGCTTTTTTAATAAAAAATTATATCAAAAAATGCATTTCTTGTTTTTATTTCCTTTTATGTGCCAATGCTGCCTCTTTCCCTTGCCCCCAGCTTTGTGTCTCTTCCCCCCCCCCCCCCCCTTAGTGTTGTCTCTCTCTCCCCCTCCCCTTGTTTCTCTGTTATTTTTTTGGTGGGTGTATCCCTTTAAATTATTTAATTTAACACCTTTGGTAGGGTTACCATATCCTGGTGATGAGAAATGTTGCATTATGTTTCTTACCATTGTGCAGCACTGAAGAATTTGACAGTTCTTTATATATAATAGTAATGGATTTTTTTCATAAGTTATCACATTATGATGCAGAAGCACCACCTAGTGCTGAACTATTAGATTGCTTCCTCAAAATCCACTATCAACTGCAGTAAATCCTCACCGCTACATAACTCTACATATCCATTATAGACATCCAGCTCATGGGAATCAATACAAATGAGTAGTAGAGAGTATAGTGAAATGTAACTAAAAACGAATGTAACTGAAAATCAATATACACCAAGATTTGACCCAGAAATGGTGTCTCCGCAGAGACATTGTAACTGAAATATGAACTATATAATATGCCCTGATGTGCCTCCAAACACGTTAAACACTCTACTATATCCTATGGAAGATTTTGGACACAGAAAAAATAACCAAAAATAATCCAGAACCTTACCAAAGAATGTTTGCAAAAATATAAATACATATTGAGGGGTAAATCCTGGCATATTGAGGGGCAAAATCCTGGCATACTGAATGGCTAAATCACAATACATCCGGTGCTGTCAGGAAGAACAAAGTGCCATGGCTCCAACACAATGTGGTCTATGAGACCACTTTCAACATTGAGCACCTTTCCTTGTGGCTGAGTGTTTCTGTTAGTGTGTGAGTGTGTATGCATGTATATGACTGACTACCTGAGTGAGTGTGACTACGTGTGATTTAGTGTAGTCTAGATTTTTTTGCTGGTTCCTTTGTCAAGCCCTGTTAAGTCCTTTAGGACTCATTTCTTGTTTTTATTTCCTTTTATGTGCCAATGCTGCCTCACTCTCTCCCCCCTGTGTTATCTCTCTCCCCCTCCCAAACTTTTCTCTCTCCCCCCTTCCTTCCCTTGTTTCTCTCCCCCCTTCCTTCCCTTGTTTCTCTCCCCCTTCCTTCCCTTTTTTCTCTCCCCCCTCCCTCCCCTTGTCTTTCTCTCCCCCCTCCCTCCCCTTGTCTTTCTCTCCCCCCTCCCTTGTCTTTCTCTTCCCTTGTTTCTCTCCCACCCCTCCCTACCCTTGTTTTTCTCTCCCCTTGTCTTTCTCTCCTCCCTGGAAGGACCCCGACTTCATCATAGAAGTCCCGGCGGTCGTGCCGGGCGGCAGGGGAGGATGTCTGCGCGCATCGTGCTGACATCCACTTGCTGTTAGCAAGGGGGATCTAGATCCCAGTCCCGCGATTTGAGGTCAGATTATAAGACGGCCTTGAATATAAGACGAGGGGTCTTTTTCAGAGCATTTGCTCTGAAAAAAACATTTTCTTATATTCGAGC
Organism: Pelodytes ibericus; assembly: GCA_036172795.1. Classification (NCBI taxonomy): domain Eukaryota; kingdom Metazoa; phylum Chordata; class Amphibia; order Anura; family Pelodytidae; genus Pelodytes; species Pelodytes ibericus. The sequence goes on along the minus strand of CM069858.1, from coordinate 67,974,034 downwards.
AAATACTGTATAGCATATATAGAGAGAGTGATGTCTGTGTGTATAGATAGGCTTGTGATATGTATGTAAAATTACGTTGTTTTATAATTGTACTATAGATGAATGTGGCCTGCAGTCACCTCACGGGGCTCCCATGTGTGGCATAAATAATGAGCTCTGGTCTGTGGCATATTTAATGGCCCTATGTATGACATAATTTTAGGTCTCCTGTGGGTGGCATAGCTAATGGGGCTCCTGGTAGTGGATGTATGGAATAGTCTTCCAGTAGAAGTGTTAGAGGTTAATACAGTGTAGGATTTTAAACATGCATGGGATAGCTATAAGGCTATCCTAGATATAAGATAAGGCCAGGGACTAATGAAAGGATTACTTTACTGAGAGGGAAGTGGATGTACAATGCAGCGAAGGAGAGGCTCAAATTTCTCAGCAAGAACCATGTAGTTCTTGATGAGAAACATTAGGTGACCAGGATTATTCTTCACAAAGTTTTAAACATTATAAGGCCTGAAAAGCACACACATTTCAACATATATATGGTAATGACAACTGCTGGCCTATAATGAAGTTCTGTTACATTGAAAGATTGCACAAAGCAAAGACATTTAAAATAGAATGTTGTAATTAAAGAATATAAAGAAAGCACCAAGACCTCTTTGCTCCATTTAATGCCATTAGGGAGCAGGCATGTTAGAATATTTGGAGACAGATTTCTAGTTGCCCTAACATGCCTGCTCCCTAATGGCACTAAATGGAGCAAAGAGGTCTTGGTGCTTTCTTTATATTCTTTCATTACATTCTATTTTAAATGTCTGTGCTTTGTGCAGTCTTTCAAAGTAACAGAACTTAATTATAGGCCAGCAGTTGTCATTGCCATATATATGTTGAAATGTTTGTTTCTAAACCAACTTTCTGATGAGTAATTGTTTAATATATGCAATTGATAAATATTTATAATTTAACAATTAAACTCATAGTTTTGGGTGATTTTTTCGGTTATGCACATCCATTGTGGGCAGGGTCTTGTTGTTATGGGCAGGGTCTTGTTGTTATGGGCAGGGTCTTGTTGTTATGGGCAGGGTCTTGTTGTTATGGGCGGGTCAAGGGGAGGGACCATGGGGGGCCCCATTGGCTTGTTTTGCCCAGGGGCCCCATTGGCTTGTTTTGCCCAGGGGCCCACACAGTTCAAAAGACAGCCCTGATCGCAGGGGAGGGTTCCGGAGGGTGGTGGGAGGCTGGGCGCTGTGGGCTGTGTACAAGTGTGTCGGGGGCGGGTAGAGGCCGGGGGCACAGGGGTGATTTACTTACTGCAGCAGCTTCGGTGGTGGGGGAGGTAGAGGCCTCGCAAACTTCACATATGGTTCGCACCACAGCTCAAGTGCATGCAGCTCCACAGGGGCTTGGATATAAGGCTCGCAGTCAGGAACACTTCTGGCAAACGGGGTGCCCTCCGTTCTTCAGTTAACTTTGATGGCAGGCAGGGGGGCTGCAGGGGCCACTCCTTGGAATTATCTTTACATGCAAGTAGGGCTTCCCTTCTTTCTACCCCACCATCGGATTTTGGGGTGTCACGGGGACCTAAGCCATCGCTCCCCTAGTCCGTGCCCTAGCTGGGTGAGTCAGGCAGGCAGCCCTAATTTGGAGAGCAGCAGGATGTCTGTGGATGAGCGGGGGTGCCGCAGTGGCAGCCCCCAGGTTACGGCATCACGTTTCCCATGGAGATACTCAGGAGAGATGGCTGGAGGGCGGGATGACGGCGGTCAACTTAGGAGCAGGTCCATGGCTACTGCCCGCAGCACCCGTGGAAATGATGAGTGGGGGTTCCAGGAGGGAGAGCCTACGGTGGAAGTGGGTACATCACTCTGATTGCGGGCACGGCTGCGGTAGCCAGGTAACTCAGCTTTATGCATCCGGCCAGGGCCAGGTTACCGGAGAGGGTAGGGGGCACGGGAAAATTTGTCACAACGGTTCCCCCAGAATCTGTTTTCTCCTTCCAGGTTCATGAATCCCATTTCTAGCGGGAGGAGTCGGCATTCATCCGTGGACAGAAGTGGCAGGAGTGCGTTATCCGGACACATGAAGACAGGAGTTCCAGTTGCAGCCGCCAGGTAGGAAATCGTGGCGGGCTCGGGCAGGGAGTCTTTTATTGCACCACACAATAGGGATTTGTAACACAACCTTACTATGTTGGTAGATTCCTGGGGGGTAACAGGAGTGGGGGGACAGGCAGTGGCCAGGGGGGATCCCCAAGTCCGGGATTTCAGGTTCGTCTACAGCAGTTGGGGGGCAAGAGGCAGGGGGTAGTGCTAAAGGGGTTGGGGCTATGGCAGACTCTGTGGCGTCGGACGTGGATACGGATGGGGATGTTTGTGTCCCAGAGGCGGCTATGAGGAATGCTTACCGATCTTTTTTGGGTCCCCTGGGGGTTCACCTTAAGTCAGAGGTTAAAGAGAAGATTTTGAAGGGTGAGTTCGTTGAAATTTTGTCTCTCCTTCCCCTTGAGGAATACATTGAACTCAAGAAGGAGGATAAGAAAGATAGCAAGAAAGCCGAGGAAGAAAGGAAAAAACGGTATTGTAAGATTCCGAAGACGTTTGGTAATTGGTTGAGCGCTTTTTGCATTTTCGCGAGTGTAATTGGGGAGAAGCATCCCAAGAAGTGTTGCCAGTTGTTCTGCTATCTCGATGGCATCTGGGAGGCCTACCGCACATATGGTGGCCTCGCATGGTGGAAATACGACTAACAATTTCGTCAGCGGTTGATAGCTACTCCAGGTATGCGGTGGGACCAAATGGACTTGCCGCTCTGGATCAAATTGATGATGGCACAGAAGGCCTCTGGCCACCAATAAAAAAGGGTTCTGCTGGCCCTTTAATGATGGCCAATGTGAGTGGGGAGCATCGTGTCGTTTCAAACACGAATGCTCAGGCTGTGGAGGTACACACAGCTACAGCAAATGTTTCAAGCGAGGCAAGGCTCAGGCGACAGGCACCAGTGGAGGGCATTCTGGGGGGTCTCCCACGGGGGCAGTCGCCGGTGAAACTAAACGAGATGCTGCCCTGGCTAAGCCTCTACCCAAACAGGGCAGATGCAGACCTGTTGCGGGAGGGGGTTACTCACGGGTTTCATATCCCTTTTTCGTTGCGTGTAGTGGAATTTAGGAATTTAAAATCGGTTGCAGATTTCCCAGAGGTGGTCCGTGAAAAATTGCTGAAGGAGATACAGTTGGGGAGGGTCGCTGTCCCTTTCCAGTCTCCCCCTTTGGATAATTTGCGGATTTCGCCTCTGGGGGTGGTACCAAAATGGAGGTTGGGAAATACAGACTCATACACCATTTGTCTTACCCGTCCGGGGATTCGGTTAACGATGATATTGACAGGGATCTGTGTTCAGTCTCCTATGCATCATTCGACCAGACGGTTGAGTTGGTCAAGAAGGCTGGGCCTGGGGCTCTCATGGCGAAGGCTGATATTAATTCGGCTTTTCGTTTGTTCCGTTAGTTTGCCTATTCACCCGGATTGCCACCATCTGCTCGGTTGTTTTTTCGATGGTCAGTTCTTCGTAGACCTATGCTTGCCAATGGGATGCTCGATTTCTTGCGCTTATTTTGAGAAATTCAGCACTTTTTCTGTAGTGGGTGGCCAGGAAGGAGTCGGGGAGCCAGGTGTTCATTCATTATCTAGACGATTTCCTATGTGTTGGGGAAGATGGGTCGGATGATTGCCGTTTTTTGGTGCGGACTCTGGAATGGTTAGCTCGGAGGTTCGGGGTCCCCCTCGCGCCGGATAAGACGGTTTGGGCCGGTGTCGTGCTTGAAGTTTTTGGGCTTGGAAATAGATTCGGTGATGGGTAAATGCAGGCTTCCGCAAGATAAGTTGGACGGTCTGCAACAGGCGGTGCAGGCGGTTAGGTGGGTGAAGAAAGTCACGCTAAAACAAATGGCGTCGGGTGAAGAGTTGTAATTTTTCATTGATGCAGCAGGTAGTTTGAGGTTTGGTGCGTATTTTAAAGGTAGTTGGTGTGCGGCAGCTTGGCCGGCAGCGTGGTTTACTGACCCAGTTATTTGTAATCTAGCCTTCCTTGAGCTCTTTCCGTGGTAGCTTTGATGTTATGAGGATGGGCGTTTGCAAAATAGGAAGGTGGTCTTTTTTACGGACAACATGGCAGTGGTACAGGCAGTAAATAACTTGTTGGCAACATCGGTTCCCGTAGTTCAGCTGTTGCGTCGACTGACGCTACTGTGCATGTCATGTAACATTGTCTTCCGGGCGCGCCATGTTCTGGGTTTTCTCAATGGGATTGCTGATTCCTTGTCTTGTTTTCAGTGGGTTCGGTTTCGGATGTTGGCGCCGGCGGCAGACAAGGACAGTCTGGCTTGCCCGGAGGAGATGTGGCAGCTCGGGACATTGGGTGCGGTGTGAAGGCATCTTTGGCCCCCAGCACGTGGAAGGCATACTCGAAGGTCTCAAAGTATTAGATGGGAATATGGCGGCATTGGCTTTCTGGTTTAAGTCGAGCAATTGGGAAGACTTGACGAAGACGTTTCTGATCAAACAGGCATTGAAAGGTTTTCAGAGAGGGATGAGGGTTCCGGACGCCAGGAGGCCCTTGTCCCTGGGCATATTACAGCAATTATTGTCAGTATTACCTAGGATCTGCTATTCTAAGTATGAGGTGACTTTATTCTCGGTGGCATTTTTGTTAACATTCTTTGGGGCGTTCTGGGTGGGGGAAGTGGTTTGCAAAAGTAAGAACAGGGGTGGTGGGCTCCAGCTGGAGGATATTTTAGTGCGCAAAAGGCCCTTAGTATGCGATTGACTAAATCTAAAACTGATCCTATGGGTAAAGGGTGTGACGTCATTCTGTATAAGGTGGCGGGGTCAGCTTTATGTCCAGTCTTTTGGGGTTCTTCCTTTTTGGGGGACAGGCCGGCTGGGGGGTCTCTCTGTTAGTCCATGAGGACGGGACAGCCCTGTCCCGTTTTCAGTTTTTTAAGGTGTTCCGTTTGGGTTTGGCAAGCTTGGGATGGGACCCCTCTCGGTATGGCACTCATTCCTTTCGCATTGGAGCCGTCACAGAAGCCAGTCACAGCTAGATTTGCGCCCGGTGTGGTTGGTGGATTAGCTAAGGAGGATTCTAACTGTTTCTAAGAAAGGGGTATGGTGTGGTATTTCAGGTTACTGTGTGGAGTTTTGTTTTCCCATAGGTTTGGTTGCATAGATTATCGGACATTCGTTCGTTTTTTTTTGGCCAAGAGAAGAGCCGCAGCACGTGTCAATGGTTTGCAGCTGGGTTTTTTCAGAGGCTCACATCAGGATTTTGTGGTGGGGATTCAGGGGTTTTGGATGGAGTGATGTATTTGCTGAACTGTTACACTTCCTGGGATGTGGGAGGCGGCCTGATTTAGTTTTGTTTCATGCGGGGGGGGGGGGGGGAATGCTTTGGGGTAAATTCCACAAAGGTCATTGGTTAAAGCTATGAAACAGGACATAGACAGGTTGAAAGATTGGGTCCCTCAGGTCTCCGTAATTTGGTCTGAGATAGTTCACTGGGTGAAGTGGAGGTAGGCAAGGGATCCAGCAGCTATAAGCAGATGTTGCATTAAGATTAATCGCTTAATGTACTCTTTTTTGTAAGGAAAATTGGGGGGGTGGGGGGGGGGTTTGCTGTCTGGAGGCTCAGGTGCCAGGGTATTACAGGGAAGATAGGGTACACTTATAGGACGTTGACCTGGATTTTCTTAACATGGTGTTCAGTTGGGATTAGAACAGGCTTTGTTTTTTCTGGGTGGCGGAAGCCAGTCATCTTAAGGGGTCAAGGACTGGGTTTTTGGCAGGGGTTGGGAGGTAATGGGGGTGTAGGATCATTGTTGGGGTCTAGGAAGGATGTGATCAGGAACCTAGGCTGGTGGTCCTGTTATGGTTGGTGGGTTAGAGCTGGCCTGTGGCTCTTAACCCGGGGGTTATAGGGGCATCTCGGTATGCCCTTATAAGTGTTAATTCAGGTATTGCACTTATGTGAATATGTTAATTGTATATGTTAAATTTTATATGTGGGTCATTGCCTTAAGTTAATTGTATAAACGGGGAAAGGATTGTGTTACGGGTGGGCAATGACCTTATATGTGTGTTCAATTTATTATTATTAAATAAGCTGTGGCCTTTTATTTCCACTTATAACTATGTCTGTGTTTATTTGGGGGATAACGTAGGCCTTCTTATTGGGCACAGAATCCGACAATGCCTTTGTCATGGCAAATCAGGGTGGGCGGAGGCAGGGCAGTGGTATCTGAAGAGGGGGGAAAACAGGGTCTAGAAGGTGCAAGCAGAGTTTCTCAGGGGAAGAGAAAACGGCGTTGATATATAAACTGTGCCAACATTACAAACAGCAAGAGAACGAGCCAGAGGAGTAAGAATTAATTCTGGCAGCAGATTGTGGGAGCTGTTAACCTGGTTAGTAGGATTAACGGGTCTGAGAAAGTGGTGAAAAAAAGCTAAGTTAATTTAAAATACACCATACACGGCATGTACTTCATGTAACATATGTACCGAGTTATCAATCTAAGGCCCCTGAATACATTTGTGGCATACCACCATTTCAAGATGGAGGGTATTCATTGCCTCAGAGACTTACTTCTCATTGGGGATTGGATGGTCAAATTAGACCTACAAGATGCGTACATAACTGTACCTTTTCTCCCAGACCATCAACTGTTTCTACAGTTTCATTGGGGTTCCCAAGTATGGTGTTTCACGTGCCTTCCCTTCGAACTCTCCTCAGGACCCTGGTGCTTCACAAAGCTACTAAAGCCGGTCATAGGTCATCTCAGAAACAGGGGAGTTCATCTGATAATTTACCTGGACAATTTGTTGATCCTCTCCCAAGACATTCACACCCTCAAAAGGCATTTACACTGGTCCCTGTCACTACTTCAGGGCCTGGGTTTTCTGATCAACTGGGACAAGTTCCGTCTCAAAATTTGGAATTCCTGGGATTCAAAATTAATTTGATTCAAGGCTACCTTCATTTGCTACGTCCCAAGGTCAAAGCTATCAAAAAAGAAATCAGGAAAGTTTTACGCCAACCTCTCATCACTATCCGGCATCTGGCCAGGGTCATCGGTCTTCTCTCTGTGTCAATCCAAGCGATTTTTTCCTGGTCCCCTACATACAGGGCACTTCAATGCTTGAGGAATCACTCTCTTCCCAACGGTCAGTCATATAATCACTCTGTTCCCCTCGATTGTGAAGCAAAGGAGGAGTTGTCTTGGTGGCTGCTCCACATAGATGCCTGGAACGGCAAAGCAATCTTTGGCGAAGCACCAGACTTAGTCATAGATTCGGATGTCTGTTTAACTGCTTGGGGCCCACAATGCGGTCCTATCACCACAGGTGGACAATGGTCCGAAAGGGAAAAAGATCAATTGTCTGTAGCTCCTGGCAGGAAGTTTTGCGGTGCTCAGTTTTGCCAGGGAGTTGGAGAATTGTGGCTTGAGAAAGATCTGCAAGGATTGAAACGTTGCCTATGTGTGATTAAAAATTCATCACTTTACAACCGAGTGCTGGTCTTTCATTTTTGTTGCTATTTGAAGATTTGGGAGACATCTTAACCCCTTAGTGACATGACTTTTTTGGCTTGTCCGACGCTTGGTGACATGGGCTGTTTTAACATTTCTGAGGTGTTTGTGTTTTGCTGTAATTTCTTTCTTTCTCATTTAGTGTACCCACACAAACTATATATTGTTTTTATCGGCATAAGATGGGCTTTCTTTTGATGCCAATATTTTTAAGGTAGCATATAATTTTATATAAAAAAAAATATTAAAATATGGTGAAAATGTAAAAAAAAAAGATTTTTTGTGACTTTTATTTGAAAAATCACATACTTATCTACAACAGACAACAAAAAAACACTGCTAAATAGTTTCTCATATTTGTCCTGAGTTCAGAAATAGCCCATGTTTTATGTTTTTGTGCTTTTTTATTCAAGTTACAGGGCTAGAACTATAAGTAGTGCAATGCAATTTAAAAATAATTTTAAAAAAAATTTGCGATGGTGACACTGTAACACTGATATCTGTACTAAATTGATGAATGACCCCCCAAATGTACATATTTTTCAAAACTAGACCACTCAGGGCATTTAAATTGGGTCATTTTGACACTTTTCACGTAGCCACGTATGGGAGGTGCACATTTTGAATTTCACACTTGGAATTTTGACATGCTTTCAACCTGTGCCCATGTCCCATTTGGTACATATTTGAAGCTGGCCAGTGTATTTTACCCCACAAATCCATATATTTTTGAAAACTAGACACCCTAGGGTATTTCAAATGGTAGTATTTTAACACTTTCCATGCACTAATTCTACCACCAGCCTATGTCAATGTTATGGATAGTAATTTTTTTTTCACATACATTGTACTTCGGGCATGAATTCACAGATCCTATTATGTGTCACTGTCAAAAAACACCTCATTATGTGTTCAGCAACATCTCCTGAGTACAGGGATACCACCCATGTATAGGTAGGTTATGTTATTTGGGGGCTAAAAGGCCACATATGGGAGGTGCACATTTTGAATTTCACACTTGGAATTTTGACGTGCAGACAACCTGCGCCCATGTCCCATTTGGGACATATTTGAAGCCGGACAGTGTATTTTACCCCACAAAACCATATATTTTTGAAAACTAGACACCTTAGGGTATTCCAAATGGTAGTTTTTTAACACTTTCCATGCACTAATTCTACCACCACCCTTTGGGTAATCATTTTGTGTGTGTTTTTTTGCACATTCACTGCACTTTAGGAGTACATTCACAGATTCTGTTAGGTGTTACAGTCAAACAACACCTCAATATGTGTTCAGCAACATCTCCTGAGTACAGGGATACCACCCATGCATAGGTTTGTTAGGTTATTTGGAGGCTAAAAGGCCACAATTGGAAGGTGCGCATTCTGAATTTCACACTTGGAATTTTGACGTGCAGACAACCTGCGCCCATGTCCCATTTGGGACATATTTGAAGCCGGCCAGTGTATTTTACCCCACAAAACCATTTATTTTTGAAAACTAGACACCCCAGGGTATTTCAAATGGTAGTTTTTTAACACTTTCAATGCACTAATTCTACCACCAGTCTTGGGGTAGTAATTGTTTGTGTATTTTTACATACATTGTACTTCAAACATGAATTTACAGATTCTTGTATGTGTCAGTGTCAAATAACACCCCAATATGTGTTCAGCTACATCTCCACCCATGCATAGGTTTCTTGGATTGTTGGGATGCAATGTCAAATTTGTGATTTTGTCATATGAAGACATTTTTCTAATTTGTCATATTCTTCTACCCATCTTCTTTTGGGGACTTTTTAGCAGACACTGTGCTAATTATTGCCATGTAAGTGTATATATTTCATAAGTTGACACCCCAAGGTATTGTATATGGGGTGTATTGATGCCTCTGATGAAACCATTTAGTCAAAAAGATTGAGAGAACATGTGTGGTGGCAATTTTTTAATCTTGGATTTTCCACCCACATTACTTTTTGATGGTGATTTAGGAGAGCCTGTTATAAATTACTGCAAGAAAACACTCCAGGTTGTTTTCTGCAAGCCCCCCTGAGTATACCTATGCCCCCCATGCATAGGTTTGCCAGGATTTTTGGGAAGGTTGAGGCACAATTCATGGACTTGGTCATTTTGATTGAATTAGAATTTCTGTTCTAATAGGTCCTTCTTTAGTTTGGGGCCCTTTGCATACCCCAGTTTAGTTTTTTACGCCATGAAAGTGTATGTATTTGAAAAGTTGACACCCCAAGGTATTGCATATGGGGTGAATTGATGCCTCTGATGGAAGCGTTTAGCCCAAAAAGGTTTGAGAACGTGTGGTGGTAATTTTTTAATCTTGGTTTTTTTCACACATGTTGCTTTTTGACTGCAACTTAGGAGAGCCTGTTATACGTTACTGCAAGAAAACACTCCAGGTTGTTTTCTGCAAGGCCCCCTGAGTATACCTATGCCCCCCATGCATAGGTTTGCCAGGATTTTTGGGAAGGTTGAGGCACAATTGAAGGACTTGGTCCTTTGGATTGAATTTGAGTTATTTGTTTGAATAGGCCTATCTTCATCTTGTGGACTTTTGCATACCCCATTTAGGTTTTTTTTTGCCATGAAAGTGTATATATTTCATAAGTTGACACCCAAAGGTATTGTATATGGGGTGTATTGATGCCTCTGATGAAACCATTTAGTCAAAAAGATTGAGAGAACATGTGTGGTGGCAATTTTTCAATCTTGGATTTTCCACCCACATTACTTTTTGATGGTGATTTAGGAGAGCCTGTTATAAATTACTGCAAGAAAACACTCCAGGTTGTTTTCTGCAAGCCCCCCTGAGTATACCTATGCCCCCCATGCATAGGTTTGCCAGGATTTTTGGGAAGGTTGAGGCACAATTCATGGACTTGGTCATTTTGATTTAATTAGAATTTCCGTTCTAATAGGTCTATCTTTAGTTTGGGGCCCTTTGCATACCCCAGTTTAGTTTTTTTACGCCATGAAAGTGTATGTATTTGAAACGTTGGGAAGGTACGGCACAAATTATAGGACAGGCTGCCTTGGAACAGAAAAATTTAAAAGTCTGGAGCAGTACAAGTAAAACCATTTAAAACCCACTGAAGCAGAAACCACAAATAAAAAAAATTAAAAGTTGGCCACTGTGTGGTACAGCTTATAGCATGTACCTATACAGAGTGCAGGTTGTCCAGGGCAATCAGGGCAGTAGAAGGAGGTCTCCTTTCGTTGCCCCCTGGTGTAGCAACGTACACTGTACACTGTACACTTTCTCTGCGGGTTCTGCTTTTTTGGAGTAGGGGGGATTTTAAAAATGAAATGGGTAGCCCCAACCCTACTTTCCCCCATCACCGCCCGGGGACCAGGTGCATCGTGGTACAATATCCCCGAAATGACCTGGAGCTGAAATTGCAAAAAGGTCACTCTCATTTCGGGGTTTGCTTTTTTGCAAAGCAAAAAAGAATTGTGGGTTGCAATTTGCAAAAGATAAATAGCAACCTTTTGGTACCAGGCCTTGGTCTTACGCATGATGAGGTAGGGCTGCAGCAGCTGATCTGCCAAATCAACCCCCCCCATATGTTTGTTGTAGGCCTTGATGCACGCTGGTTTTCTGGTGACCTCAGCTCTGCCACGTACAGAGACCTCCACAGTCCTCTCGTCATGGATGGTGCTGAGCAGACACACATCCTTCTTGTCTCTGTACTTAACAGCCAAGAGCTCCTCTTGGCGCAGAGCTGAGGTCTCCCCCCTTTTTAACCGGGTCTGTGCCAAATTTTTGGGGAAACCTATGCGGTTCTGGCGTACAGTACCGCATGCTATTGTATCAAAGCAGTACAGTAGCTTGAACAAAGGTACACTTGTGTAGAAGTTATCTACATACAAGTGGTACCCTTTGTTCATATGGGGGAGTATCAGGTCCCAAACAATTTTGGCACTGGTTCCCAGATGTTCTGGGCAACCTGGAGGGTCAACGTGGCAATCCTTTCCCTCGTATACCCGGAAGGCCTGAGTGTACCCATTCTCGCTATCGCAAAGTTTATACACCTTGATGCCATACCTGGAGCGCTTGGAAGGTATATACTGTTTGAATCCCAACCTTCCCTTATATTTCATCAGGGATTCATCAACAGATATATTCTTCCCAGGTGTATAAACTTCTGCAAACCTGGCATCGAGGTGGGTAATCAGGGGGCGGATTTTAAACAGCCTGTCAAATTGGGGGTGCTCTCTAGGGGGGCACAGGCTGTTATCAGAAAAATGCATATAACGCAGGAGCGTTTCATAACGCAGCCTATGCATTGTCTGGGGGAAAATAGGGGTACTACAAATAGGACTCGTGCTCCAGTAGGAGCGGAGTGAGGGCTTCTTGATGATGCCCATCAATAAGGTGAGTGCCCAGAATTTCAGAAATTCTGGGCAATCAGTCGGGGTCCAGTGCTGCCTTCCCAAAAAGGACTGAGGGTTAGCAGCACGGTGCTGCTGAGCAAAAAGATTTGTTTGGGACATCAATATCAATCCTGCGACATCAATATTGATGCCCGGAACTGCAGTGAAAGGAGGGATAGCTGGCCTATAGCGATTAGGCGCTACCCACTCCTCAGCAGCACTGCCAGCCGGAGTCTCGTGACTCCTTGTGGCAGGGGGCCCAGCAGCCACTGACGCATCACTAGATGATGTATCAGTAAACTGATCAGGGTCAAAATCTGACCCTGACTCAGTGGCCTCAGAATCTGAGGCGAGGATGGCATAAGCCTCCTCAGCGCTATACACGCGCTCAGACATAACCCAAAAAAATAATTAATTTACGTGACCCCCTAGCGGGTATAATTGCCCCTAGCGGGTTTCAAAAAAAAAAAAAAATACGCAGATAGCAAAAATGTGCTTCTGCAGCCGGATCAGTGCAATCGCAAAGATCAACGGCAAAAAAGGGGTTAATAGAGCAGTAATAAATTACAGGTAAAAAAAATGAACCCCTAAAAAATGCACAGACAGCAAAAACGTGTAGCTGTGCAAGATCACTATTTACAAGTGATCAAAGACAGGGAAGGGGTTAAAACACAGGGAATGGTTTGATAAAAGCCTTTGGGTCTCACAATATAAAATGTTATTAAAACTTACTAACTGACTATCTCTCACAATACTGATCTGTCTCTCTCTCTCACCAAAACGCAAGTGAGGAGAGGGAGGCAGATCCATACTGGTCAGAGTCAATATTGATAAATATTGCTCTTACCAGACAAATGGTGAGAGCTCATCAGAGCTCTCACCCCACCTCCTACCCCTGTAATTGGATGTTACTGGGACAATGGGAGGGGGGAAGATAAAGACAGAGGGAGGGGGGAGAGAAAGACAGAGGGGGGGGGGGGGGGGGAGAGAAAGAAAAGGGGAGAGAGGGGAAGAGAAAGACAAGGGGGAGAGAGAAAAGTTTGGGGGAGGGAGAGAGAGATAACACTGGGGGAGAGAGAGAGACAATGCAGGGGGGGGGGGGGAGAGAGGCAGCATTGGCACATAAAAGGAAATAAAAAATGCATTTGTTTAATATAATAATTTTTATTAAATATTAAAAAGCAATTTACATGTGAATATATACAAGTTAAACTTTTTTTCCTATAGGGTAGTCTTATATTCAGGCTTTTAGTTTTTTTCCTAAAGGAATATCCAAAGTTTGGGGGGTCGTCTTATAAAAAAAAAAGTATATAAGGTTTCTGGAATTGTACATACTTTTAATAACTTAAACCTATGTAGTAGCTGTGAATTTGCCAAAATATATACCAGAGACTAAAAAAAACGCAATTGTCTACATTTTCTAAAGACTCACAAATGCTGTATATAAGAACTTCTTAGCTATGATTCCAAACTCAAAGTGCCACTATGGGGTCCAGGTGACAAAGGATCCTGAGCACTCAAGGATGGTATTCAGGAGTCACATTACAGGGGTGGGGTAGCAGGGCCTGGAACAGTGTAACCAACTTCCAGAGGTGGAGGTCAGGCTGCAGGAGCACACAGAGGGCGCCGGTAGATAGGCGCAGGCCCTACAGGACGGAGGAGGCAAATCTGTGTGGCTGACAGACTGAGACACAATGGGCAGACTGAAGATCCTGTGAGTAGAAGGCATGTTCATACCAGTGCACTATATAGGAATGGAGGGGGCGGAGCCAGAACCTTAAACACACCCAGAGGCATAAAAGTCAACTCTGCCTGCTAGTCATTGCTCAGTTCTCCTGTTGGTGTGTGGTTATAGTGCTTGCTGCAGTGTTTTGCTCCCCTGATATTGAACCCTTGGCTGTTTGTGGATTTCCCAGGTTGTCTATTCCCCTTTTGACCATGGTCTGTGTGTGTATAAAGTATAGTAATTAGAGGGTTAAATTGTCTGAAACTGTCTCTCTAGTAATAAAATGAGTTAATTCTCTAAAAAGTGCTCCTGTCTGATAATGACTGTATGTATATCATAAATATATTACTCATATTAATCAGAAATCTACAAAGCTCACAAGGCTTCCTAATATTTTATATAATATGTGTCCCAACATTGCAGAAATTAAATGTGGTCACCCTAGCAGCCAATAACATAATCTGATCCACTGTTACATATAACAGTGGCTGGGATTCGTTTTTCTCCATTAGAACCATTTTACTAAATACCACACTAGAGCAGCACATGTGTCCTAATTGCTCATACCCATCTCAATTTACTGCAATTCTCTCTTTATTGAGTAGACCCTTCAGTAAATGTCTTCCCTACCTCAGGTAGGTAGGACTTTACTCCTGTATGCTGTTTTGCTGGCACTAGGTTGAGAAGGCCTTTGCTTAGGACTAAGCACCTTAGATTGGGGGTACACCACTAATTTATAGCCCTTGGTTGGGCTAGTCCGTCCTGTGTCAAAACGAGCACTGAAAGCAGAGTTTTTCCGCTTTCAGTGCTCAAGCTGTATTGTAACGATGCTTCCGTGTAGAAGCATCGTACAATACAAAAAAAAATGCCCGTCGGCATTTCGATCGCTGCGGAGAGCGATTAAAATGCCGGTTTTAAAGGCACAGCGCCTTTAAACATGTGCATTTAAAAAACAAGCATAGGAAGCGATTTTTCGCTTCCTATGCTCAGCAAGTGTTTCTGATTGCCTCGCACTGTGTGACCAAGATGGCGCTGCCCTTCTAAGGGCAAGAGCACCACTGACTGGTCAGATCAATATTAACCCTATATTGATCTGACCAGTTATGATCTGCCTCCCTCTCCTCACATTTTTTTTAGTGAGGGAGAGAGACAGATCAAAGTAAGAAAAGTAAGTAAAAGTACAAAAAAACAATAAAATACACAACAGACAAATAATAAAACAATAAAAAACAATTTATTAAAGCAATTCCCTGCGTTTAACCCCTTCCCTGCCACTGATCTTGCGTAAGCAGTGATCGTGCACATCAGCGCATTTATTTTTGCTGTTTGTGCATTTATTAGGGGTAAATTTTTTTTGTACTGTAATTTATTACAGTACTACAAAGGCTCTTCTAAGAGTTATTAACCCCTTCTTTGCTGTCGATCACTGCTTACGCAATGATATTGACGCCAAAGCTATTTTTATCTGTCTGCATATTTTTTTTTATTTTTTTTTTTTACACATACCCGTTAGATTACATGTAAAGTAAAAGTATTTGAGATTTTTTTTTTTTTAAGCTGTCTGAGCGCATAGCGATCAGTAACAGCGAATTAGTGGCAAAGGCGGTTTGGTGATTTCTCAATTAAGTTCACCATTCGCCCTGGTCAGATCAAAATTGGTCGGATCAATATTCACAAATATAGATCTGCCTCCCTCTCCTCACTTACATTTTTGTGACGGAAAGAGACAGATCAGTATTAGTGATATAAAATAACATTTTATAAAATTGGCAGGTTTTATGAAAGTCTTTCACTGTGTATTAACCCCTTCCCTGCCATTCATCACTGTATAAGCAGTAATCTTGCACAGCAACAGTATGTTTTGCTGTCTGCACTGTTTTATGGATTAATTATTTTGTACTGTAATGTATTACAGTACTAGATAGGCTCTTCTAAGAGCTATTAACCCCTTCTTTGCTCGAGATCACTGCTAACGCACTGATTCTGAGGCCGCGGACTCAGGATTCGATTTTGACCCAGGTCAGCTTTCTGATACATCTCTAGTGATGGTGCCACAAGGAGTGATGGGTGTCTACCGTTAAAAATTATATAGTTTGGTGGGGGTAAATTACATTGGCTGGCTTCAAAGATATATCCCATATTGAGGTGTTGTTTGGCACTGACACATAATAGGATCTGTGAATTCATGCCCGAAGTACAATGTATGTGAAAAAAAAATTACTATCCATAACATTGACATAGGCTGGTGGTAGAATTAGTGCATGGAAAGTGTTAAAATAATACCATTTGAAATACCCTAGGGTGTTTCGTTTTCAAAAATATATGACTTTGTGGGGTAGAATACACTTGTTGGCTTTAAAAATGTCCCAAATGGGACACGGGCGCAGGTTTTCTGCACGTCAGAATTCCAAGTTGGAAAACCAAAAAGCGCACCTCTCAAATGTGGCCTTTTAACCCCCAAATAACCTAACCATCCTATACATGGGTGGTATCCCTGTACTCAGGAGATGTTGCTGAACACATATTGAGTTGTTGTTTGGCACTGACCTATAACAGGATCTGTGAATTCATGCCCAAAGTACAATGTATGTGAAAAAAAATTACTACCCAAAACATTGACATAGGCTGGTAATATAATTAGTGCATGGAAAGTGTTAAAATACTACCATTTGAAATACCCTAGGGTGTCTAGTTTTAAAAAACATATGGCTTTGTGGGGTAGAATACACTTTCTGGCTTAAAAAATGTCCCAAATGGGACATGGGCGCAAGTTTTCTGCATGTCAGAATTACAAGTTGGAAAACCAAAATGCGCACCCCCTAAATGTGGCCTTTTAGCCCCAAAACAAACTAACAAACCTATGCATGGGTGGTATGCCTGTACTCAGGAGATGTTTCTGAACACATATTGGAGGTGTTATTTGGAAATACCCCTTCACATTTTAAGGTAATGTTTACCTAAATTGCAATCTATGTGAAAAATTGAAAAAAAAGATTTTTTGCTGCAAACTTTGGCAAAGATTGGTGGTAAAATGGCTACATGAAATGTGTCAAAATACCCCAAGTTAAATGCCCTGAGTGGTCTAGTTTTCAAAAATATGTACATGTTGGGGGTCATTCATGGATTTAGTACAGAAATCAGTGTTAAAATGTCACTATTGCTAATTTTGAAAAAAAGGATTTTAAAATAGCTTTGCACTACTTATAGTTCTGGCCCTGTAACATGAATAAAAAAGCACAAAAACATAAAACATGGGCTATTTCTCAACTCAGGACATATATTAGAAACTATTTAGCAGTGTTTTTTTGTTGTCTCTTGTACATGAGTATACAATTTTTCAAATAAAAGTCATAAAAAAATTTTTTTTTCATTTTTTTGCCATATTTTATTATTTTTTTTACATCAAATTATATGCTATTATCAAAATAATGGTATCAAAAGAAAGCCCTTCTTATAACGATAAAAACCATATATAGTTTGTGCGGGTACACTAAATGAGACAGAAATAAATTACAGCAAAACACAAACACCTCAGAAATGTTAAAACAGCCCATGTCACCAAGCGTCGGACAAGCCAAAAAAGTCATGTCACTAAGGGGTTAAAATCTTTTTCTAACCAAGTCTGCCCCAATAATAAAAAAAAAAAAAGAAATGAGGGAGGATTGAACAACAAACCATTGGAACTTCGCAAAACCTATTTTTCATAACCCCCCCCCGACGTGATTTCCCTTTTGACTACAAACTTGTTGCAGCAATGTGAGCTTACTTACCAATTCGTATATTCTCCGGGACAGCAGGGGGCGCTGCTTAGTCCATTGTGCCGCTATTCGCTGCTCTATCTCCACTTGTTTCCGCTCAACCCGCCTCTTGCAGCCATTTCCCGCTATACTCCAGTGGTGTGTTCAGTAGAACCCTCCCGGGAGAATTTTTTGTGCCGTTTCCTGATCGCGTTTGATTTCGGGATCAGCGGTGACTGTATCGCTCATAATGGTGAGTGTTCACGGAGATCCTAGAAATGTGAGAGACGTGGTTACGCACTGGGTGCCGGCCCACAAACGAATGAACTGGGGTAGAGGAGATCCCGTATGGAAGCCGGACAATAATCACCGCGTGGCCTGTGTCACGTGTAGTGTTTTTTTTTATTTATTTTTTAATCTTTTTAAATAAAGGCGTCAGTCTGGACTGATAAATCACTGGCCTTTTTCACAGTTCCCGGTAATGTGTGCTGCTTCCGACACTATACCAAAGGCTGTTATTATTGGTGTATGGTCGGGACTGTGCTAATCCAACCGAGAGGCTAGCCTAATATAATGGGAAATTTGGTGTGCAGCAGCTGTAACATTTTAAGATCCTGAATCTTACCTCTCAATGCAAGATTCCGAAACAAATATGTCGATCATTGTGTTCATACTTCATTTATCCATATATTCCTTGTTCCTCTTTTTCTTCACATACATTTAAAACGGCACCAACCACAACATTGTAAAATGTATTCACTGATATCAATCTGTAATTATGAACTGTTTGTGTATATATATATATATATATATATATATATATATATATATATATATATGCAATGTGTGTGTGTATGTACACAAATATATACATATATAGATATATATTATATATATATATATATATATATATCATAGTACTCATATTGGTGATTTGATTTCTGGTGTTTTGTGACTTGAATATGCTATGTATAATTGCTTGGAATGTTTTTAAGGGAGTGAATGTTAAACTGTTAAAATGTAAAAACATTTATTCCCTGGATGTTTATGCTTGAATATAATTTTAGGGCTATGTGTTTTAACTTATACATGGGGGGTTAATATGTGTTTACAGATGTTGACTAATGTTGACACATGCACCCCATTGGCAATATACTTTAAAACAGTATATTGCTGTCCCAGTCATGGCACTAAAATATGGGTGTAAAATTACAACCTGAAAAATCCAACCTCTTCGATGTCTGAGTGTCAAAAAAATAAATAAAAAAATATGGGTGTAGAAGAAAAAAAACCAAGGTTCATAGATGTAAAATTTGTTTATTCAGATAACACCAATTAGAATTGATAAGTTTTACTTTAACTATTTGTATTTTCTCCTTTTCAGAGTTTACCATTGAACCCCAAACCATTTCTCAATGGCCTCACCGGAAAACCAGTAATGGTCAAGCTAAAGTGGGGTATGGAATATAAGGGTTATTTGGTCTCTGTGGATGGATATATGAACATGCAGGTGAGCAAGGCACCATGTGATGTATGAAATCCTAAATGTTAGCTGCTTACAAAAGTAGTAAACCCAAGTTGTTTCAGCAGCATATAACATAGAAATGCTGCACAGATTTCTTACCATGCCTCTTTTTTTTCTCTTCTTGGTGTTCAATATACTCCTCCTGAATGGGGGCAGGGAGGCCGATGCTGTATATGTGGCCAAATATGCAGTGCACCAATTACAATCATTAACATCTTCCTGCCAGTAGGCATCCTAATTACAGGGCTCACACACCTGTAGGAGAGTATAGAATATCCTTGGTTCAGCAGCAGAGATGGTCACGTCTCCAGACCCTGATCAGGCGCATAAAGTTAAGAATAACCTTTAGTGCCACTTTAAAGACAAAAGCACCAAAATGGTTATTTTGTGTTCTGGGTCCCCAACACAGAGTGATTGCAATGGGGCGGGCGTGAAATAACCATTTTGGTGCTTTTGTCTTTAAAGTGGCACTAAAGGTGGTTATTAACTTTATGCGCCTGATCAGGGTCTGGAGACGTGACCATCTCTGCTAGCGCAGGGAACATAAAATTGTTTGTTGCTACTATACTTTAGCAGCTTTTTTGTGTGTGTGTGTGTTTGGTTTTTGTTTTATATATGTATGTGTTTGTAAAGCTTTGGTTATAAGAGCTTCCAATATTTTTGTTTCAATCCAGCTTGCAAACACAGAAGAATATATTGATGGTGCCTTGTCTGGACATCTTGGTGAAGTTTTAATAAGGTAAACAATCTACACTCTTGTTTGCTATTGTAAAGTTCAAGGTTTTGTGAATTTCTTTTTTTTTTTTCCTGGCCACATACACTGTAGGGACAAAGGTATTGGGACACAACTCTGAAATATTGAACTCGGCTGTTTCAGTCTAACCCATTGTCACAGATGTATAAAATTGAGCACCTAGCCATGTGGTCTGCATTTACAAATGGGGGGGAATTTGGAAAATGGTATGCTTCCAACTTTTTTGGAACAGTGTGGGGAAGACCCTTTTCTATTCTGGTATGACCGTGCCCTAGTGCACAAAGCAAAGTCCATAAAGACATGGTAAGACGAGTTTGGTGTGGAAGAACATGACTGGCCACACACAGCACTGACCTCAACCCAATCAATTGGAACGGAGATTGCTAGCCAGGCCTTCTTGACCAACATTAGAACCTGACCTAGCAAAAGCTCTACTGGATGAATGGGCAACGAATCTTGTGGAAAGTCTTTCCAGGAGAGTGGAAGCTGTTATAGCTGCAAAGGGGGACCAACTACATATTAATGTCCATGTGTTTAGAATGCAATGTCCTAAATGTACCTGTTGGTGTAATGGTCAGCTGTCCCAGTACTTTTGTCCATATGTTTTTCTTTATAATATACATAAGTAAAATGTATTATACATTCTGTGTACTATTTAGTATTTTAATTTTGGGTTTCTACATTTGCTGGCTCTGAAGTCTCCTTTAAAACATTTATTTGCCCATTACAAATTGATCTAACTCACCCACTCTTAGCTAAATTGTTGTAATAGATTCCATAGTGAAAATCCTTTTGTATAAATAATTGAGTAACTTGAATTTAAGAAAAGTTTTGATAGACATTCTATTAATAAAATCATCTGTTTGGAGGCTAAATTATAGTCAGACTGGTGCACAATGGCTGCATGACCTTAAAAGGGACACTACCACTTACATAAGATGTAACTAGATAACCTGGACATATAAAATCATATGCCACTGTTTATATATAAACATTGGGGATGCGGACACAGAAATATTCACGAAATGGAGCCAGGAGGAAAAACACCTGATTTTATTTTTTATTATATGAGATATATATATATCATATATATCTCATTTAAGAAAAATGTGTGTGTGTGTATATATATATATATATATATATATATATATATATATATATATATATATACACACACACACACATATATCATATATTATGTTTTTATATATATACACATAACCTATGATATATATATATATATATATATATATATATATATATATATATATATATACACACACACACATATATCATATATTATGTTTTTATATATATACACATAACCTATGATAGATATATATATATATATATATATATATATATATATACACACATATATCATATATTATGTTTTTATATATATACACATAACATATGATATATATATATATATACACACACATATATACACACATATATCATATATTATGTTTTTATATATATACACACATATATCATATATTATGGTTTTATATATATACACATAACATATGATATATATATATATATATGTGTGTGTGTGTGTGTATATATATATATATATATATATATATATATATATATATATTTATTTATTTTTATTTTTTATTTTTTATTTTTCTTAAATGAGATATATATGATATATATATCTCATATAAGAAAAAATAAAATCAGGTGTTTTTCCTCCTGGCTCCATTTCGTGAATATTTCTGTGTCCGCATCCCCAATGTAAATTTGTGCTGTAAAGTCACTATATTTTGCAAAATGGCAGCGCCCAGTCACACTTGTTTAGTTAAATATTTTATTAAATAGTCACATGACAAAAACAAAAGACCTATCTGAAACCAATAATACAAAGTTAAAAAAATATAAATATTTTCATTTTGTGATGGGAATGTCCCTTTAAATATCTGCACATTCACCTATTGGAGTAAATATGAGATACATTTGCTATTGTCCGTCTGCCTGCATCGGTGTATGCATTACATGCAACCTGTGCCTATGTACATGCTTGCATAAGAATATGGTTAGACATTAGAAGTGCTCAATGAGGAAATTTGGGGTGTTCTCTTAATGGAGTATAGTTGGTATACAATTAAGCTTATAGGTTGATTTAGGCAACAGTTCATTTAGTCAGTCAGCAGAGGATTTGCAAATTTAGAGGGAACACTCCAAAAAGGAAAAATTGTGCTGGCACTCCAGTTCATTGAATAAATCTTAGGGCTATGATTAAGAGTTCATAGACTCAAAACGTGTCAATTGTTTCAGTCTTTTCTGTTGCACAGTTGCTCACGATTAAACTTTGAGATTTACTTCAATGAACTGGAGTGCCTTCACAATTTTTCTTTTTGGATTTGTGACTTGTATTTACACCGCTAACGGGTGATCGTTGGCTGAAGCACCTGAAAGTTCTAATTGGCCAGGTAAAACTCCCCAGCTAACAGAACCGACTTCTGAAGCCTGGGTTTCTTTTCCCTACGGGGATCACTACAGACAGGACACTGGCTAGCTATATATTTTGACATTTATTTATTTTGTTGTTCTAGGTGTAACAATGTACTCTATATTCGTGGAGTAGAGGAAGAGGAAGAAGATGGCGAGATGAGAGAATAAATTCAAGTTGTTAGTTTTGGTTTTGTACATTTTTGGCAAAAAAATAAACTATACCTTCATTTATTATGAAGGCATTTTTTTTTTACTTTTTGAAACTTCTTTTGTGTAAAAATTAAAATAAACGGAATTGTAATAAGTTGAGTGTTTCTATATGGCACCAAACACAAGGATTTAATGTCTACTGATGTTGGTTTCACTAGGATTTATTGTTTAAACTTTTCTAATTATGTCAAATACTATTTAAATTAGCAATGATCTAAGTGAAATAATACTGCTGATCTTCACACATCTTTGTGCTCAATATGTCAATAACACCTCTCTTCTGTTTTACTGATGGTGGATCGGATCGCTTCATAAGTTTCCTTCCCCCCTGAAAAGGAAAAAACAATAATTCTTACAAGATGCTATGGCTTGGTTGGTTTTCACCAGTAAAGCTATATAATGCCATTACCTGCCTGAACAGGAACACGATACTCACACTTCAGTGAATGACCAGCCTAATTTAGTCATCAGTGTCCCTACTAATTTAAATTGGTCTTTGCAATACTGTAATGCTCATCCAACTATTGAAAATGTTAAAGGAGCAGATATCTCATCTGCCTTAATTTATCAGTTGCTATTCAATCTTAATTTCTGATAGGTCTTACAGTTATGACTTGACCTGTATGTCCAGATAACTGGTGCATTAGACCATTTTCTATTTGACCCAGCCCTACTTTTTTTCCCCTCTCCTATCCTCTATCTATAATGATACAAACATAAATAAATGACATACCTTTTTTACTGGTTCTGCTGTTACACTTTCCAGGGCTCGCAGATGGCGCTCTTCCTGGTGCTGCATTTGCTGTGCCAGTTTCTCTTCACGTAGTCTGCAAAATGTACATATTTGTCTGAGTTTTTGGGAACTATATACTGCTGTGTTTTATGACATTTTTATGCACTGGTATCAGTGATCTGGAAAGGGTCTGTAACACTTCTTACTCCAGATATATTGATACCTGTTTGGTACCCAGCTCCTGCCCACACTAGATCGAGGGACAGTATGCACTGGCACAGGGCTTGACAAATTAAATTTTGTTTTAGGAGCCAGACAACCGCACACACACACACACAATCACAGTCATGTAAACACATACGCTCGCAGACTGTCACACGCACAGTTCCAATTACACACACCGAAAATCACAGTCACGTAGGCAGAGACAGTTCCACTTAAATACACAGAAAATCAGTCAGAGACAGTTCCACTTACATCCACAGAATATCACAGACAGAAACAGATGGTCAAAAAGACAAACATACACAGACAGACACATTGACATATAGACCTGACAAGTCAGCCGTTTTTTTTTTCTTAAATAAAATAAAAGGTGCGTGTTACAGTGTGTCCCCATCCCTGCTGCTTTGCTTGATTTGCAGGGGAGGGGAGCACTTCCATTTAATCTATCTGCCAATCACAGACCATCGTTCAAGCCCATCCTACTGAGAACCAGGTTGTCGCGTGACACGGATGTCACGTGTTCCCTGGAACTCAGACTTTGATGTGCGAGGGGGCAGAGCTGGCAGTGTGTGCAAAACGGCACATGCTGCCTCCTCGCGCTGCGCTGTCCAAAGGAACCCCATGGGTCCCAGAGGTGAGGGGATGCAAAGTAGAGGGTGCCAATACCCGGGCGCCGGGTCTAATTTTCCTTTTGTCGAGCCTTGCACTAGCACATGTTTTTTTTTTCCTTTGGCCTCATCCCATCCCAAATGTGCATGTTTTCAGTCTTTCAGCACTAAGATTTTGAAGCGGCTTTTAGAATGATAGCTATGGATCCATTAATCCTTACAATAGTGGTCTGCATGAATTATTCTCCATTGTATATAATTAGACTGTAGCACCAGAGCATCAAAAGGTTATTGTACATTCTTCATGCTTTAGGGGGTCATGTACTAAACAGGGGCAGTGGAGAAAAACATGTGTAAGGAGCATTTTGTTAATATTTGTAACATTTTGTGCTTTTTTTTTTTTTTTTACAGTTTTGCGCCTCTTCCATTAATTTCATATTTGTGCATGCTAATGTTTTTTCCAATATTTTGTGCAAAATTATTCTTATGAAAAATTACACCAGCCTTTAGCAAAAGCGTAAAAATTATTCGCAAACTTGCAACTTTGTTTTTCAGATTTCATTTTCTTCCTTTACAATTTCTTTTATTTATCCATCTTTGGTATATTACCTCATTCTCCGTTCTTTTTGCTTTCCCTTCTTGGCGGCTTCTAGAATATCCTTTGGTGTAGACTCTAATATGTCAAGTAGCTCCTCCGGACGGCACTCTATACTCGCTAACATTTGCATTGTACTAATAGGAGCTTGGATGTCCCCAATGCATGATTTGTACACTTCCAAAGTTTTTGCCTTCAGTGTACACAGCATTTTGTCCTGTGATTGAAAGAGCAGTAAAATTTGAAATCAATATATTTGGAAGGGATAGTACGCAGTTTATTGAGGATTACCAGCAAATGTACAGAAGCATTGTAGTTATAACCTGATTTTCCAGTTTAGACTCTCCAAATGAAAACATCTTGACTTTCCGCTTTAGTTACTTGACCTTTTCCTCTTCCCTAATGTAAGCTTCAACAAGCTTGTCTGTTTGCTTCTTCCGAGCTTTTATTTGATGGTTCCTGGAAAACATTGGTGACTGAAACGTCAATGCTTTTTTTTTTATTTTATTTTTTGCAAGAAACCCTAAAGTGCGTTATTTCTTTGGGATCTCTATCAGTTACCAGACATTGGTCTTAAAAACACCTACTCTGCTATTAATGGCTGATTATTCATTTTTTCCATTTACATTTTTCAGGGAACAATTAAAATCAAATAGACACCAGTGGTCTATTTAACCCCATTATCTTTCTTTGTTTTCTCCCTTGCTTATCCCTGTTGGTTTTGCAGTGTAATATGCCTGTAAATTCAGAAGGTCCTGAAAAATAGACCAAGGGCCCTTTTTCATTAGAAGTGAATTGACAAGTGTCCTGCACATATCAAAAGCATTAATATCTGAGATGGAAAGATGATAGTTTCCAATTTAATTATTTGCAGCTCACTTGTCAGTTTGCTTTCAGTGACCAGCCACCAGAGAATTGAAAAGGTGATAGTATTTGGGAGGCAAGTGTATTTTCATTAGCTATATAAAAAAGGGGATTATGAGCATTACCTATGTGATGAGCAAAAAGTAGGAATAAAAAATGACGAGATAACTAGATTGATTGGGAATTCATTTTTAGTGACTTTAGTAATATCCTTAAAATCTAGTTATCATTACAGCTGAACCAAAGCTTTGTCTAGAGCAGTAATCATTACTCTTGGCACTGCAGATGATTTGTCTAAAACTTATTGTAAAAATGTATATAATTAGAATTAAAGGTGAAAAATTGTTGGTCCAAATTCTTTAAATAAACTCAATGCTAGTGTCAGTAACCACTCCTGCACTCCTGTCTATTCAGACTACAATGAGCATGGTTATTCTTTTCAGATAGTAGAAATTAAACTCACTTCCTTTCCTGTACATGAAGGATTTTTTCTCTTATTTCTTGCATTGTTGCATCCTGTTTCTCAGTATTCTGGATCAAAATAAAATTTTGTTCCTCTAGTTCTGCTAAGATGTCAAGTAGTTGTTTTGGATTAGTGAAATATAGACCAGGCTCCTACAAAAACACGGATAATAAGATGGAGTTTCTGCAAATTGGTAATCATTTTAGATGAAAGTGCTGATCAATCTTGATTGAAAAATACATACTTCCTCACTGTCTGAATCTCCTCTCTGTCCATCGTCCACAGACATGTCACTGGAACTGCTAGAATTAGATTAATAGTTTAGCAAAACTAAACAATCCCTTCAAAGACAGTGACATTTTTGATATGATCACTGGTTTTATGCACAGAACATTAAAAAAATGTATTTAATGTAAACATAGCCCATATTTATATTTAGATGCTACTGTTTTCCATCCTGCTATGGAAAGTCTTTTGCATTTTTATGTGATCAGATTTGTGAAGACTATTGAAAGACGATGTTCATTCAATTCTATTTGATTTGACATAATTATGAGCAACTGGTTGAAAGCCAGAACGGAATGATGTTTTCAACAGTGTCACCAATATTTCTCACCCTGTATTACAGTCACTAGTCATAACCTTCTCCAGGGGATTGTTTGTGGGAGTGACTTCAGAGGTTACCCCAAAACCCTAACTCTCAAACTAACGGTAATACTAACTCCAGTCCCTTAAACGAATACCTAAACCCAACACCCTAATACTAACCTGCATCAATGGAGCACCTGACAGAGATGAACTGTCAGGTGCTCAAACTCCAACAATGAAGCAGCAACTAAGAACCGTCCTGATCCGCACAGCTGTTACTGTACCTGAAACAGGTTGTTTCTGCAATTACTCAATCTTTCCTGCAGCTAGGATGCATTCCATAGAGCAGTACTTACGGGTTCCAAGAGTGGGGGCACAAAAACAATTTTTACTGCTAATTAGGGACTTTAAGACTACCACACTCTATTGCATCTGCAGTAGTGTGCAATTCAAATGTAACCGAGACTGCAAATATCCAGTGCTCTAAAACTGGGATTGCCGTAAGGGAATAACAGCATTTAGCATAAAATGTTGTGATTCCCCATTAAAAGTGGGACTGGGGTCTGCGAGTGGAATAACCAGACCCATGAAAAATGTGGATCCCAAGGACCGACACCATGCCTGCAGTCGTATACACAAAAAAAATAATTGCCCACTTGGGGCTGGCGCTATGCCTCAGCCCCAAATATAATAAAATGAATGCCCCCCTTGGGGCTGGCACTATGCCCCAAACCCAAATATAACATAATAGCCACCGCCAACACTCATACCACTGGCTGACCAAATGCCCGTGGCACACTAAACAAATCGATATAGCACCGCAAGGGTTAAAATGTGCAATTATCCGCTGCAAGCAGCCAATGCACATTTAAAGGGATTGTATCACATAAACACTGCTTATGCTGTGAATGTAGATAATTAAAAAATGATTGAAAATGATCCATTGTGTTACCATAATTGCAAGCAAATGCCTAAATTAGGAGAAAAATGACTGTGGAGTCTCCTGCTTATGACATCATCTGTGGCCTGATATGCAAACTACACATTTCCCATTAAAAACATTTAATTTGCATATCAAGCCTCAGGCAGACAATAGTTGATATAGGAGAGATACAGACAAAAGGAGAGCTGGACAAATGCATAGTTGCCATCCGGGACAGTCCCGGCAACTATGCAAATGTCCCACGTATACTGCGATCGCGGGACAGTCCCGGGAAACTCACGCGATGACATCACATGATCCGGTGACCCGCTGCTATCGCGAGACAGCCCAGTTTCCCGGGACTGTCTCGCGATCGCAATGTACAAGGGACCAGTCATTTTTTTTACTCTTTTTTTAAAAAAATCTTCTTCAGCCGGATATGACAGCTAGTCAAATCCGGCTAATGTACTTTCCTCCTCCGTGCAGGAGGGAAGCTTGCAGCACGGAGGGCACGAAGGGGACACGGAGGTGAGTACTGGGGAAGGGGGTGGAGGGAGGGTGACGAATGGGCAAAATAACACTGAGAAATGAATTGGCATGATAAGACTCACAGATGATGATGGGCATGATAAGACTCACAGCTGATGATGGGCATGATAAGACTCACAGCTGATGATGGGCATGATAAGACTCACAGATGATGATGGGCATGATAAGACTCACAAATGATGATGGGCATGATAAGACTCACAGATAATGATGGGCATGATAAGACTCACAAATGATGATGGGCATGATAAGACTCACAGCTGATGATGGGCATGATAAGACTCACAAATGATGATGGGCATGATAAGACTCACAAATGATGATGGGCATGATAAGACTCACAGCTGATGATGGGCATGATAAGACTCACAGATGATGATGGGCATGATAAGACTCACAAATGATGATAGGCATGATAAGACTCACAGATGATGAGCATGATAAGACTCACAGATGATGATGGGCATGATAAGACTGACAGATTAATGGGTGCAAGAAATATAGGGTGACTTTAATTTCTTACATGGGCAAAATAATGTAATTAATAAGTAATGATGGTCTGTGCCTTTTGTAAGAGGCACAGACAAACCTGGAACGCAAATGGCCCCCATCCTTGCAATGAGATATAGCAGCAAGGAAGGGGGACATAATGATCTACATTTTTTTTGTTTTGTTTTTAAGATTAAAAAAACCGCTCACTTGTATCTATGTGTGTATGTATGAGTGTATGTGACAGACTGTATGCATATGTGTATGTATGAGTGTATGTGACAGACTATATGTATGTATAAGTGTATGTGACAGACTATGTATGAGTGTGTGTCTGTGTGTCTATGTGACAGACTGTATGTATGTAAAGGTTTATGTGACTGACTATGTATGAGTGTATGTGTCTATGTGACTGACTGTATGTATGAGTGTGTATGTGACGTATGTGTGTCTGTATATGACTGCATGTGTGTGTGTATGTGCTGTTGTCTGGCTCCTAGATTTTTTTGCTGGCTCCTAAAAATCTGTTAAGTTTGTCAAGCCCTGGTGCAACTAGCTGGAAATATTTAATATTTTACAGTTTTTTTTGTGGTCAGAGACTTAATATTTGTTTGCTGAGAGGGTGGTGGGTGCATGGAATAGTCTTCCAGTAGAAGTGTCAGAGGTTAATACAGTAAAGGAGTATAAGCATAAGGCTATTTTAGATATAAGATGAAGCCAGGGATTAATGGAGGTATTACTTTCTGAGAGGGTAGTGAATAGCCTTCCAGCAGAAACGGTAGAGGTTAATGCAGTGGAGGTCAGAAACTTAGTATTACTTTACTGAGAGGGTGGTGGGTGCATGGAATAACCTTCCAGCAGTAGTGGTAAACTAGTCTTCTAGTAGAAGTGGTAGAGGTTAATACAGTAAATGAGTTTAAGCATGCATGGGATAGACATAAAGCTGCCATAGATATAAGACAAGGCCAGGGACTAATGAAAGTATTACTTTACTGAGAGGGTAGTGGATGCAGGGAATAGTCTTCCAGTATAAGTGGTAGAGGTTAATACAGTGAAGGAGTTTAAGCATGCATTTAAATGTGCATTTAAGGGGGGCGGAGCATGCCTAGCTAGCGGGCGGTCGCATGTCAGAGAGGCTCGGTATACAACTGGCACACAAAATTGGTTATAACTCGACTATATATATGTCCACCCTACCAAAACCCAATTCTACACAGGGTCAGAGACACGGCAAAGCCATGGGACAAAAGAAAAAGAAAAAGAGGGACCTGTCCCAGAAACCCAACGGACAAGATATTGGTGTGCTACTTACGAGGCCTGCAAGGCCTGTAGACGACACCCCGGTGAAGCGCCCTACACCTCTGGAGGCAGACACGGATGAATCTTCGGCAGACTCTGAATCATCCTACAAGACCAGGCAAACCGCTGCTGCCAATGATTCCAATGCGGATGATGCCCCTGCCACTAACGGGACACTGCGTGCCCTTCTTCTCGATTTTAAAGAGGTGCTGGCTACGGAACTAGCGGGAGACCGTCAAGAGATGAAAACCATATAGCAACAAACGGACCTGATTAAGGCAGAAGTTGCCGATATCAAGAGCAAGCACGCAACCCATGATGACACAATGGGTCATATGGCGCGAGAAATAGGAATACTACATAGACACGTGTCCATCATGGACACTAGAACCCGCCAGACCAACATCAGACTCCGAGGTGTACCAGAGGAGGTGGAATCCACCTCCGTCCGGGACTACCTGGTACAGTGGCTCAAGCACACACGCCCTAATTGTGGCCCACAAGATGCCGTGCTTCTGGACTGCTTCAGAATCCGTAAGGCGCTGAAAGCCCCTCCGACTGCATCACGGGACGTGATCCTGAAACTCAGATCTACTGCTGATAAATCAGCTCTACTAGCGATCTCCAGGAGAAACCCAAGCCTAACCTACAAGGAATCAGTGTTCCAGATCTATGAGGACTTACCATCGGCCACTTTACTGTGGCGAAGACAGATGCATCGACTGACATCGCACCTGAGAGAGAAGGAAGTTAAGTATTGTTGGGGACCGACGCAAACGTTAACTGTATCAAACGAAGGGAAGCAATTTAACATTGAACACATGGAAGGAGCAGCGGAACTACTAACAGCTCTGGGGCTTCCATAATTGCCAACACGGCAAACAGCAGACCCCAACTTACAGACCAATTCCCCAGCTGAGCCGCCAACTGCCTGATGCTTGCCAACAATATTTCTGATTAGCTCTGCACTAGTTTTGAACGTTTTAAATTGCACTCCTAGTTTGGACAATGTTGAATATTTACCTGAAACTTGTTCTAGTAGTTGTATTTGATATTTTGAAAGGTGCCAACATACCTCGTATAATGTTCCAGCCCTGCTGACATGTCTAGTTGTTTATCCCCCCCCAGGGCACTTTCTCTGGCTCTCATTGTGGAGCGAGAGATACTGCGACAATAAAATGTGGAACGCATGCCCCCTTTTTGTGCAGTTATCTCTTTAACTGCCGGTGTGTCCTCCTTTGTACCACCATCTTTTGGATCTCAGGTTACTTACCTTTTATTTCATCTCTACTCCTGAACTGTCCACTATTTTCTTTTTCCTTTCCACAATTCTGGTTAGGTTGTAATTGTATCTATTGCCCTTAGCCTCCCCATACCCTTTTTCATGATACGGCCCGAAGGGTGTAATCCCCAATCGTTCATTTTAATATATAAATGTCCACCGCTTATTTACTAAGCGGATATTCATAGTCTGCATATAATACCTAGAAATAACCTATAGTAACGTTTTCGAATACCACTGTGACATAGTCTAAAGATCTAAGCCTTACATTTTTATTGTACCCCAATGAGCGATGTTTTATACACATATCTGTCTTTTTTAAGAGGGGGGCTTATTGAACTCTGATTTATATTGTATGTTTGATGTAGACCCTTTGCCACTGAGACGTTACAAGCAAATGTATTTCTACCTTTCTTATAAGTGCAATCTCTGTTTCTATTTGTATAGTACGTGGTAGACATGTGCATTCGTTTTCGGACGAATGCATTTTCGTCCGAAAATAGCATTTTCGTTCATTCGTTTTAAAAACGAATAACAAAAATGCTAAGCTAACGAAAGCCGAATGAACGAATGGTTAATAAACGAAAATAATTTGTTCATTCGTCCATTCGTAGTACTATTGGCATTCTATAAGCCGAAATAGAGTCGGTTTATAGAATACAATAGCATAGTACACTTCATTCCATAAACCGACATAATGAACGACTTTCGGTTAATGGAATGCATGTAAGTCTATTGGCATTCTATAAACCGACTCTATTTCGGTTTATAGTAATGCCAATACTATAGCACGAATGGACGAATGATTTTCGTTTATAATAAACCATTCGTTCATTCGTTCAACTTCTTAGTTTTCTATAAACCGAAACAGAGTCCCCATTCATAAATTTTTATGAATGGGAACTCTAGTTCGGTTTATAGAAATCCTATTGCTATTCGGTTCGGTTTATAGAATAGCAATAGGATTATATGTATTCCATAAGCCGAAAGTCTATAAGCCGAACGTTCGGTTTATAGAAAACGTATAGTAGTAATGCCTTTCTATGAACTGAACGAGAGCCCCATTCATAAGAAATTCTTATGAATGGGGCTCTCGTTCAGTTTATAGAAAGACAATACTACTACAAGTTTTCTATAAGCCGAAAGTCTATAAACCGAAGGTCGTTAGACTTTCGGCTCATAGAAAACGTATAGTACTATTGCCTTTCTATGAACCAAACGTTCTTATGAATGGGGCTCTCGTTCGCTTCATAGAAAGGCAATTGAAAATAACAATAATAATAAAATTTTATTTAAAAAAAAAAAAGGTGCATTTAATGCATAATTTGGATAGGTATAAGGCTATCCTAGATATAAAATAAGGCCAGGGACTAATGAAAGTAATACTAGTGGGTGCATGGAATAGTCTTCCAGTAGAAGTGGCAGAGGTTAATACAGTGAAGGAGTTTAAGCATGCATGGGATAGGTGTAAGGCTATCCTAGATATAAGATAAGGCCAGGGACTAATGAAAGTATTACTTTACTGAGAGGGTAGTGGATACATGGAATGGCCTTGCTGCAGAAGTGGTAGGTTTATACTAAAGTATGTTTTAGGGTGTACACACAGCTCTCTGACTATATTTCATGTAAAAGTGATAAAATGCACCTGCCTGATGTAGATGTTGTGCTGTGAATGTATCTGTTGTATACCAAGGATGCATGGTAATGCTGGTGGGAAGTTGGTGATATAATCTACATTGTGACAATAAGGTGGAGTTACATTATGCTAATTATGTTGAGTGGGTGGAACTTTGAATACTAGGTGTGGTCAGTATTAAAGTAAGTAATTGTAAGCTGAGCTGCAAAGTGTCCTTGGAAATTTTTTTCAAATGTTGGCAACTATGCAAATGTTATAAACGTTAAAGAATAAGAATTTCTTATGAATGGGGACTCGACTCTAGTTCGGTTTATAGAAAGCCAATAGTATTCTATAAGCCGAAAGTCTTTAAAACGAACGACGTTCGGATTATAGAATACATGTAATGCTATTGCTGTTCTATAAGCCGAAAGTCTATAAACCGAACGACGTTCGGATTATAGACTTTCGGTTTATGGAATGTATAATGTAATGCTATTTGCAATGGCATTACTATAAACCGAAATAGAGTTGGTTTATAGAATGCATGAAATGATTTGAATTTAGTATTAAAAAATACATTGAAAAAAGTGGAGAGGTTTAACCCCTTTGTGACGCATGGTGCTTGCGTCCCAAATGACGTAAGCACCAAAACGTCACGATTTGTTCCTGGCCACTGATCACAAGGTGATCGTTAGCCAGAAACACTATGACAGAGACCTAATCAGGGTCTTAATAGACCCTGTGGGTCCCTGCCCAAAAATTGCAAGCCCTTCGGACGTCACGCACGATTTAGAGAAATGTAGCTGGTGCTCGTTTTGAGCACCAGCTAAATTTCCCCTGTCAGACTGAGGCCACTTAAAGTGGCCTCATCTGACAGGTGGGATCCCGCTGCAAGTGCCTGCAGCATGATCCGAGCCGCGATATGAGCTGTTTAACACAGGACGTACTATGCCGTCCTAACGACTTTAAGGGACTTAAAATCAGGACGGCATAGAACGTCCCAACGTCACGAATGGGTTAACGTTTGCTCTGGTCATAATCACAGCACAGGCTTGTAGGAGTTAACTCTAATTACATTAATACATGAAAAGAATATAAGTAATATAGTAAAAATGTACAAAATAAAATTTATTTTGAAAAAACTAAATGAGGTCCATAAACTTGGAAGGAAACGGATCACAGTAAAAAGAAACTGTGATCAGCAAGGGAAGTGTTAATACCCCTTTTATAATCGAGGTCGTCTTATAATCTGACCTCAAATTGAGGTCAGACTATAAGACTGGGATCCAGGTCCCCAGCAGAGCTGCAGGGGACCTGGATCCCCCTCTCTAACAGCAGGGGATGTCTGCGCGATGAGCACAGATCTCCCCTGCTGCAGCCCGGCATGACCGCCGGGACTTCTATGATGAAGCTGGGTACTTCCGGCTTCCTCATAAAATTCCTGGCGATCGTTCCGGGCGGCAGCAGGGGAGGTCTGCGCTCATCGCGCAGACATCCTCTGCTGCCCCGCTAGCCACCAGGGAGAATCGGGCAGCTGGGGGATGCTGCCCGACACTTCCGTCTATTATGTATAGTGCATACATCCCCCGGCTGCCCCCACTAGCCACCAGGGAGCAAGAAACAGGTGAGGGGGGGACAGAATAACAAGGGGGGGGCAGAGTAACGAGGGGGGGGAGAGAAACAAGGGGAGGGAGGGGGGAAGAGACAGAAACAAGGGGAGGGGGGAAGAGAGAAACAAGGGGAGGGAAGGGGGGAAGAGACAGACACAAGGGGAGCGAGGGGGGAGACAAAGGGAGGGTGAGAGAGAGACAACACTAAGGGGGGAGAGAGACAAATCTGGGGGCAAGGGAAAGAGAGAGGCAGCATTGTCACATAAAAGGAAATAAAAACAAGAAATGAATTTTTTTATATCATAATTTTTTATTAAAGCAATTTACATGTGAATATATACTAGACATGAACAAAATGAACAAGGTGACAGTGCGCTATATGTGCTATAAAGTGACAGTGTAATCAATCTGCTGTGCAGAAAATACAGGATATATACCCAGTATAACAAATGGAGGTATAGAGATGATGAAGGCAATAAAATATAAAACACTCACATATAGTCCCTTAACATTGGACAAGACATAAATGTAAGTGGCAGCTTTCTTGTCCTGGTTTGATGCAACCTCCAGAGGGGATAAGCAATGTTCAACCTCCAAGGAACAAGAGATGGTGTTAGTAGTAAAAAGTGTAATTTAATATAAAGTGCAAAAAATACCTTACACTTAAAATCTGGAACATCAGCAAAGGGTCATAAAACTGGAACAATGGTAAACAAGGATCTGGTACAATCTCATATGAGTGTTGCTTGATCTACACGTTTCACCCGTTTAAATGGGCTTCCTCAGGATCCAGGCTGGATCCTGAGGAAGCCCATTTAAACGGGTGAAACGCGTAGATCAAGCAACAGTTTTATGACCCTTTGCTGATGTTCCAGATTTTAAGAACCATTAGTGTCAATGCTTAGAACAGAGTTCCAGTATCGTTTAAGCTTTCAACCAAGCAGTGGCGTCCCGTTCTCCCGGCATCCCCCTGCACTGCGCTGCCTAATTTTTTTTTTTTCCTGGCAGCCGCATCCACTGGATTCGGCCTCCGGAAAAAAAAAAATCACCACGACCGGATGTGACGTTACGGAGGGAACACTACACGGACACGTCCGGCGGGGTACACTGAGCAGCAGCCAGGAGGTAAGTGATGGGGAAGGGGGAAGGAATAACGTGCAGGGTAATGGCACTATATTACTGGGCTCTGACTGGCACAATATTCCTGGTATCTGACTGGCACAATATTCCTGGGCTCTGACTGGCACAATATTACTGGTATCTGAATCGCACAATATTACTGGCATATGAATGGCACAAAAATACTGGCATCTTAATGGCACAATGGTATTGGCATCTGGCACAATAATACTGGCATATTAATGGGAAAATTGGCTGTGGTTTATACTGGCATATAATTGAGCAAATTGGCTGTTATAGAGAGAGAGAGAGCGATGTCTGTATGTATAGATATTTATTGTTTTAGACTTGTACAATTGTCACCTCGTGGGGCTCCTGTGTGTTGTATAATTAATGGCGGTCCCATGTGTGCATAATTATGGGACGCTTGTGTGTGGCATATTTATTGGGCCCCATGTGTGGCATAATTAAGGGACTCTTTTGTGTGCCATAATTAAGGGACTCTTTTGTGTGGCAAAATGATAGGGCACCTGTGTGTGAGTGGCATCATTATGGGGACTCTTTTGTGTGGCATCATTATGGGGCACCTGTGTGTGTGGCACAATTAATTGGGCAGAGGTGAGGCATAAATAGTGGGGCTCTGGTGTGGAATAATTTATAGGGCTCTGGTGTGGCATAATTTATGGTGCTCCAGTGTGTGGCATAGTTATGGGGCTCCTGTGTGTG
The DNA here is from genome assembly GCA_036172795.1 of Pelodytes ibericus. Classification (NCBI taxonomy): domain Eukaryota; kingdom Metazoa; phylum Chordata; class Amphibia; order Anura; family Pelodytidae; genus Pelodytes; species Pelodytes ibericus. The sequence continues at coordinate 67,937,959 of CM069858.1, read as the reverse complement.
GCATAGTTAATAGGCCATCTAACTGGCATTACTAAGGAATCTGTTTGGCATTGTACTAGAGGAAATCCAGGGGGGTGACACCATGAGTTTCCGCACGGGGTGAAACCAACCCTAGTGATGCCCCTGCAACCAAGCAGATATATGTGAAACAATAGATGATGTGATTGCATGGACACATGTCTAGTACCTGGTCACAGATTTTCTGACATCGGAAATGGAGGATTTACCGTATTTGCTCGATTATAAGACGACCCTGATTATAAGACGACCCCCCAAACTTTTGATATTCCTTTAGGAATAAAACTAAAAGCCTGAAAAAAGTTAAACTTGTATATATTCACATGTAAATTGCTTTTTTAATAAAAAAATTATATCAAAAAATGCATTTCTTGTTTTTATTTCATTTTTATGTGCCAATGCTGCCTCTCTCGTTCCTTTGCCCCCAGCTTTGTCTCTCTCCCCCTCCCTTTGACTCCCCCTCGCCTCTGTCTCTTCCCCCCTTGTTTCTCTCTGCCCCCCTCCCCTTGTTGCTCTGTCCCCCCCTCCCTCTGTTTCTCCCCCCCTTGTTGCTCTCTCTTCCCCCTCCCTCTGTTTCTCCCCCCCTTGTTGCTCTCTCTTCCCCCCTCCCCTTGTTGCTCTGTCTCTTCCCCCGTCCCTCCCCTTTGTCTGCCCCCCATCCCTCCCCCTGTCTCCCTGCCCCCTCCCTCCCCCTGTCTCCCTGCCCCCTCCCTCCCCCTGTCTCCCTGCCCCCTCCCTCCCCCTTAACTATAACTAGATCCCTGGTGGCTAGTGGGGGCAGCCGGGGGATGTCTGTACGATACGTGCAGACATCCTCCATGCTGCCCGTCACCTCTGTCTATTATGACGGACAGCTGGTCCGTCATAATAGACGGAGGTGTCGGGCAGCATGGAGGATGTCTGCACATATAGTGCAGACATCCCCCAACTGCCCGATTCACCCTGATGGCTAGTGGGGCAGCAGAGGATGTCTGCGCGATGATCGCAGACCTCCCCTGCTGCCACCCGGCACGACCGCCAGGACTTCTGTGACGAAAGCGGAAGTACCCGGCTTCTTCATAGAAGGCCCGGCGGACGTGCCAGGCGGCAGCAGGGGAGTCTGCACTCATCGCGCAGACATCCTCTGCTGTTAGAGAGGGGGATCCAGGTCCCCTGCAGCTCTGCTGGGGACCTGGATCGCTGTCTTATAATCTGACCTCAATTTGAGGTCAGATTATAAGAAGACCTCGATTATAAGACGAGGGGGAATTTTCAGAAATTTTTTTCTGAAAAAACCCTTGTCTTATAATCGAGCAAATACGGTACTTTGGGAAGATGGCCTCAACTCTGGAAAATACCTTCTTTAATCTGCTTTCTGTCCCTGCACAGAGAGAAGGAGTAGCTAGCACATATTTCTACAATAAAATGTATTTATTATGAAACAAATGGCAGCTATATTAACATTGGGCTCAAGTAGGGTTGCCACCTGGCCAGTAATTTACCGGCACAGCCGGTATTTTGGGTCTTCGGGCCAGGGCTGGTATATGTAATATACCGGCCACGCAAGGCCAGTATTTTCCTCCCCCCTTCCCCAGCCAGTACTTACCTCCTTGCTGCTGTCTCCCGGTGCAGGTCCTTGGCTCTGAGGGAAGCATTTTGCGCTCCCCTCCAGCTGCGCCGATCAATAAAGTTTGTTTAAACTTTTTTTTTCAACAAACTTTATTGAAGCCGCGCGACTGGAGGGGAGCGCACAACGCTTCCCTCACAGCCACGGACCTGCACCGGTAGACAGCAGCAAGGAGATAAGTACTGGCTGGGGAAGGGGGGGGGGGGAGGGTGGCATAACGAGCATACTGATGGGCAATATCTTGGTATATTAAGTGGCAATATCCTGGCATATTAAATGGCAATATCCTGCATATTAAGTGGCAATATCCTGGCATATTAATTGGCAATATCCTGTCATATTAAGTGGCATTATCCTGGTGTGTTAATTGGCTATATCCAGGCGTATTAAGTGGCATTGTCCTGGCATATTAAATAGCAATATCCTGGCATATTAACTGGCTATATCCTGGCAGATTAATTGTCTATATCCTGGCATATTAAATTGTAATATCCTGGCATATTAAGTGGCTATATCCTGGCATATTAATTGACAATATCCTGGCATATTAAATGGAAATATCCTGGCATATTAAGTGGTATTACGGTGGCAAAATCCTGGCATATTAAAATGGGAAAAGAATGGCATATCGAGGGGCAAAATACTGTAATATTACATGGCAAAGGAATGGCATATTAAATGGCAAAAGAATGGCATATTGAATGGCTAAATCCTGGAATATTGAGGGAAAATACTGACTTATTGAGTGGCAAAATATTACTGGCATATTGAGTGGCAAAATATTACTGGCATATTGACCAACTGCTACCAACCACCCTCCATATTACACTAGACTGTCTAGTGTAATATGGACGGTGGTTGGGAGCAGTTGGCCAATATGCCAAAATCAAAAACAGGAACACAGAAGAGCGCACTCACATTTTCCAGGTAAAAAAGGTAGTGGTTTTAATCTTCAAACGTGATAGGAATACAAAACATATTCAAGCAGATAACGTGGGAAATAGCAGAAACACTTAAAGCGTTTCGCACGGTAACCCGTGCTTAATATGCCAGTAATATTTTTCCACTCAATATACAAAAAAATACACACGCTTCTCACTGGCATGATTTACAAATAATATATATCATTTCAGTGATAATCCGCCCCCTTTGTGGCCCCACCCCTCATGGCTCCTCCCTCTTGTAGCTCGCCCACACATGGCCAGTATTTTTTGAGGAAAAGGTGGCAACCCTAGCCTCATGCCAGCTGGGTGGCAACTCTAATTTAATACACTTTTTCATTTAATGTGTACAGGTGAAACAAGTGGTTAAACACAATCAGCATCCAGTTTGCAGTCTTTTTTTGATGAATGCAGCATTTACTTAGCAAAATACATACTTTTTGCTATAGGTGGCAAAACAAGGCTCTGTCTTCTTTCTTTCTCTTTCCTTTTAGCCACTACCCTGTTCATTTTCTTTTCATATTGCATTTCCTGCCACTCAGGTGGAGGTAAAATCCTGAGGAAATCTTCATACAACTTGTACTCTTTCAATATCTCTTCATATTTCATGATGTCACTGAACAGCAGGAATAGTTATATTTAAGTCACTGCACTTGTTTCAGGGAAGTGTAATTACCATGAGCAGTATAATGATTGTATACTCACAGTATGCTTTGTTGTGTACATCATTTTAATTAGAAAAACATATTTGTGCATATTATTATGTGCCTTTCAAATAATTTTATGTGTAGAATAGATAAAGTATACTGCGCAAAACAAAAGGGAATGGAAATAAGAAAAGCTGGTTCTCAGTCTGCTTTTAAAAGAATCTGAAAAGTGTGGTAAATGAAAGATAACTGTTTTGGGGGTAGAGAAGGAAACAAGAAAAATGGTATAGGAGTAAAGGGAAAAAATGGGCTTTATGAAAATATAACAATCAGAATGGGAGGTTAAACCAATACAATATAGAAATACACTATATCGATGTTGACTATTATGTATTTCGAGAGATAAGGAGACAGATAAAGGTATAATACATATGTTTAATAAAGAATAAATCACAGATAAAAAATGTTTTAATTCACATATAAAATATCTGAAAGTGATGTAAAGAGGAATACTGGCGCCCAAATGGAAATTACCTGATGAGTTTTACTATTACAGTTTGTTCAGAGGTTGAAATGTACATCACATAAGAGAAAAACATTGCAGATGGAAAAATAAGTGGGTAAGGGTGATTATTTGCTCTTGAGAGTAGATTGATGCTTATATTGTGTGTTTAGGAAGCAAACATAATTCTTCCTGGTTGCTGGTTTGGGAGGTAAAACTTGTTCTGATATTCACAAAGGTCTCTTTATAATTTAGACAGAATATTAACTATATATATATAGCGGTATTAAGATGAAAGACAAACAAAGAAGTGGGATCTCTCTCAGTGAGAATGGACAAAAGATCAAATAGCTTTGTAGAATGTAACCTATTCGGAAGAGGAAACACCATTTTTTTGCTCACTTGACCCATTATAGAGGAAACTTCTCCATTAACATATCAGACTGGTTCCAACCATCCAGGGCAGTCCAGATCTAAAATGCCTGGCAGGTCTCCTCTGCGCGAGGAACACAGCAACCACAGACATGTGTCTTCTTTTTTAGGATGGATTCGTCGCTGGAGAGGCTCCTGGCAGGGATTTGTGATGCTGCAAGGAAGAAGGGATCCGGATGGGCGATGGAGCAGCTTGGACACCTGGTTCCTGGAGAAGATTCTACTTCACGACCGGTGAGGAGGACCCGCCTGCCGCAGAGGCTTAGCCCCGGATCGCTTGCGCTTGGACGGCAGACAGCTGAGGAGAGGACATCGCGGGGAGCGCCACGTGGTCGACCAGGTGAACGAGAGAAGGCCTTCGGAAGCTCTGCAGGAGTGGTGGGCAGACGGAAGGGGAAGGCATCCAGCGCGACAGCGGTGGCCACAGGGGACCAAGCCCCAGGCCTGAAGAGGAGTGGAGCTGCCGTCACGGGGATCGGTGGATCGAGGCCTAGCGGAAGCGGACGGAGTGAGGAGGCGGAGTATCGGAGGCCGGCGTGCCTCATCCAGGTGACAAGGAATCGGGTCCGGGGGACCATCGTGCCACGTGGAGGGAAGGGAGGCCCTCAGACAGCACTACACTGACAGGGGGGAGCGGAGCAGGCCCGGTCCACGTGGGAGCACAGGTGACAGGGCATAGAGTGGGAGGTGCAGCAGGCCACGAGGAAGACATCAGACAGGGGGAAGGTCAACAAGAAACGGAGCAGGCCCCGAGCAGAGGACGGCATGTGGAGTGAGGTGATGCAGGCCCCAAGTGTCTGATGAGAGCAAATGTCAGCAGGGGAGGAGCGCGGTGCACAGGGGATGCTGCAGTGAGGACAGGCAAAGGGATTCAGAATCTGGCTTAGGAGGATGCAGAAGGATGGTCGAGGGATTTGAAACAGCACAGGAGCAGAGGGGAAAAAGAGAAGCTGGCAGTACATGGAATGTCTAAAATGTGATATGGGTGTTACAGGAGTTCGGGAGATCCATGGAGAAGGGCCGAGCCGCAGGGACCAAGCCCCTGGCAGAAGATCGGAGGAAGGCTTGTCCGGCGCAGGCTGGAGCAGCGATGGAGCTGAGGCTGCCGAGGCCTGCCAAGAGTCGAGGAAGGACACGGAAAAGGGGCCTGCCGTGCAGGCCGGCGAGGGTGAGGAAGCCACGCCGGGTGGTTCCACAGGTGCAAGAGGGGCTACGGCACGTCCAGGCCGGGACAGTGGGCAACCGGCCCCAGGACCAAAGAGGCCCAGGATGTCTGGAATGGCGACACAAAGGCGAGTAACTAGGGAAACCTCCCCAACCCCAGTCAGACAGAGGGTTTCCCCGGGGGATGGTGCCACAGGGGGAGATAGGAGGGTTTCGCCTAGACTTGGGTCCCGAGATAGGAGTGGTAGAAGGGTGGGGGACAGAGGTAGGTCCCCTAGGGGTAGGGTGCGTTATTCCTATAGAACCAGCCCCGGGAGGGTCAGCTGGCGACACGCCCCTGGTGGCAGGGGGTCCGGCAGCGGGAGCAGTGTAGATAGGGGTAGGTCCCCGCCCAGATCTGGCAGGGGGTGCTACTCTGGGCATTCACGTAGCGGTCATCGCCCCCGTTCATGCAGCCATTCCGTTTCAGGTTCTTCTTCCAGGGAACGTAGCAGGGGTTTCAGGGCCCATCGCACATCCCGTGCTCAACATCGTAGTTTCCGTTCCCACTCTGGGGGGAGGTCTGGTCAGCACAAGGTTCCTAAGGGTCAAAGAGTAGAGGGTTCTCCACCGCAGGTCAGGGATAGGGACAGGGGAGCACGTACTGCGACAGCACTCCCCAAATCTGTGTCCCGTTCCAGGAGATCCTGCGACGGTGAAAGGAGATCGGCTACCCTAAGGACGAGCGGGACAACAGCCCGTGGAGCGGTTCCCGAAAAGGACACTTCTGGGAGTTCTGATCCGAAGTCGGGAACGGCTGGAGGAACTACTGGTGAGAGTTTTGATTCCATACACACGACACACAAGGGCCACGATGGGGCCATGGGGGACGGAAGCTTAATGGCTGGGTTGCAGGCCTTTTTAAATTCATGGGCGGGGGGCCAGAAATTGGCAGACCCGCCGTCAGCGGCTGCAGCATGGGTGGCATCTAGCACAGGAGTTGGCGACGCTGGGGAGGCAGTAGGATTGGTGGCAGATGAGGTGGCAGGAAGGGAGGGTGCGGAAGACCTGAGGGAAGGGGTACCGGATGCGGCGGTCTACAACTCTTACCTGTCATATTCCGGCCCCAGAAAAGATCTGGAAAGGGGAATACCTGGAGCTATTTTCTTTACTACCCCTTGAAGAGTCCGTGGACTTGAAGGAGGACGTAAAGAAGGAAGACAGGGCAAAAAAGGAGGAGGAAGAGAGGAAAAAACGTTACAGCAAGCTTCCTAAAACCTTTGGGAATTGGTTGAGAGCTTTCTGTATTTTGGGTAGCGTCGTAGGTCAGAAGGCACCTGAGAAATGTTCAGCTCTGTTTTCCTATCTGGATGGGATCTGGGACGCGTACAGGGTGTACGGGGGATTGGCGTGGTGGCGTTATGATGAACAGTTTCGTCAACGCCTTGCAATCCGACAATGAGGTGGGATCAGATGGATATTACACTCTGGTTGAAACTCATGTTGGCCCAGAAAGCGTCTCCCTTTCAAGGGAATGGGTGGTTAGGCAAGAAGCAGGGATCAGGTCATTGGTCCATTACTTGGACGATTTCTTGTGCGTGGGGCCGGCGACGTCATCAGATTGCGTCCACTTACTAAAGACCATGCAGTTAGTCGCAAAATCGTTCGGGGTTCCACTAGCCACGGAAAAGACCGAGGGGTTTAGAGCTAGGCATGTCCCGGAATATCAGAACATCATCGCAGACTCTCTTTCTCGCCTACAGTGGGACAGATTCAGGCAGGCGGCTCCAGGGGCGGAGGCCGTGGGTTACCCATGCCCGGAGATAGTGTGGAATTTCGGGACCGAGTGTTGCAGGGATGGGTGAAATCCTCGTTGGCTCCCACCACGTGGACTGCTTACAATCGGGTATGGCGGGAGTGGGACGAGCTGGCAACCTGGGCAGGGGGTGATGTGGCAGAGGTAGATCGCATAGACATTTTATTCTGGTTTCTGTTCCGGTTAGCTTCGCAAGGAGCTTCCCCGGCTCAGTTGAACGCAAAGTTGTCCGCTCTGGCTTTTATGTTCAAACTGCGAGGGTATGCAGATATCACAAAGCATTTCGTGATTCGACAGGCCATGAAAGGTTTAAAACGGGGACGGGCGGCTCAAGACCATTGCCGCCCAGTATCCATGGGGATGTTAAGCGATGTAGTCAAGGTATTGGGTGATATTTGCACCTCGGAATTTGAGACAGTGCTGTTCAGGGCGGCCTTTTCATTAGCGTTTTTTGGGGCGTTCCGGATTTCCGAACTGGTTAGTGGCTCACGCCAGAGCACAGGGGGTCTTCGGTTTTGTGACTTGTCCTGTACGGAGGATCAGGTAATAGTGTTATTACGCGCTTCCAAAACTGACCAGGGAGGGCGGGGGGCAAGGGTGGTGTTATACGGGGTAACGGGTAGTGTGGCCTGCCCGGTAGCTAGTGTGCAAAAATACCTGGCAGTTAGACCTCATGGGGGGGTCCCTCTCCTGGTACATAGGAGTGGGATGTCACGTTCTAGATTTCAATTTCTGAAGGTTTTCCGGTTGGCATTGTCCAGGTTGGGTCTGCCGGAAAAAGAGTTCGGCACTCACTCGTTTAGGATTGGGGCGGCCACGGAGGCAGCGCGTTTAGGTCTGGGGGATGAAGTGGTTAAATGCATAGGGAGATGGGAATCCAATCGGTTTAAGACTTATGTAAGGCCTCACAGGATGTTGTGAAAGGGATAGTGATGTTGCAATGCATTACCCCCCCCCTTTTTTCCTACCTTTCCACTACACTCCTTTTTGTTTTAGGGTCTGGCTATGTGGTGTGGATCATTGGCCACTCCTACGTTTTCTGGGCTAGACGGAGGGCCGCAGTTAGGCAATCGGGCCTACGGCTGGGCTTTCCTGCCGAATTGCTTCAGGTGAAGTGGTTCGGGGCCCGGGGTATGCGCTGGGCAGGGGTTTTGCCTATGTTGCGACGCTTCATTGACCTGGGAGAGCGTCCCAATATTGTGGTGATCCACGCTGGGGGGAACGATCTGGGGCTGGTGCCGCAGAGGGAATTGGTTAAAATAATGCAAAATGATGTTACCCACATTTTGACATTGGTGCCCGAGGTTAAAATTGTTTGGTCAGAGATGGTGCCAAGAGATCAATGGCGGTATGCACGAGATTTCAGGTCAATGCAGCGCAGCAGGGGAAAGATTAACAAGCTGATGTCCATTTTTGTGCGCAAACAAAAAGGGGTGGTGGTCAGGCACCGCAATCTGGAAGGGGATCGTGCAGGCTTGATAGCCAGAGACGGGGTACACTTGTCTGACTTGGGTTGGGATGTGTTTTTACTTGGTATTCAAGAAGGGGTGGAAAAGGCGTTATTTCTGCTGGGTGGGGTAGCCCTTCCGTAGTAAGGAATCACTCAGAAGGGCTTTGGCGGTTACTTGCTCCTTAGGGGGGTCTATGGCTGGAATATTGGGAGTCAGCCATAGTTCGAATGGATATGAGAGAGGTCCGGAGCCAAGATGGGGGGCTCCTAACCTGATGGTGGGCCTAGCAGTGGATTCGATGGACTTGGACCCCTGGGGAGCAAGTTGGTTCAGGACATGTTTACTGGGTTATGTTAACTATGTTAATAAAGTTATGGTTAATTATGTTAATTATTGGTTCATGTCATTTATGACATATGTGTGAACATGTGGGTTTGTCATTGCCTAATTTTATATTTATACTGTATTTATTGTATTGTTTATTCTAAGGTTGGAGGCAATGACATATTTATATATATATAAATAAAATGGCTGTGGCCTTTTCTAACCACTACATCTGTGCCATGTGTTTCTATTTATGGTAAGATTCAGCCTGGTAGTCTAGGCTACAACTGTCATGTGTATCTGTATATTGTATTGGTCTAACTTCCCATTCTGAATGTTATATTTACATATCCCCATTTTTTCCTTTTACTCCTATACCCTTTTCTTGTTTCTTTCTCTACCCCTAGCGCAGTTATCTTCCATCTATCACTCATTTATATATAGACCTATAGCTTGTACAGTAATACAAAACATAATTTACCATTACCTCTTCAATTCCATGATCTCGCTTGCAGCTTTACATATTTCTGCATTCTTTTCAAGTTTTGCCCTAGTTGCTTGAGATGCACTAAAAAAAGTTAAACACTGTAATTAATATGAATGATCCAGATTATTTGATGAAAACCTAGAAGAATAATAGGGTCTCACATTTTGAATGCTTCCCTTGTATTTCTATCATTTGTTTTGAGAAATTTGTCAAAAGCCATGACATCTTCTTCTAGATTTTTCTCAGCATTGTTCATTTTCTCCTCTTCTCTTATCACAGTCCTATTCATCGCTTTTATTGCTTCTTGTTTAACGTTGATAGAGTACTAGGTGATAAAAAAAAAACAGTGATCAAGGTCACATACTTTCCACGTGGTTAAAGTGAAACTAGCATGTAAATCATCTGTTTTCTTAATGCTTAAATACAATCACATTGTCTGTTCTCCTTAGAGGTAATTTCATTATCACTACAGTTGGCTTGAGTGATATCACTCCCTCATGTTTTCACGTTCCTCATGGCTTTAGTTATTGATGGTGAATGTTTCTGGACCTGGGTGCCCAATCTTCCGACAAAATGCAAGTAATGGACTTCAAGTTAATAATAATGTGCGTGCATGCACAAATTGTATACAATGTAAAAACATACACTACATGGACAAAAGTATTGGGACACCTGACCAATACTCCAACAGGGACTTTTATGACATCACATTCTAACTACATAGACATTAACATGTAGTTGGTCCACTTTTTGAAGCCATAACAACTTCCAGGAAGGCTTTCCACAAGATTTTGGAGTGTTTCTATTGGATTCTTTGCTCCTTCTTCCAGTAGAGCATTTGTGAGGTCAGGCACTGATATTGGATAAGAAGACCAGGCTCCCAATCTCTGTTCCAGTTAATTCTAAAGGTGTTTCATGGAGGTGAGGTCAGGGCTCTGTGTGGTCCAGTCAAGTTCTTCCACACCAAAATCATCCAACTGTGTCTTTATGGATCTTTCTTTGTGCACTGGGGCACAGCAGGGCTACTTGCCCTGACCGCCATACAATAAAATGTTTACAAAAAGGGTTCATGTTCAGAAAACCCTGCCTTTAAGTATTACAGGAAGGGTTACATGACTATGCCCAGATCAGAGGATTTCCCCTAGATAGTTACAATGTGTAATGTGGTAAACCCCACGTGTAAATGTGTGTAAACACCTTCGCGACAATGGACGTGTCAGGCACGTCCTGCCGGGAACTCTGTTCCCGACAATGGACGTGCCTGGCATGTCCTGCGGTGAAACAAGCGGTTTTCACGATCAACGATCGCGAAAACCGCTTTAACGGTGCTGGTCTATTGCCTTGATGTCGTTTCCTCTCCGGGGCACCCACGATCACCCCACGGAGCAATCGTGGGCACCATATTGACGGAGCAGCATGCTCCGTCAATATGGCTATGCCCTCTTGTGGTCTGAGCTTCAGAAGTGAAAGAAAATTCACTTCCGCCGCTCTGAATATGCTGCTTGACTGCCCCTAGAGGCAGCAAGTAACAGTGCAATGTTAAATAAATAAATAAATAGCTAAAAACTGGTATTATAGTTAGATTAGCTTATAGGGTTAAAATTAAATAATGTTTAGCATAAGGGATAGGGTTAAAATTACATTTAAATTAAAATATATTAAGGGATAGCATAAGGGTTAGAGTTGGGGTTAAATTTATTGTTAGGGTTAAATTTAGGGTTCGGGTTGGGGTCAAAACGTCAATAAAGGAAAAAAACAAAAAAAACACTATTTTTGGCCCATAACTCGCAAAAAAATACCGAAAAATATGTAAACATGCAAGTTTCTGAACTCGGAACAACATTTAGAAACTATTTAGACGGGGTCTTTTTTAATGATTGTATTTGTGTAAATTATATTTTAGGTCAAAGTTAGAAAAATTGTTTTTTTTTAAATGTTCATCATATTTTATGATTTTTTGTAGTAAATTATAAGATATGATGAACATAATGGTATCTAATGAAAGGGAAAGTCAAGGTAAAATGTCTTGTCACTAAGGGGTTAAACATTACCCAGGTCATGGGTCTTACTTGAGTGACAGGCTGGGTATCCATTAGGTATCCCCTGTATGGGTGGGGTGAAAATTGGTATAACAAGTTGAGGGGGGGGGTTAGAATCTGCTCATTACAACAATTTTACCCAAAGGGATTTCCCTCCCTCCCCAGTTTTTTGGACTCCAGAGCGGGAGGTGGCCCACACAGGGAGGGCTACGCTGGGTTCACTGTCCAATGGGCGGCAGTGCACAACCTCCTCAAGGTCAGGTTCCTGAGGAGTTATTTGGGAATGCTACCACCAGCTAGGAGGAGGCGGCTGGTGGTTTTCCTATCATCGGAATAGGCTGGTACTATTGCGCCTGGGGCCAATTCTCACGGGATCTCGCCAAGGAATAGGCTAATATTACGCTAATATTAGCCTTATGTTACATCATTATTTATGATGTTGGTTTAAGTGTGATATATGTGTTATAAAGCTGTGGCCTTCGAATTCCAATCTGGTGTTGAGTCCTTTATTGGGGGGATAGGTTGCCAGTGGGGTTCCCTAAGTAGGTGGTTCCTAAGTCACTTTTTTGAGGGAAAACTTGCAGAGGTAAAGTGTTTATGCTGGGAAAAAGAAGACTAATTCATTAACTGTTTAAAATGTTATTCTTTGCTCTTTAAATTATTATAATAAAATATATTATTATATTCTTTAGTTTGAATGCAAAGCTCTAATTATCTTGGTCTATTCTAATTTTATTTCAATAAATGTTGCATTTTATATGGTAATGTACCTGATTCCGAGACATCTCTCTCTTCTCAGATATGTATTCTTTCAACGTCTGCCTTTCAAGACGAGAACCTACAAACATAACAACATTTACTGTATCTTGACCACTGTATATCTCCATGGTAATTGTAAGCTTTGCAGCTTCCTATACAATCACTTGTTTTTGACTGGAATTGTCTGTATGGGTTATTTTTTACTTTTAAAGTTTAATCCACAGTCATGGATAGCTCAATGGGACAACAAGGCTTTTGTTTGCAAACCCACATTAAAAATGGAGGTCTATGGTGTCTGGGACACTGGATGCTGGCTACTGCACATGCGCAGTACAGCACATACCATGTATGCGCAGAAGTGCTGACACCTTCGGTTCTTGCTTTGCCAGGGGCAAGTTTTGGGACAGATTGCTACTGCCCTTTTTTTTTACCAGACTGACGGTAAAATATTAGCTGGATTACAACTCTCCAGTCTCCAGTCTTCTAATATAAGACCAAAAAAGATTTGATACACTACGTTCTACCTAGCTGTATCTAAGATTCACTGTATATTGCTTGTAAAGTGTCTGTCTAGTTTTCAAAACACCTTTTTAAATATTAAAGTTCCTTTTAAGTCATTGGAATTGATTTCCAAGTTATCAAACTAGTGCTAGAATGACTGCACTGATAAGGGAAAATGCAAGACAGATTCCCTAATGGCAGAGGCGTCGCTAGGGGGGGCTACTGGGGCTGAAGCCCCGAGTCTCAGCCCCATAGCCCCGAGTTGAGACTCTAGGGGCTAAAGCATGCTTTAGCCCCGAGTCTCTAACCTACCTTCAGGTGCCTTCCTCCGTTTTTTAAGGAATCGGGTGTTTAACCCGATCCCTTAACGCGCTCCTGTTGCCAGCTGCCGGATATGATCATACGAGGTCACATCCGGCAGAGCTACAGTGCGCACAGATCGGGAGTTTCCCTCCGCACGAAGTAGCTGGTGAGGTGAGAGCTCCTCTCCAATAAAGAAAAATAAATGTTAAAAAAAAAAAAAAAAAGATCTACTTCTTAAATTTGGAGGGTAGGGGGACTGGAGGGAGGGGGTTGCATTACTGATGCTGATCCTATAGCTGGCTGAGGGTCATGAGAGCTTAGGGATGCAATGATTATATAATTATATATATATAACTATATTTTCCTCAAAAAATCGTTGGGACATTTCTTGTAGATATTTACGATTTTCCTTAGTCTGCAGGAGGAAATCATCTAATCTCCATGTTGATCTTATGTAGTTTTGTTGACCGTCTTTGAGGTCCAGAATCACCGCGTCATGATCCGACCATATACATGCTTTAATTGATGCTTTGTTAACCCTGTGTAATAACTGGGAACCCCCATATATCAGATCGATTCTTGAATATGAAGAATGGGGCCATGAGAAAGTGACATCCCGGTGCTCAGGTGGAACAATCCCCCTCCCTGCAGATATAAGGTAAGTGAGCAGGGAGGGGAAACAACATGTTTTTTTTTTTTTTTTTCTTATTGTAAAAGTGTGTGTGTATGTAAGTGTAACATGGTGTGTTAGAGTGACTGTGTATTTGTGTATGTGTGTCTGTGTATGCACGTTGAATGTGTGCATTTAATGTGAGTGTTTTTTTTTATTGCAAACAAAATAACGGGGTGTTTTTCTTTAAGAAAGAAGAAGCAAAACTCTTATGTGTGTGTGGAAGTGTGACTTAGTGTATGTGTCAGTGTGAATCAGTGTATGTGTGTGTGTGTAAATGCAACTATGTGTGTATTTGAGTGTGTGTGTATGTAAGTGTAACTTTGTGTAAGAATGACTGTGTGCATTTAATTTGAGTATTTATTGGGGCTGTATGTATGTATATCCACATGTGTGTTTATGTATGTATGTATATCCATGCGTGTGTGTATATATATATCCACGTGTGTGTGCGTATATATATCCATGTGTGTGTGTGTTCGTATATATATCCATGTGTGTGTGTGTTCGTATATATATCCATGTGTGTGTGTGTGTATATATATATATATCCACGTGTGTGTGTATATATATCCACGTGTGTGTGTATATATATCCACGTGTGGGTATATATATCCACGTGTGTGTGTGTATATATATCCACGTGTGTGTTTGTATAAATATATCCACGTGTGCGTGTATATATATCCACGTGTGTGTGTATGTATGTATGTATATCCACGTGTGCGTGTATGTATGTATGTATATCCACGTGTGTGTATGTATGTATGTATGTAAATCCACGTGTGTGTATGTATATCCACGTGTGTGTGTATGTGTGTATGTATACGTGAAGATAAAGTGACAAGCGCTATAAAGTGTATAGAGTGCAGCAAACACTAGTGCTTTCCCTCCAGAGGGCACAGGTAGACAAAGTGAAAAAGTGATAAAGTGTTGCGCAAAGTGAGATATATAAAAAAATACTTATCAGCGGTAGATGTAATAATCTGGGCATATGTAAAAAAAAAAGAATAATATGGAAATAATGTGCAGTATTATCAGTAAGTGGTACAGATGAATATTTCCCCCTTTTATCTCCAAAGGGGGAAATATTCATTGGTACCACTTACTGACAATATTGCACATTATTTCCATATTATTCTTTTTTTACATATACACGGATTATTACATCTACCGCTGATAAGTATTTTTTTATGTGTGTATGTATATCCGTGTGTGTGTGTGTGTATATATATATATATATATATATATATATATATATATATAAACACACGTGCGCACACTCACACACACACATTTTTTTCCCAAAATGAAACATCAATGCGGCCCACACACAAATAAATTTATGGTGAAGTGGCCCACTGCAAAACAAACTTGGACACCCCTGGTATAGGGTATACTTCCTTATTATCTTATCTAGAGACTTAGCAAGCTTCATCCCTCTTTTATCAATTGTATCCCCCTTAGCTTTGTTAAATCTATCCATTGCGACATCTGGGACACAATTAAAATCACCAGCTAAAATAACTTCACCTGTGCTGACTTTCAGCTTTCTCTAATATTTTGATTCAAGAGATCTATCGGATATTTGTTAGGTAAATAAACATTTATTAGGGTATACCAGAGGTCGTTAATAGAACATACCAAGATCATATACCTTCCTTCTTTGTCTAATTCTTGGTATTTTATCTCTATTTTAACTGAGTTTGCAAACAAGATTGCCACTCCACACTTTTTTTTCCCCTTCCTTCCAGTATATGGGTTAGCTGCTCCGGAGGATCCCCAGTTCTTTCTTGTCCCGTTCCGGGACGGTTCAGGGTGGCAGGTGCGGCACACAGGTTGCTGCCGGGGGTACTCGCGGTCAGCCAGCAGGTACTTCTTGCTTCCGGGCTTACAGAGTCCGGAAGCATTGTTCTTTTTATGGAAGTCCGGGTGACTTCCAGGTTCGCTAGCAGGCTGGAGCCTGTGCACAGCGGTGGAACGCACGTGCAGGTGGAGTTGCGTTCCACCAGGGGGAGCCGGATGCGCTATACACAACCACAGGGGAAACCCTATCAGTAGAACAGGAGGTACCCTTATAAAAGTCAACGTCCTTTTCCTCAACCTGACACGTTCCGTAATTTTCGTCGCCAAAATAAGGAATTTCGTCCCAATAGACCAAACATTCCACAGGATAAAAGAAAGAAGTTCTGACAGAGTGGGTGGAAGGCTGCTGGGGTATGTAGAGGAGTGGGGAAAGATCACCTCCAACCAGTGGATTTTAAGAACTATCTCGAAGGGCTACAGAATCCAGTTTCTTCATCTTCCATCTCCTCACTTCACAATATCATTGTATGTCTCCAGGGAAAATAATCTAGCACTGCTGACAGAAGCTTCCAGAATGCTCCAATAAGGGGTAATCGAACAAGTTCCTCCACATCTCCGTTTCAGGGGTACTTACACCAGGCTTTTTCTGGTTCCCAAACCAGATGGTTCGGTACGACCGGTTTTGGATTTAAAAAAGGTAAACACCTGCGTCATTTATCGAAGATTTCGTATGGACTCGATCAATTCAGTAACACAGATGCTACAGGAAGGAGACTTCATGGCGACCCTGGATCTCAAAGAAGCATATTTACACATTCCGATGGGCAAGTCGATCCGAAAATTCCTAAGGTTTGCCCTGTTATCGGGAAACAGAATTATACATTTCCAATTCAAGGCCCTCCCGTTCGGGTCGACATCGGCCCCAAGAATTTTTACAAAGACCCTTACTCCGGTCACAGCACATCTAAGGGAAAAAGGGATTTTTCTGGTCCCGTATTTAGACGATTGGTTCTTAAAAGCAAGTTCCCAAGAAGTCCTTTCTGCCCACATCACCACCACGGTTGGAATATTACAAAAGCTAGGCTGGCTAATCAACTGGAAAAAATCCGACATGATACCAAAAACAAAAAAAAATTCCTGGGTTTTCTGGTGGACTCTCAAGCTCTCTCTCTTTTTCTTCCTCAGCACAAGATAAAGAAGCTTTGCAAAGAGGTGTCGGTCCTACGGGCGTCCTCTTCCTGTTCGGTCAGAGAGGCGATGAGTACTCTGGGGCTGCTAACCTCATCCATTCCGGCAGTTCCTTGGGCAAAGGCGCAATTAAGACCCCTCCAATGGGACATCCTTCATCAGTGGTCAGGAAGAGAAACGGATTTGGACAAGCCCTTCTACCTTTCCCAACAGGTAAAATCACAGATGAGTTGGTGGTCAGACAAGGGGAACCTAGCACAGGGTGTGTCATTTCGCCCCACGCAGTGGACCACAATTTCAACAGATGCTTCGAAACAAGGCTGGGGGGCCCACCTGCACTCCCAATTCAAAAGTGGAAAATGGCATGAAGAGGAGTACGTCAAATCATCCAACTACAAGGAATTATTTGCGGTGCTAAAGGCCCTGGAAAGCTTTGCTTCTCTGATTACGGGAAAATCAGTGCGAATACAATCGGACAATTCCACCACAGTGGCATATTTAAACTGCCAAGGCGGTACAAAGAACAGATCCCTTCAATTCCTATCCGCAGACATCATGGCCTTGGCCCAACGCAACATATCAGACATAGCTGCAACACACATCAGGGGCAAGGACAACGTGATTGCGGACGATCTCAGCAGATTCCGTTGGTCTCAGACAGAGTGGTCTATTCATCTGGATACCTTTCCAGCTTTGACTCAAAGGTTCGGTTTTCCAGAGATCGATCTGATGGCCAGGGGTTGCAATGCAAAAGTGCCGGTTTTCGCCTCCCTGTATCCAGGGGATTATGCCTTTGTCCTGGACGGCCTGTCTGTAAAATGGGATTTCATGATGGCGTACGTATTTCCTCAAATAACCCTCATACCCAGGGTATTGTCGAAAATCAGAGCGGACAAGGCAAGAGTTCTGCCAATTATTCCATATTGGCCGAACAGAAGCTGGTTCTCGGACCTCAAAAGCATGGCCATATCATACTGGATCCTGCCGGTATCCTTAATGATCCTGGAGAACCGTTTAGTCACAGAAGAGATTTTGCAGATGTTCCGATTGATGGCCTGGCTTCTGCAAGGTTGATATTAGAAAATCAAGGTATACATCCAGAAATGGCTACATTTTTGCTCTGTTCTGTGAGACCTTCCACGGCTAGAACATACTTGAGAATTTGGAGAAATTTTTTGGAGTGGCTGAAGGAACGTGGGATCTTGGATCTGTCTCCTTCTATTGAGTCAGTGTTATCGGTTCTGAGGGACGGTTATTTGAAAGGCCTGGGCGTAGCGACACTCAAGGTTCATATAGCAGCACTGAGTCATTTTCTCCTCCAAGACTTGGCATCCCTCCTTCTGGTAAGAAAATTTGTCAAAGCCATCACGTGGCAGCGCCCTCCTCGGAAGTCCTATTTTCCAACCTGGGATCTCTCCAAGGTACTGCAGGCACTCTGTGCTGCCCCCTTCGAACCTTTGGAATCCGCTTCTTTCAAGTTTTTGTCCTTTAAAACAGCATTTTTGGTGGCCATAACATCGGCTAAATGAGTAGGGGAACTTCAAGCCCTCTCGGCTGCTGAAGGCTGCTTACGTTTTCACCAGGATAAAGTGGTCATACATTTCCAACCTTCCTTTTTACCCAAGGTAATCTCCAAAGCCTTTATCAATCAACCAATTGTTCTGCCTGTGTTCTTTCCGAACCCGTCTAATGCCATGGAACAAGACTGGCATTGTCTAGATGTTAAAAGGGCGTTGCAAATTTACTTGGATAGGTCCAAAACTTTTAGAAAGTCATCTTTTTTTGAACTTTCAGGGTTTCTCAAAGGGATTACCGGCCTCTAAAGCTACTATTGTCCGCTGGCTTACAGATACCATAAAGTTGGTGTACACCTCCCTGGGATTATCTCTGTCATTCCCCATAAGGGCCCATTCAACTCGTGCCGTGTCAGTCTCATGGGCGGAACGAGCCTCTGCCTCGCCTGAAGACATATGTAAAGCTACTTCCTGGTCGTCTGTGAATACTTTTATAAAACACTACCGGTTGGACATCTTCTCCTCCTCAGAATCCTCATTTGGGCATAATGTGCTTTCAGCTTTGGTGCCCATTGTCCCTCCCTAGTGGTTATTCTCGCTACATCCCACTGGTACTGCCAATGTGTGCAAGGGAAAAAAGAAATTTTCTTACCGTAAATTCTATTTTCCTTAACACATTGGCAGTACCATTTTCCCTCCCTAATTTGGATTAGACATTTTTTGGCATATGTATCGGTTTCTTGTCTTTTGTATAGAACTGGGGATCCTCCGGAGCAGCTAACCTATATACTGGAAGGAAGGTAAGGGGCGGGGTTTAACAATATTAAACTTTACAGGCGATCTTGTCCCGAAGAGAAAGACACTACCCACTGGTACTGCCAATGTGTTAAGGAAAATAGAATTTACGGTAAGAACATTTATTTTTCTTGTTCTCTTGAGGTGTGAATTACGATAGGATATTTGTTACTACTCCACCCAAATTTGTCTTGATTCCTCCAATGGGTTTCCTGGATCATTGCTACATGGATTTTTTCTTTATGGAAGAATTCCTGTAAAGACGATCTTTTATGGGGAACATTAAGCCCTTGGGTGTTTAGTGACACAAATCTAACCATATTCTTTTTGAAACCTTTTTATTCGTCCTGGGTGCTCTCTGGTCATTTTACTAACTACACGTACCTTAATAAAATAACAAATTACAAAACAAGAGACCTTCCTGTGTGGTCTCAATGTCATTGTAAGCACCTCCTAAGCTTGGTGAGCTTATGGTAGAGCCTGTCATAGCTCCAGCGGGTTGGTGAAAAGGGATTTATCTTCTGATAATCTATGAATCCCCCCCAGCGCTGGGAACAGGAGGTGGATGAAGGAGGGGGGGGGGGGGGGGTGGGGAGAGGGCAACACGACCCCAGAAAGCCTATTATTGCTTTGTTAACTAAAAAAAAATTTTACAGAAAAAGAGAGAAAGAGAAAAAAAAAAATATATATATATACATCTAAATGTTGTTGTGCCAACAGTACCGTGCATGTAGTGAAGAAAAGAGCCTGAGGATTGAATATTGTATTGTGTGCATAGCCGTGAATATTGTGAGAAGAGAGAGAGAAAAAAACCATCTGAATATTATCAGTCCAAACTGTACCATGTGCATTATCATGCGTGTCATGAAAAAAAGCACCGGGTGTTGAATTGAATTAATGTGCGTGACCGTGAATGTGGGAAAAATAAAAATAAAAATAAACGTAAAATGTTATGGTCCCGAACTACGAACGTTCTAAACGCGTCATCGCGTACCAGGACCTGGCTGCAGGGGGGAGGTTGCGGATGTAAAGCACACACACGTGCGTCCAAGAGGTGGAGCCTTCTGAATCGGCGTGGACGGCGGAAATGAAGTGAGGAGAGAAGACGAAGAAACCAAGTGGACCCACGGCGAGATACCGATCTCTCTACAATACAGACCTGGTACAAGCTGCAGGAGGACGAGAAAGCCACAGAAGGGAAGGGAGAGTTTGCGGAGGTACAGCACAACCATCGAAACCTAAGTAGCGTTTAAGGCTGAAACGGGCTGCTTCTGTCATTTAAGATAAGTACCAAGTTTTCTCTCTTAACTTTTCAAATGTATTCTTCTCTGTCCTCCTATATATGGACATGTTATTATAAGTGTATATCCAGGGCTTCCAGCAAAATTCTTAAGGAGACGGAACAAAGTCAATTAAAAAGATAAGTCAAGGAAGTTAAAAATCGAGGAAGGAGAAGAAAAGAGAAACAAAAGAGCAAGGGAAGAGGCAGACAGAATAGTGAGGGAGAGGATTAAAAAAACCCTATTAATTTTGTATCAACAAGCCCTCCCTCCTTAAGGTACTGCCTGTGTATATTCTGACTTTGAGTGAGAAGGTTTAGACTCCGGCAAAGGGAGTAGGGCTATTGGCTCAATTTGTATCCTGTGCAGGAATACAAGATTAAGGAGCCTAGCCCTCCTTATTAAAAAGGCCTAGCGTTAAGGCTCAACTTAGCTTTTTTTTCACATGAATAGAAGGTTCGCCAAGCAGTGTGATTAGTTTGGAAGGCCCTCATGTAACTCCCGATTTTCTCAAAAATTGCCTCGACAAACATCTTGAAGCTATTATGTCTCAACTTTAACATGTCTGAAAATAAAAATACAAATAGGAGGGTTGTCCAACAAGATAAGTATTATTGACGAGAAAGTAAAAACACTTGAAAACTCAGGACCAATTGTTAAAAGAACAAAATACCATGTTAACAAAAAAAATAGAAATAATGGAATGTAAATTAGGAGATCTTGAGAATCGCTCAAGACGAAACAACCTTAGAATAATGAATATTCCGGAGTCGGTAAGCCAAGATAACTTAAAGGATTTCTTAGAAGAACTGTGGAAATCTTGGCATGTTGACCTAACAATTCATAATACAACTCTAGAAAGGTGGCACAGAGTCTTTAGAGCAAAATCTACTACGGACAACTATCCTAGAGATGTTTTAGTCAATTTCCAATCCTTTAAATTCAAAGAAACTCTCCTCAAGTCAAGCAGAATTGTTAGACTTAATGAACCTAAATTTAAAGATATAATCACGTACCCTTAGGAAGAAGTTCAGCCATATTACAACAGTTCTAAGGGAACACAATATCAGATTTGGCTGGATTTTTCCAGCTGCAA
Organism: Pelodytes ibericus; assembly: GCA_036172795.1. Taxonomy (NCBI): domain Eukaryota; kingdom Metazoa; phylum Chordata; class Amphibia; order Anura; family Pelodytidae; genus Pelodytes; species Pelodytes ibericus. The sequence continues at coordinate 67,916,641 of CM069858.1, read as the reverse complement.
TCAGGATAATAAAAGAAGGACAGGTAGAAATCCTGAGCTCAGTAGATCAAGCTGAGAAATGGATAAGGAATAGGAATCTAGTTGAAACAGGAAGTAGCGATAATGTAAAGGTATAGTAAAAGGAAATAAGATATCAAAAGTAGAGACAGGTCTACCTTCTTCTCCCTCTAAACAAGCGGTACCCCCGCTGGTGGGGGGGAGGGGGGGGGGAGGAGGAGGCTGATGCACTCTTTATGCTTATTTAGTATTATGACTAGTAAGTTCGATCAGGAAACAAAATATATATTTATTTACTTTTTATCTTTTCACATTCACGGTCACGCACATTAATACAATTCAACACTTTTTTTTCCTACGATATGCACGATATGCACGATAAGCACATGGTGCAGTTTGGACAGACATCATTTAGATGTTTGCTTTCTTTTTTTCTCTTCTCTCTTTCATCCCACAACATTCACGGTTAAGCACATATTTACAATTCAACACTTAGGCTATTTTTCTTTTTTTTTCACTACATGCACACTACAGTTCGGGACGATAATCCTGGTATATTAAGTGGCAAAATAATCCTGGCATATTGAATGACTAAATCCTGGCATATCGAGGGGTTAAATCCTGGCATATTTTAATTGGCAAAGTGATGCTGTGGCATGGTCTGTGGGGCAAAATAACATGTACTATGTGGAAAGTGACACTGGCTAGTTCTGTGGGGCAAAGTGACACTGTGGCATGCCAAATCGTGTAGGTGCAATATGAGTGCAAGCCAAGTGCTGTTGGTGCAATATAGGTGCATGGCAAGTTCTGTGGGTACTGTATGGTGCTGTGTTAAGTCCTTTAGGTGCAATGTGGGTGCAGAGGAAGGGAATAAAAAAAAAATGCACATTTTCAATAACATTTTTATTAAATAGAATATTAAATAATTCAAATAAGAATAAATGAAACTAGTTATAGAGACATGTCTGTGTTTATAGATATGTATTGTTTTCGAATTTTACAATTGTCACCTTGTGGGGCTCCTGTGTGTCGCATAATTAATGGATGTCACATGTGTGGCATATTTAATTGGGCTCCAAGGTGTGGCATAATTTATGGGGCTCTTGTGTGTCATAGTTATGGGACTTCTGTATGTGGCATAGTTATGGGCTCCTGTGTGTGGCATAGTTGAAGGGCTCCTGCGTGTGACATAATTTGTGGGGCTCCTGTATGTGGCATATTTAATGGCCATCTGACTGGCATTACTAAGGAATCTGTTTGGCATGGTATTGGAGGAAATCCAGGGGGGGTGACACCATGAGTTACCACACCGGGTGACACCAACCCTAGTGACGACTCTGAATAGAAGGCAGACATATGTAGAATCGTGGGTCAGTTGTGTCAAATCATCCATAATCTGACCCAAGGTGAATGCAGATCTGTCACAACGCTGTAAACAACATGTCTGCTCTAAAGAAAGGAAACTGTAGCAAGGCAGGAAGTGTGGTTGAGAGGACTAACTTCTAAGGGTCCAATAATAAAATAGTGGAATATCTTTTTTTGTTTAGAGTGGGTCTTTTCATTACCACATGATGGCGCTGTTAACTGTAATACAGCTGAACAAAATCTTGAAAAAAAGTACAAACATTGCATGACTGCAAAGTTCTCTCAGTGGCACATTATGATTAGAACATGTAATAATTAACAAACATATGCTCATTTTGAAACCAGAGTACAAACTTTAATGTAAATTTAGTATATATAAATGTATTAATAAAACTTGAATAAACATTTTTTATTCTCTACATTCACATATAAACGAGACACATGGATTGAAATAGAGCAACATCTGAAGGAGGCAGCCGTGTGTGTCCACTCCTTCACACCTGCCATTCCTATATATATCCCTGAGATTATTATAATAAAGGGATTAACCTTTATTTAACCATGCATTTAGGCCATACATTCATTGTTGGAAGGAGTTTTGTTTCTTTTACATCACTTCTAAACAGTATAGGAATTATCTATATGTTACATATATATTTATGTGAGTGATTTTTGTTTACATGACAACTAAACAGCATAGGAATTATTTATTTGTTTGTACACACACAAAAATAAGGTATATAACATATATACATAAATATATGTATGTATGTACACACACTATATATACAGTAGTGGAGTTTCCTTCCTCCGCTGGCTGCAAGCCCCTGGGCTTGAGGTGTCCCGGGCCAAGTCCCCCATCAGAGAAAAAGGAGAAGTGAGCCCTGCCGTCAGGGCTCCCCCTTGGCCATCTCCCACGAGAGATACAGGCCCATTGCAAGAGACAAAAGCTTGGCTCAAAGGACGTTCAAAAGCTCTGTCACAGTTATTCTAGGTTTGTGGCTGTTTTGTCTTCAGCCTCTAGTGGCCACTATTGTAGTGTACCCATTCACCTCCTGTTGTCAGCTGCTTTGTTATCCTCAGCCCTTCCCTATTTAAACCTGCAGCTTATGGGAATCAGTGCCTTTGCATTGCTTTAGTTGCTGCCTGTGAAAGTGCCTTGAGCCTTTTTCTAGCGTTTTCCTGATAATCCATATTTGATCTCCTGTTGCTAAATCCTGCCAGTCTTGACCTCTCCTGTTTGCCACCCATCCTGACCCATTTTCTGCCTCTGACTTTGTTTCTTGCTGCGGGCCTTGACTTCTGCTTGCCTGACTATTCTATTTGGCTATTCCTCTTTGTACCGTTGCCTTTGATTGTATATCTCTCGTTCCTGTGATCCTGCTGTTCCTGGGGTTTCGCTTTGGTGTGTTGGCACAACCATAAGGTGGATTTCCTTCAGGCAGAAGAATTCTGTTCTCTTGCTAACACCCGAGGCAATATCCTGTACCTACTTTGCACAGAGGTTCCACCTCCACATAAACGTTACAGTACCACAGGCCCGTGTCCTGCTCTGAGAGCTGCCAGTCCAGTCTCTGCATACTGTTCTCAGTTGCCTGTCCTGCCTCAGCTGCCAATCTCCAGTACCAGTCCTGTCAGGCTCCTCACTGGTCTGTTATCCCAGGCTGTGACAGATCACGGCTAGGTAGCTGCTCTGCTACGCATGAATTGGCTCCTCAGCCAAGCACATACACCAAATGTTTGAACCTGTGGTTCCTCTTGTACTGAGCAGGATTACTATTGCAACAACACATCAGTAGGGTAAAACTAACCTGTCTCATGACGGTCTAAACCCAGCTCACGTTTCCTATTAGTGGGTGAACAATCCAATGCTTGGTGAATTCTGCTTCACAATGATAGGAAGAGCCGAGATTAAAGGATCAAAAAGCGACGTCGCTATGAAGTGGGCTCTTGCCCTTCTGCTCCACGGGAGGTTTCTATCCTCCCTGAGCTCTCCTTAGGACACCTGTGTTACGGTTTGACAGGTGTACCACCCCAGTCAAAATCCCCACCTGCCACTGACCCCAAAGCAGGTTGCACCTGACATGCGTCAGACGCTTGGAGCCAGAAGTGAGAGCTCCTTGGCGCTCACCCCTCCACCTCACCGGATAAGTGAAAAAACTATAAAAGTATGGTATTTCCCTGGCGGCGCCCAGCGAACGGGGGCCTTCACTCATCTTACACCTCTCATGTCTCTTCACAGTTGCAGAGTAGAGTCAAGCTCAACAGGGTCTTCTTTCCCCGCTAATTCCGCCAAACCCATTCCCTGGCTGTGGTTTTGCTAGATAGTAGATAGGGAAAGTGGGAATCTCATTGATCCATTCATGTCACTAATTAGATGCCGAGGCATTGGGTTACCTTACGAGAGTCATAATTACTCCCGCTGTTTACACGCGCTTAATTTAATTTCTTCACTTTGACATTCAGAGCACTGGGCAGAAATCACATCTCGTCAACACTTGCCTCGGGCCTTCAAGATGCTTTGCTTTAATTACACAGTCGGATTCCCTACTCCGCACTAGTTCTAAGTCAGCTGCTAGGCACTAGTGTTAGACTCCTTGGTCTGTGGTTAAAGACGGGTCGGGTGGGTAGCCAACATCACCTCGGACCACTGGCACCCGTGGGCCCTCCCGCCTCGGCAGCACAGCTTGGGCGCACTGAGGTCTGTCCGCCCTGGTTGAAAGCCGCGCCAGGAGCAGGAGGCCCTGTCCCCCCTCCCTGCCTTGCTGGCCCGTCGCCCCAAAAGAGGGCGGGACAGGACGGTTCTGCGGGGGGAGGGCGCGGAGGCGGTCTGCTTCCTCGGCCCAAGGTGACACTAATGCTGCTGGCTGGGGGGGCTGTAAAGCCAGGGAGATGGACGGAGCCACCTTCTCTTCCCCTGGGCCTTCCCAGTCAACCAGGGGCCAGTCGTGGCGCACTACCGGAGAGGAAATACACCCTGCGGGGGCCGACGCTGTCCAGGCCGCGGCGCCACTGCCCTGGCCCGCTCTGGCCCCCCCACTGAAGGGGGGTAGAGGGGAGGGAAGCAGCGTCCGCAGGCACCAGCAACAACCGGCCCTGGCCTGCTGGGTTGAATCCTCAGGTCGGACAGCACGGATCCCACCCGTTTACCTCTTAACGGTTTCACGTCCTCTTGAACTCTCTCTTTACGGTACTTGTCAACTATCGGTTTCATGCCGGTATTTAGCCTTAGATGGAGTTTACCACCCGCAGAGGGATCCCACCTCTGCCAGGGCGCCCCGGCCCTCACCTTCATTTCGCTGTGGGGGTTTCGCTGCGAGCTCTCCAACTCGCGCGTTACAATCATTGGTCTGTGTTTCAAGATGGGTCGGGTGGGTCACCGAATCTCCGCGAACCACTGGCGCCCGTGGGCCCTCCCGCCTCGGAAGCACAGCTGGGGCGCACTGAGGGCAGGATGATATCATGATGAGATGATGATATCTTGATGAGATGACATTGATGATATCATGATGAGATGATGATGATACCACTGTGAGATGATGAGGATGAAGATACCACGATGAGATGATGATGAAGAAGATGATGATATTATGATGAGGTGATGATGATGATGATATCATGATGTGATTATGATGATAATGATATCATGATGAGATGATGATGATGATGATGATGATATAATGATGAGATGATGATGAGATGATAATGATGATGATATCATAATGAGATGATGATGATATCATAATGAGATGATGATGATATCATGATGAGATGATGATGATATCATGATGAGATGATGATGATATCATGATGAGATGATGCTGATGATGATGATATCATGATGAGATGATGATGAGGATGATATAATGATGAGATGATGCTGCTGCTGATGATGATATCATGATGAGATGATGATGAGGATGATATAATGATGAGATGCTGCTGCTGCTGCTGATGATATCATGATGAGATGATGATGATGATATCATGATGATGAGATGATGATGATGATGATGATGATGATATAATGATGAGATGATGATGATGAGGATGATGATGATCAGATGATGATGATAATGATATAATGATGAGATGATGATGATGATGATGATATCATGATGAGATAATAATGATGATATCATGATGATGATGATGATGATATCATGATGAGATAATAATGATGATATCATGATGAGTTGATGATGATACCACAATGAGATGATGATGAAGATACCACGATGAGATGATGATGATATCATGATGAGATGATGATGATGCTATCATGATGAGATTATGATGATGATATCAAGATGAGATTATGATGATGATGATGATGATGATATCATGATGAGATGTTGATGATGATGATATCATGATGAGATGATAATATCACGATGAGATGATGATTTCATGATGAGATGATGATGATGATGATGATGATGATGATGATGATATCATGATGAGATGTTGATGATGATCATGATCAGATGATGATGGTGATGATGATGATATCATGATGAGATGATGAGATGATGATGATGATATCATGATGAGATGATGATGATATCACGATGAGATGTTGATGATGATGATCAGATGATGATGATATGATGAGATGATGATATCATGATATGTTTATGATGATGATTTTAGGATGAAATGATGTCATCATGATGATGATGATATCATGAGGAGATGATGATGATGATATCATGATATGTTTATGATGATGATGTTCAGATGATGATGATGATGAGATGATGATGAGATGTTGAGGATGATATCATGATGATGATGGTGATATCATGATGAAATGTGATGATGATATCGTGATTAGAGGATGATGATATCATAATGAGATAATGATGAGATGATGATGATGACTATGATATCATGATGAGATGATGATGATATCATGACGAGATGATAATGATGATGATGAGGATGATATCATGATGAGATGATGCTGATGATGATATCATGATGAGATGTTGATGATGATGATATCATGATGAGATGATGCTGATGATGATATCATGATGAGATGTTGATGATGATGATATCATGATGAGATGATAATATCACGATGAGATGATGATTTCATGATGAGATGTTTATGATGATCATGATCAGATGTTGATGATGATCATGATCAGATGATGATGATGATGATATCATGATGAGATGATGATGATATCATGATGAGATGATGATGATATCATGATGAGATGTTGATGATGATGATCAGATGATGATGATATCATGATGAGATGATGATGATATCATGACGAGATGTTAATGATGATGATGAGGATGATATCATGATGAGATGATGCTGATGATGATAATATCATGATGAGATGATATGATAAGATGATGATGTTGATGTCATAATGAGATGATGATGATATCATGATGAGATGATGATGATGATGATGTTATCATGATGAGATGATGATGATGAGATGATGATGATGATGATGATGATATCATGATTATGATGATGATATCATGATGAGATGATGATGATGATATCATGATTAGATGATGATGATGATGAGATGATGATGATGATGATGATGATGATATCATGATGAGATGATGATATCACGATGAGATGATGATATCATGATGAGATGATGATGATGATATCATGATTAGATGATGATGATGATGAGATGATGATGATGATGATGATATCATGATGAGATGATGATATCACGATGAGATGATGATATCATGATGAGATGATGATGATATCATGATGAGATGATGATATCATGATGATGTTGATATCATGATGATGTTGATATCATGATAAGATGATGATGATGATATCATGATGAGATGATGATGATGATATCCTGATGAGATGATGATGATGATATCCTGATGAGATGATGATGATGATATAATGATGAGATGATGATGATGATATTATGATGAGATGATGATGATGATATCATGATGAGATTATGATGATGATGATATCATGATGATGATGAGATGTTGATGAAGATATCATGATGAAATGATGAGATGATGATGAGATGTTGATGAAGATATGATGATGATGATGATGATGATGATATCATGATGAGATGATGATATCATGATGAGATGATGATGATGATATCATGATGAGATGATGATGATGATATCATGATGAGATGATGATGATGAAATCATGATGAGATTATGATGATGATGATATCATGATGAAATGATGAGATGATAATGATGATGATGATATCATGATGAGATGATGATGATGACATCATGATGAAATGATGATGATGATGATGATAATATCATGATGAGATGATGATGATATCATGATGAGATGTTTATGATGATGATGATGTTTATGATGATGATGATGATGATGATGATGATAATCAGATGATGATGATGATATAATGAGGAGATGATGATGAGATGATGATGATGATATCATGATGAGATTATGATGATGATATCATGATGAGATAATAATGATGATATCATGATGAGATGATGATGAAGATACCACGATGAGATGATGATTATATCATGATAAGATGATGATGATATCATGATGAGATGATGATGATAATGATGTCATGATGAGATGATGATGATATCATGATTAGATGATGATGATATCATGATTAGATGATGATGATATCATGATGAACTGATGAGTTGATAATGATGATGATGATATCATGATGAGATGATGATGATGATGATATCATGATGAAATGATGATGATGATATCATGATGATATCATGATGATATCATGATGAGATGATGAGATGATGATGATATGATGATGATGATATCACGATGAGATGATGATGATCAGATGATGATGATGATGATGAGATGATGATGATGATATCATGATGAGATTATGATGATGATGATATAATGTTGAGATGATGATGATGATGATGATGATGATCAGATGATGATGATGATGATCAGATGATATCATGTTGAGATGATGATGATCAGATGATGATGATGATGATGATGATCAGATGATGATGATGATGATGATCAGATGATATCATGTTGAGATGATGATGATCAGATGATGATGATGATGATGATCAGATGATGATGATGATATCATGATGAGATGATGATGATGATATCATGATGATATGATGATGATGATATCATGATGATATGATGATGATGATGAAGATACCACGATGAGATGATGATGATTAGGATGATGATATCATGATTAGGTGATGATGATGATATGATTATGCGATTATGATGATATGATTATGCGATTATGATGATGATATCATGATGAGATTATGATGATGATGATATTGTGATGAAATGATGATGATGGTATCATGATGAGATGATGATAATGATGATATCATGATGAAATGATGATGATGATATCATGATGAGATGATGACGATGTTGATATCATGATGAGATGATGATGATGTTGATATCATGATGAGATGATGATGATGATATCATGATGAGATTATAATGATGATGAAGAGTATGATATCATGATGAGATGATGATGATGATATCAAGATGATGGTGATATCATGATGAGATGATGATATAATGATGAGATGATGATGATATCTTGATGAGATGATGATGATATCATGATGAGATGGTGATATCATGATGAGATGATGATGAGATGATGATGATATCATGATGAGATGTGATGAAGATATAATGATGAGATGATGATGATTATGATATCATGATGAGATGATGATGATGGTGATGATGATGATGATATCATGATGAGATGATGATGATGATTTCATGATGAGATGATGATGATGATATCATGATGATGATGATGATGATGATATCATGATGATGATGATGATCTCATGATGAGATTATGATGATGATGATATCATGATGAGATGATGATGATGATATCATGATGAGATGATGATAATGATTTCATGATGAGATGATGATGATGATGATATCATGATGATGATGATGATATCATGATGATGATGATATCATGATGAGATTATGATGATGATGTCATGATGAGATGATGATGATGATATCATGATGAAATGATGAGATGATAATGATGATAATGATATCATGATGAGATGATGATGATGACATCATGATGAAATGATATCATGATGAGATGATGATGAGAGTATGATGATATCATGATGATGATGATGATATCATGATGATGATGATGATGATGATGATGATGATGATGATGATCAGATGATGATGATGATATACTGATGAGATGATGATGAGATGATGATGATGATGATATCATGATGAGATTATGATGATGATGATATCATGATGAGATGATGATGATGATAATGATATCATGATGAGATGATGATGATGATACCACAATGAGATGATGATGAAGATACCACGATGAGATGATGATGATGATATCATGATTAGGTGATGATGATGATATGATTATGCAATTATGATGATGATATCATGATGAGATGATGATGATGATATTGTGATGAAATGATGATGATGATATCATGATGAGATAATGATGATATCATGATGAAATGATGATGATAATGATATCATGATGAGATGATGATGATGTTGATATCATGATGAGATGATGAATATATCATGATGAGATGATGATGATGATGATGATATCATGATGAGATGATGATGATGATTTCATGATGAGATGATGATGATGATATCATGATGATGATGATGATATCATGATGATGATGATGATATCATGATGAGATTATGATGATGATGATATCATGATGGGATGATGATGATGATGATGATGATGATATCATGATGAGATGATGATGATGATTTCATGATGAGATGATGATGATGATGATATCATGATGATGATGATGATATCATGATGAGATCATGATGATGTCATGATGAGATGATGATGATATCATGATTAGATGATGATGATATCATGATGAACTGATGAGTTGATAATGATGATGATGATATCATGATGAGATGATGATGATGATGATGATATCATGATGAGATGATGAGATGATGATGATATGATGATGATGATATCACGATGAGATGATGATGATCAGATGATGATGATGATATAATGATGAGATGATGATGAGATGATGATGATGATATCATGATGAGATTATGATGATGATGATATAATGTTGAGATGATGATGATGATGATGATGATGATGATGATGATGATGATCAGATGATGATGATGATGATCAGATGATATCATGTTGAGATGATGATGATCAGATGATGATGATGATGATGATCAGATGATGATGATGATGATGATGATCAGATGATGATGATGATATCATGATGAGATGATGATGATGATATGATGATGATGATATCATGATGATATGATGATGATGATGAAGATACCACGATGAGATGATGATGATTAGGATGATGATATCATGATTAGGTGATGATGATGATATGATTATGCGATTATGATGATATGATTATGCGATTATGATGATGATATCATGATGAGATTATGATGATGATGATATTGTGATGAAATGATGATGATGATATCATGATGAGATGATGATAATGATGATATCATGATGAAATGATGATGATGATATCATGATGAGATGATGACGATGTTGATATCATGATGAGATGATGATGATGTTGATATCATGATGAGATGATGATGATGATATCATGATGAGATTATAATGATGATGAAGAGTATGATATCATGATGAGATGATGATGATGATATCAAGATGATGGTGATATCATGATGAGATGATGATATAATGATGAGATGATGATGATATCTTGATGAGATGATGATGATATCATGATGAGATGGTGATATCATGATGAGATGATGATATAATGATGAGATGATGATGATATCTTGATGAGATGATGATGATATCATGATGAGATGGTGATATCATGATGAGATGATGATGATGATGAGATGATGATGATATCATGATGAGATGTGATGAAGATATAATGATGAGATGATGATGATTATGATATCATGATGAGATGATGATGATGGTGATGATGATGATGATGATGATATCATGATGAGATGATGATGATGATTTCATGATGAGATGATGATGATGATATCATGATGATGATCTCATGATAAGATTATGATGATGATGATATCATGATGAGATGATGATGATGATATCATGATGAGATGATGATAATGATTTCATGATGAGATTATGATGATGATGTCATGATGAGATGATGATGATGATATCATGATGAAATGATGAGATGATAATGATGATAATGATATCATGATGAGATGATGATGATGACATCATGATGAAATGATATCATGATGAGATGATGATGAGAGTATGATGATATCATGATGATGATGATATCATGATGATGATGATGATGATATCATGATGATGATGATATCATGATGATGATGATGATGATGATGATGATGATGATCAGATGATGATGATGATATACTGATGAGATGATGATGATGATGATATCATGATGAGATTATGATGATGATGATATCATGATGAGATGATGATGATGATAATGATATCATGATGAGATGATGATGATGATACCACAATGAGATGATGATGATGATACCACAATAAGATGATGATGAAGATACCACGATGAGATGATGATGATGATATCATGATTAGGTGATGATGATGATATGATTATGCAATTATGATGATGATATCATGATGAGATGATGATGATGATATTGTGATGAAATGATGATGATGATATCATGATGAGATAATGATGATATCATGATGAAATGATGATGATGATGATATCATGATGAGATGATGATGATGTTGATATCATGATGAGATGAAGAATATATCATGATGAGATGATGATGATGATGATGATGATGATGATATCATGATGAGATGATGATGATGATGATTTCATGATGAGATGATGATGATGATATCATGATGATGATGATGATATCATGATGATGATGATGATATCATGATGAGATTATGATGATGATGATATCATGATGGGATGATGATGATGATGATGATGATGATATCATGATGATATCATGATGATGATTTCATGATGAGATGATGATGATGATGATGATGATGATGTTGATGATGATATCATGATGATGATGATGATGATATCATGATGAGATTATGATGATGTCATGATGAGATGATGATGATGATATCATGATGAAATGATGAGATGATAATGATGATGATGATATCATGATGAGATGATGATGATGATATCATGATGAGATGATGATGAGATGATGATGATATCATGATGATGATGATGATGATGATGATATCATGATGAGATGATGATGATGATTTCATGATGAGATGATGATGATGATATCATGATGATGATGATGATCTCATGATGAGATTATGATGATGATGATATCATGATGAGATGATGATGATATCATGATGAGATGATGATAATGATTTCATGATGAGATTATGATGATGATGTCATGATGAGATGATGATGATGATATCATGATGAAATGATGAGATGATAATGATGATAATGATATCATGATGAGATGATGATGATGACATCATGATGAAATGATATCATGATGAGATGATGATGAGAGTATGATGATATCATGATGATGATGATGATATCATGATGATGATGATGATGATATCATGATGATGATGATATCATGATGATGATGATGATGATGATGATGATGATGATGATGATGATCAGATGATGATGATGATGATATACTGATGAGATGATGATGATGATGATATCATGATGAGATTATGATGATGATGATATCATGATGAGATGATGATGATGATAATGATATCATGATGAGATGATGATGATGATACCACAATGAGATGATGATGATGATACCACAAAGAGATGATGATGAAGATACCACGATGAGATGATGATGATGATATCATGATTAGGTGATGATGATGATATGATTATGCAATTATGATGATGATATCATGATGAGATGATGATGATGATATTGTGATGAAATGATGATGATGATATCATGATGAGATAATGATGATATCATGATGAAATGATGATGATGATGATATCATGATGAGATGATGATGATGTTGATATCATGATGAGATGATGAATATATCATGATGAGATGATGATGATGATGATGATATCATGATGAGATGATGATGATGATTTCATGATGAGATGATGATGATGATATCATGATGATGATGATGATGATATCATGATGATGATGATGATATCATGATGAGATTATGATGATGATGATATCATGATGGGATGATGATGATGATGATGATGATATCATGATGATATCATGATGATGATTTCATGATGAGATGATGATGATGATGATGATGATATCATGATGATGATGATGATGATATCATGATGATATCATGATGGGATGATGATGATGATGATGATGATATCATGATGATATCATGATGATGATTTCATGATGAGATTATGATGATGATGATGATGATATCATGATGATGATGATGATGATATCATGATGAGATTATGATGATGTCATGATGAGATGATGATGATATCATGATGAAATGATGAGATGATAATGATGATGATGATATGATGATGAGATGATGATGATGATATCATGATGAGATGATGATGAGATGATGATGATATCATGATGATGATGATGATGATGATGATCAGATGATGATGATATACTGATGAGATGATGATGAGATGATGATGATATACTGATGAGATGATGATGAGATGATGATGATGATATCATGATGAGATTATGATGATGATGATATCATGATGAGATGATGATGATGATAATGATATCATGATGAGATGATGATGATGACATCATGATGAAATGATATCATGATGAGATGATGATGAGAGTATGATGATATCATGATGATGATGATATCATGATGATGATGATGATGATGATGATGATGATGATGATGATGATCAGATGATGATGATGATATACTGATGAGATGATGATGAGATGATGATGATGATGATATCATGATGAGATTATGATGATGATGATATCATGATGAGATGATGATGATGATAATGATATCATGATGAGATGATGATGATGATAATGATATCATGATGAGATGATGATGATGATACCACAATGAGATGATGATGAAGATACCACGATGAGATGATGATGATGATATCATGATTAGGTGATGATGATGATATGATTATGCAATTATGATGATGATATCATGATGAGATGATGATGATGATATTGTGATGAAATGATGATGATGATATCATGATGAGATAATGATGATATCATGATGAAATGATGATGATGATGATATCATGATGAGATGATGATGATGTTGATATCATGATGAGATGATGAATATATCATGATGAGATGATGATGATGTTGATATCATGATGAGATGATGAATATATCATGATGAGATGATGATGATGATGATATCATGATGAGATGATGATGATGATTTCATGATGAGATGATGATGATGATATCATGATGATGATGATGATATCATGATGATGATGATGATATCATGATGATGATGATGATATCATGATGAGATTATGATGATGATGATATCATGATGGGATGATGATGATGATGATGATGATGATATCATGATGATATCATGATGATGATTTCATGATGAGATGATGATGATGATGATATCATGATGATGATGATGATATCATGATGAGAATATGATGATGTCATGATGAGATGATGATGATGATATCATGATGAAATGATGAGATGATAATGATGATGATGATATCATGATGAGATGATGATGATGATATCATGATGAGATGATGATGAGATGATGATGATATCATGATGATGATGATGATGATGATGATCAGATGATGATGATATACTGATGAGATGATGATGAGATGATGATGATATACTGATGAGATGATGATGAGATGATGATGATGATATCATGATGAGATTATGATGATGATGATATCATGATGAGATGATGATGATGATAATGATATCATGATGAGATGATGATGATGACATCATGATGAAATGATATCATGATGAGATGATGATGAGAGTATGATGATATCATGATGATGATGATATCATGATGATGATGATGATGATGATGATGATGATGATGATCAGATGATGATGATGATATACTGATGAGATGATGATGAGATGATGCTGATGATGATATCATGATGAGATTATGATGATGATGATATCATGATGAGATGATGATGATGATAATGATATCATGATGAGATGATGATGATGATACCACAATGAGATGATGATGAA
Source organism: Pelodytes ibericus (assembly GCA_036172795.1). NCBI lineage: Eukaryota > Metazoa > Chordata > Amphibia > Anura > Pelodytidae > Pelodytes > Pelodytes ibericus. The sequence goes on along the minus strand of CM069858.1, from coordinate 67,900,899 downwards.
GATACCACGATGAGATGATGATGATATCATGATTAGGTGATGATGATGATATGATTATGCAATTATGATGATGATATCATGATGAGATGATGATGATGATATTGTGATGAAATGATGATGATGATATCATGATGAGATAATGATGATATCATGATGAAATGATGATGATGATGATGATATCATGATGAGATGATGTTGATATCATGATGAGATGATGAATATATCATGATGAGATGATGATGATGATGATGATGATGATATCATGATGAGATGATGATGATGATTTCATGATGAGATGATGATGATGATATCATGATGATGATGATGATATCATGATGATGATGATGATATCATGATGAGATTATGATGATGATGATATCATGATGGGATGATGATGATGATGATGATGATATCATGATGAGATGATGATGATGATTTCATGATGAGATGATGATGATGATGATGATGATATCATGATGATGATGATGATATCATGATGAGATTATGATGATGTCATGATGAGATGATGATGATGATATGATGAAATGATGAGATGATAATGATGATGATGAGATGATGATGAGATGATGATGATGATATCATGATGAGATTATGACGATGATGATATCATGATGATGATGATGATGATGATCAGATGATGATGATATACTGATGAGATGATGATGAGATGATGATGATATACTGATGAGATGATGATGAGATGATGATGATGATATCATGATGAGATTATGACGATGATGATATCATGATGAGATGATGATGATGATAATGATATCATGATGAGATGATGATGATGATACCACAATGAGATGATGATGAAGATACCACGATGAGATGATGATGATATCATGATGAGAAGATGATGATACCACAATGAGATGATGATGAAGATACCACGATGAGATGATGATTATATCATGATGAGATGTTGATGATGATGATATCATGATGAGATGATGATGATATCATGATGAGATTATGATGATAATGATGTCATGATGAGATGATGATGATGATGATGATATCATGATATGATGATGATGATATCATGATGAAATTATGAGTTGATAATGGTGATGATGATATCATGATGAGATGATGATGGTGATGATATCATGATTAAATGATGATGATGATATCATGATGAGATGATGATGAGATGATGATGATATCATGATGAGATGATGATTATATCATGATGATGATATCATGATGACATGATGATGATAATGATGATATCATGATGAGATGATGATGATAATGATGATGATATACTGATGAGATGATGATGATGATATACTGATGAGATGACGATGATGATGATGATGATGATGATGATGATATCATGATGAGATGATGATGATTTCATGATGAGATGATGATGATGATATCATGATGATGATGATGATCTCATGATAAGATTATGATGATGATGATATCATGATGAGATGATGATGATGATACCACAATGAGATGATGATGATGATACCACAAAGAGATGATGATGAAGATACCACGATGAGATGATGATGATGATATCATGATTAGGTGATGATGATGATATGATTATGCAATTATGATGATGATATCATGATGAGATGATGATGATGATATTGTGATGAAATGATGATGATGATATCATGATGAGATAATGATGATATCATGATGAAATGATGATGATGATGATATCATGATGAGATGATGATGATGTTGATATCATGATGAGATGATGAATATATCATGATGAGATGATGATGATGATGATGATATCATGATGAGATGATGATGATGATTTCATGATGAGATGATGATGATGATATCATGATGATGATGATGATATCATGATGATGATGATGATGATATCATGATGAGATTATGATGATGATGATATCATGATGGGATGATGATGATGATGATGATGATATCATGATGATATCATGATGATGATTTCATGATGAGATGATGATGATGATGATGATATCATGATGATGATGATGATGATATCATGATGAGATTATGATGATGTCATGATGAGATGATGATGATGATATCAAGATGAAATGATGAGATGATAATGATGATATGATGATGAGATGATGATGATGATATCATGATGAGATGATGATGAGATGATGATGATATCATGATGATGATGATGATGATGATCAGATGATGATGATATACTGATGAGATGATGATGAGATGATGATGATATACTGATGAGATGATGATGAGATGATGATAATGATATCATGATGAGATTATGATGATGATGATATCATGATGAGATGATGATGATGATAATGATATCATGATGAGATGATGATGATGACATCATGATGAAATGATATCATGATGAGATGATGATGAGAGTATGATGATATCATGATGATGATGATATCATGATGATGATGATGATGATGATGATGATGATGATGATGATGATCAGATGATGATGATGATATACTGATGAGATGATGATGAGATGATGATGATGATGATATCATGATGAGATTATGATGATGATGATATCATGATGAGATGATGATGATGATAATGATATCATGATGAGATGATGATGATGATAATGATATCATGATGAGATGATGATGATGATACCACAATGAGATGATGATGAAGATACCACGATGAGATGATGATGATGATATCATGATTAGGTGATGATGATGATATGATTATGCAATTATGATGATGATATCATGATGAGATGATGATGATGATATTGTGATGAAATGATGATGATGATATCATGATGAGATAATGATGATATCATGATGAAATGATGATGATGATGATATCATGATGAGATGATGATGATGTTGATATCATGATGAGATGATGAATATATCATGATGAGATGATGATGATGTTGATATCATGATGAGATGATGAATATATCATGATGAGATGATGATGATGATGATGATATCATGATGAGATGATGATGATGATTTCATGATGAGATGATGATGATGATATCATGATGATGATAATGATATCATGATGATGATGATGATATCATGATGATGATGATGATATCATGATGAGATTATGATGATGATGATATCATGATGGGATGATGATGATGATGATGATGATGATATCATGATGATATCATGATGATGATTTCATGATGAGATGATGATGATGATGATATCATGATGATGATGATGATATCATGATGAGATTATGATGATGTCATGATGAGATGATGATGATGATATCATGATGAAATGATGAGATGATAATGATGATGATGATATCATGATGAGATGATGATGATGATATCATGATGAGATGATGATGAGATGATGATGATATCATGATGATGATGATGATGATGATGATCAGATGATGATGATATACTGATGAGATGATGATGAGATGATGATGATATACTGATGAGATGATGATGAGATGATGATGATGATATCATGATGAGATTATGATGATGATGATATCATGATGAGATGATGATGATGATAATGATATCATGATGAGATGATGATGATGACATCATGATGAAATGATATCATGATGAGATGATGATGAGAGTATGATGATATCATGATGATGATGATATCATGATGATGATGATGATGATGATGATGATGATGATGATCAGATGATGATGATGATATACTGATGAGATGATGATGAGATGATGCTGATGATGATATCATGATGAGATTATGATGATGATGATATCATGATGAGATGATGATGATGATAATGATATCATGATGAGATGATGATGATGATACCACAATGAGATGATGATGAAGATACCACGATGAGATGATGATGATATCATGATTAGGTGATGATGATGATATGATTATGCAATTATGATGATGATATCATGATGAGATGATGATGATGATATTGTGATGAAATGATGATGATGATATCATGATGAGATAATGATGATATCATGATGAAATGATGATGATGATGATGATATCATGATGAGATGATGTTGATATCATGATGAGATGATGAATATATCATGATGAGATGATGATGATGATGATGATGATGATATCATGATGAGATGATGATGATGATTTCATGATGAGATGATGATGATGATATCATGATGATGATGATGATATCATGATGATGATGATGATATCATGATGAGATTATGATGATGATGATATCATGATGGGATGATGATGATGATGATGATGATGATGATATCATGATGAGATGATGATGATGATTTCATGATGAGATGATGATGATGATGATGATGATATCATGATGATGATGATGATATCATGATGAGATTATGATGATGTCATGATGAGATGATGATGATGATATGATGAAATGATGAGATGATAATGATGATGATGAGATGATGATGAGATGATGATGATGATATCATGATGAGATTATGACGATGATGATATAATGATGATGATGATGATGATGATCAGATGATGATGATATACTGATGAGATGATGATGAGATGATGATGATATACTGATGAGATGATGATGAGATGATGATGATGATATCATGATGAGATTATGACGATGATGATATCATGATGAGATGATGATGATGATAATGATATCATGATGAGATGATGATGATGATACCACAATGAGATGATGATGAAGATACCACGATGAGATGATGATGATATCATGATGAGAAGATGATGATACCACAATGAGATGATGATGAAGATACCACGATGAGATGATGATTATATCATGATGAGATGTTGATGATGATGATATCATGATGAGATGATGATGATATCATGATGAGATTATGATGATAATGATGTCATGATGAGATGATGATGATGATGATATCATGATATGATGATGATGATATCATGATGAAATTATGAGTTGATAATGGTGATGATGATATCATGATGAGATGATGATGGTGATGATATCATGATTAAATGATGATGATGATATCATGATGAGATGATGATGATATCATGATGAGATGATGATTATATCATGATGATGATATCATGATGACATGATGATGATAATGATGATATCATGATGAGATGATGATGATAATGATGATGATATACTGATGAGATGATGACGATGATATACTGATGAGATGACGATGATGATGATGATGATGATGATGATATCATGATGAGATGATGATGATTTCATGATGAGATGATGATGATGATATCATGATGATGTTGATGATCTCATGATAAGATTATGATGATGATGATATCATGATGAGATGATGATGATGATATCATGATGAGATGATGATAATGATTTCATGATGAGATGATGATGATGATGATGATATCATGATGATGATGATGATATCATGATGATGATGATGATATCATGATGAGATGATGATGGTGATGATATCATGATGAAATGATGATGATGATATCATGATGAGATGATGATGAGATGATGATGATATCATGATGAGATGATGATTATATCATGATGATATCATGATGACATGATGATGATAATGATGATATCATGATGAGATGATGATGATAATGAAGATGATATACTGATGAGATGATGATGATGATGATGATGATGATGATGATGATATACTGATGAGATGATGATGATGATGATGATATCATGATGAGATTATGATGATGATGATATCATGATGAGATGATGATGATGATATCATGATGAGATGATGATGATGATGATGATGGTGGTGATGATGATGATATCATGATGAGATGATGATGATTTCATGATGAGATGATGATGATGATAATCTCATGATAAGATTATGATGATGATGATATCACGATTTCATGATGATGATGATATCATGATGAGATGATGATGATTTCATGATGAGATGATGATGATGATAATCTCATGATAAGATTATGATGATGATGATATCATGATTTCATGATGATGATGATATCATGATGAGATGATGATAATGATTTCATGATGAGATGATGATGATGATGATGATATCATGATGATGATGATGATATCATGATGATGATGATGATATCATGATGATGATGATGATATCATGATGATGATGATGATATCATGATGAGATTATGATGATGATGATGTCATGATGAGATTATGATGATGATGATATCATGATGAGATGATGATGATGATATCATGATGAAATGATGAGATGATAATGATGACATCATGATGAAATGATATCATGATGAGATGATGATGAGAGTATGATGATATCATGATGATGATGATATCATGATGATATCATGATGATGATGATGATATCATGATGATGATGATGATGATGATGATGATGATGATGATGATCAGATGATGATGATGATATACTGATGAGATGATGATGAGATGATGATGATGATGATGATGATATCATGATGAGATTATGATGATGATGATATCATGATGAGATGATGATGATGATAATGATATCATGATGAGATGATGATGATGATACCACAATGAGATGATGATGAAGATACCACGATGAGATGATGATGATGATATCATGATTAGGTGATGATGATGATATGACTATGCAATTATGATGATGATATCATGATGAGATGATGATGATGATATTGTGATGAAATGATGATGATGATATCATGATGAGATAATGATGATATCATGATGAAATGATGATGATGATATCATGATGAGATGATGATGATATCATGATGAGATGATGATGATGATGATATCATGATGATGATGATGATATCATGATGAGATTATGATGATGATGTCATGATGATATGATGATGATGATATCATGATGAAATGATGAGATGATAATGATGATAATGATATCATGATGATGATGATGATGATGATATAATGATGAGATGATGATGAGATGATGATGATGATGATATCATGATGAGATTATGATGATGATGATATCATGATGAGATTATGATGATGATGATATCATGATGAGATGATGATAATAATGATATTATGATGAGATGATGATGATGATACCACAATGAGATGATGATGATGATATCATGATGAGAAGATGATGATACCACAGTGAGATGATGATGAAGATACCACGATGAGATGATGATGATATCATGATGAGATGTTGATGATGATGATATCATGATGAGATGATGATGATATCATGATGAGATTATGATGATAATGATGTCATGATGAGATGATGATGATGATGATGTCATGATGAGATGATGATGATGATGATGATGATGATGATGATGATGATGATATCATTATAAGATGATGATGATGATGATGATGATGATGATGATGATATCATTATAAGATGATGATGATATCATGATGAAATGATGAGTTGATAATGATATCATGATTAGGTGATGATGATGATATGATTATCCAATTATGATGATGATATCATGATGAGATGATGATATTGTGATGAAATGATGATGATATCATGATGAGATAATGATGATATCATGATGAAATGATGATGATATCATGATGATGAAGATGATCTCATGATAAGATTATGATGATGATGATATCATGATGAGATGATGATGATGATATCATGATGAGATGATGATAAGGATTTCATGATGAGATGATGATGATGATGATGATATCATGATGATGATGATGATGATATCATGATGAGATTATGATGATGATGATGATATCATGATGAGATGATGTTGATATCATGATGATGTTGATATCATGATAAGATGATGATGATGATGATATCAAGATGATGTTGATATCATGATGATGTTGATAACATGATAAGATGATGATGATGATATCATGATGATATGATGATGATGATATCATGATGAGATGATGATGAAGATATCATGATGAGATTATGATGATGATGATGATGATATCATGATGAGATGATGATGATGATACCACAATGAGATGATGATGAAGATACCACAATGAGATGATGATGATGATATCATGATGAGAAGATGATGATACCACAGTGAGATGATGAAGATACCACGATGAGAGGATGATGATATCATGATGAGATGTTGATGATGATGATATCATGATGAGATGTTGATGATGATGATATCATGATGAGATGATGATGATATCATGATGAGATTATGATGATAATGATGTCATGATGAGATGATGATGATGATGATGATGATGATATCATTATAAGATGATGATGATATCATGATGAAATGATGAGTTGATAATGATGATGATGATGATATCATGATGAGATGATGATGATATCATGATGAGATTATGATGATAATGATGTCATGATGAGATGATGATGATGATGATGATGATATCATTATAAGATGATAATGATATCATGATGAAATGATGAGTTGATAATGATGATGATGATGATATCATGATGAGATGATGATGGTGATAATATCATGATGAAATGATGATGATGATATCATGATGAGATGATGATGAGATGATGATGATATCATGATGATGATATCATGATGAGATGATGATGATGATGATGATGATATCATGATGAGATGATGATGATAATGATGATGATGATGATGATGATCAGATGATGATGATGATATACTGATGAGATGATGATGATGATGATGATGATGATGATGATATACTGATGAGATGATGATGATGATGATGATAATGATATCATGATGAGATGATGATGATGATACCACAAGGAGAAGATGATGAAGATACCACAATGAGATGATGATATCATGATGAGAAGATGATGATACCACAATGAGATGATGATGAAGATACCACGATGAGATGATGATGATATCATGATGAGATGTTGATGATGATGATATCATGATGAGATTATGATGATAATGATGTCATGATGAGATGATGATATCATGATGAGATTATGATGATAATGATGTCATGATGAGATGATGATGATGATATCATGATGAGATTATGATGATAATGATGTCATGATGAGATGATGATGATGATATCATTATAAAATGATGATGATATCATGATTAAATGATGAGTTGATAATGATGAAGATGATATCATGATGAGATGATGATGGTGATGATATCATGATGAAATGATGATGATGATATCATGATGAGATGATGATGAGATGATGATGATGATATCATGAGGATGATATCATGATGAGATGATGATGATAATGATGATGATATCATGATGATGTTGATATCATGATGATGTTGATATCATGATGATGTTGATATCATGATAAGATGATGATGATGATATCATGATGAGATGATGATGATATCATGATGAGATGATGATGATATCATGATGAGATGATGATGATGATGATGATGATATCATGATGAGATGATGATGATATCATGATGAGATGACGATGATGATGAAGATATCATGATGAGATGATGATGATGATATCATGAGATGTTGATTATATCACGATTAGATGATGATGATGATGATGATGATGATGATATCATGATGAGATGATAATGATAATAATGATATCATGATGAGATGATGATGATGACATCATGATGAAATGATGATGATGATGATGATGATGATGATGATAATATCATGATGAGATGATGATGATATCATGATGAAATGATGATGATATCATGATGATGATGATATCATGATGAGATGTTTATGATGATGATGATGATGATGATGATCAGATGATGATGATGATATAATGATGAGATGATGATAAGATGATGATGATGATGTTGATGATATCATGATGAGATTATGATGATGATGATATCATGCTGAAATGATGATGATATCATGATGAGATGAAGATGATGATGATATCATGATGAGATGTAGATGATGATGATATCATGATCAGATGATGATGATGATATCATGATGAGATAATAATGATGATATAATGATAAGATGATGATACCACAATGAGATGATGATGAAGATACCATGATGAGATGATGATGATATCATGATGAGATGTTGATGATGATGATATCATGATGAGATGATGATGATATCATGATGAGATTATGATGATAATGATGTCATGATGAGATGATGATGATGATGTCATGATGAGATGATGATGATGATGATGATATTATGATGAGATAATAATGATGATGTCATGATGAGATGATGATGATGATGATGATGATGATGATGATGATGATGATATCATTATAAGATGATGATGATGATGATGATGATGATGATGATGATATCATTATAAGATGATGATGATATCATGATGAAATGATGAGTTGATAATGATATCATGATTAGGTGATGATGATGATATGATTATCCAATTATGATGATGATATCATGATGAGATGATGATATTGTGATGAAATGATGATGATATCATGATGAGATAATGATGATATCATGATGAAATGATGATGATGATATCATGATGATGAAGATGATCTCATGATAAGATTATGATGATGATGATATCATGATGAGATGATGATGATGATATCATGATGAGATGATGATAAGGATTTCATGATGAGATGATGATGATGATGATGATATCATGATGATGATGATGATGATATCATGATGAGATTATGATGATGATGATGATATCATGATGAGATGATGTTGATATCATGATGATGTTGATATCATGATAAGATGATGATGATGATGATATCAAGATGATGTTGATATCATGATGATGTTGATATCATGATAAGATGATGATGATGATATCATGATGATATGATGATGATGATATCATGATGAGATGATGATGAAGATATCATGATGAGATTATGATGATGATGATGATGATATCATGATGAGATGATGATGATGATACCACAATGAGATGATGATGAAGATACCACAATGAGATGATGATGATGATATCATGATGAGAAGATGATGATACCACAGTGAGATGATGAAGATACCACGATGAGAGGATGATGATATCATGATGAGATGTTGATGATGATGATATCATGATGAGATGTTGATGATGATGATATCATGATGAGATGATGATGATATCATGATGAGATTATGATGATAATGATGTCATGATGAGATGATGATGATGATGATGATGATGATGATGATATCATTATAAGATGATGATGATATCATGATGAAATGATGAGTTGATAATGATGATGATGATGATATCATGATGAGATGATGATGATATCATGATGAGATTATGATGATAATGATGTCATGATGAGATGATGATGATGATGATGATGATATCATTATAAGATGATAATGATATCATGATGAAATGATGAGTTGATAATGATGATGATGATGATATCATGATGAGATGATGATGGTGATAATATCATGATGAAATGATGATGATGATATCATGATGAGATGATGATGAGATGATGATGATATCATGATGATGATATCATGATGAGATGATGATGATGATGATGATGATATCATGATGAGATGATGATGATAATGATGATGATGATGATGATGATCAGATGATGATGATGATATACTGATGAGATGATGATGATGATGATGATGATGATGATGATATACTGATGAGATGATGATGATGATGATGATGATGATAATGATATCATGATGAGATGATGATGATGATACCACAAGGAGAAGATGATGAAGATACCACAATGAGATGATGATATCATGATGAGAAGATGATGATACCACAATGAGATGATGATGAAGATACCACGATGAGATGATGATGATATCATGATGAGATGTTGATGATGATGATATCATGATGAGATTATGATGATAATGATGTCATGATGAGATGATGATATCATGATGAGATTATGATGATAATGATGTCATGATGAGATGATGATGATGATATCATGATGAGATTATGATGATAATGATGTCATGATGAGATGATGATGATGATATCATTATAAAATGATGATGATATCATGATTAAATGATGAGTTGATAATGATGAAGATGATATCATGATGAGATGATGATGGTGATGATATCATGATGAAATGATGATGATGATATCATGATGAGATGATGATGAGATGATGATGATGATATCATGAGGATGATATCATGATGAGATGATGATGATAATGATGATGATATCATGATGATGTTGATATCATGATGATGTTGATATCATGATGATGTTGATATCATGATAAGATGATGATGATGATATCATGATGAGATGATGATGATATCATGATGAGATGATGATGATATCATGATGAGATGATGATGATGATGATGATGATATCATGATGAGATGATGATGATATCATGATGAGATGACGATGATGATGAAGATATCATGATGAGATGATGATGATGATATCATGAGATGTTGATTATATCACGATTAGATGATGATGATGATGATGATGATGATGATATCATGATGAGATGATAATGATAATAATGATATCATGATGAGATGATGATGATGACATCATGATGAAATGATGATGATGATGATGATGATGATGATGATAATATCATGATGAGATGATGATGATATCATGATGAAATGATGATGATATCATGATGAAATGATGATGATATCATGATGATGATGATATCATGATGAGATGTTTATGATGATGATGATGATGATGATGATCAGATGATGATGATGATATAATGATGAGATGATGATAAGATGATGATGATGATGTTGATGATATCATGATGAGATTATGATGATGATGATATCATGCTGAAATGATGATGATATCATGATGAGATGAAGATGATGATGATATCATGATGAGATGTAGATGATGATGATATCATGATCAGATGATGATGATGATATCATGATGAGATAATAATGATGATATAATGATAAGATGATGATACCACAATGAGATGATGATGAAGATACCATGATGAGATGATGATGATATCATGATGAGATGTTGATGATGATGATATCATGATGAGATGATGATGATATCATGATGAGATTATGATGATAATGATGTCATGATGAGATGATGATGATGATGTCATGATGAGATGATGATGATGATGATGATATTATGATGAGATAATAATGATGATATCATGATGAGATTATGATGATAATGATGTCATGATGAGATGATGATGATGATGATGATCTCATGATAAGATTATGATGATGATGATATCATGATGAGATGATGATGATGATATCATGATGAGATGATGATAAGGATTTCATGATGAGATGATGATGATGATGATGATGATATCATGATGATGATGATGATATCATGATGAGATTATGATGATGATGATGATGATATCATGATGAGATTATGATGATGATGATGATGATATCATGATGAGATGATGATGATGATACCACAATGAGATGATGATGAAGATACCACAATAAGATGATGATGATGATATCATGATGAGATGTTGATGATGATGATATCATGATGAGATGATGATGATATCATGATGAGATTATGATGATAATGATGTCATGATGAGATGATGATGATGATGATGATGATGATGATGATGATGATGATGATATCATTATAAGATGATGATGATATCATGATGAAATGATGAGTTGATAATGATGATGATGATGATATCATGATGAGATGATGATGATATCATGATGAGATTATGATGATAATGATGTCATGATGAGATGATGATGATGATGATGATGATATCATTATAAGATGATGATGATATCATGATGAAATGATGAGTTGATAATGATGATGATGATGATATCATGATGAGATGATGATGGTGATAATATCATGATGAAATGATGATGATGATATCATGATGAGATGATGATGAGATGATGATGATATCATGATGATGATATCATGATGATGATATCATGATGAGATGATGATGATGATGATGATGATGATATCATGATGAGATGATGATGATAATGATGATGATGATGATGATGATGATGATCAGATGATGATGATGATATACTGATGAGATGATGATGATGATGATGATGATGATATACTGATGAGATGATGATGATGATGATGATGATGATGATAATGATATCATGATGAGATGATGATGATGATACCACAAGGAGATGATGATGAAGATACCACAATGAGATGATGATATCATGATGAGAAGATGATGATACCACAATGAGATGATGATGAAGATACCACGATGAGATGATGATGATATCATGATGAGATGTTGATGATGATGATATCATGATGAGATTATGATGATAATGATGTCATGATGAGATGATGATATCATGATGAGATTATGATGATAATGATGTCATGATGAGATGATGATGATATCATGATGAGATTATGATGATAATGATGTCATGATGAGATGATGATGATGATATCATTATAAAATGATGATGATATCATGATTAAATGATGAGTTGATAATGATGAAGATGATATCATGATGAGATGATGATGGTGATGATATCATGATGAAATGATGATGATGATATCATGATGAGATGATGATGAGATGATGATGATGATATCATGAGGATGATATCATGATGAGATGATGATGATAATGATGATGATATCATGATGATGTTGATATCATGATGATGTTGATATCATGATGATGTTGATATCATGATGAGATGATGATGATATCATGATGAGATGATGATGATATCATGATGAGATGATGATGATATCATGATGAGATGATGATGATATCATGATGAGATGATGATGATATCATGATGAGATGATGATGATGATGATGATATCATGATGAGATGATGATGATATCATGATGAGATGACGATGATGATGAAGATATCATGATGAGATGATGATGATGATATCATGAGATGTTGATTATATCACGATTAGATGATGATGATGATGATGATGATGATATCATAATGAGATGATAATGATAATAATGATATCATGATGAGATGATGATGATGACATCATGATGAAATGATGATGATGATGATGATGATGATGATGATAATATCATGATGAGATGATGATGATATCATGATGATGATGATATCATAATGATGATGATATCATGATGAGATGTTGATGATGATGATGATGATGATGATCAGATGATGATGATGATATAATGATGAGATGATGATAAGATGATGATGATGATGTTGATGATATCATGATGAGATTATGATGATGATGATATCATGCTGAAATGATGATGATATCATGATGAGATGAAGATGATGATGATATCATGATGAGATGTAGATGATGATGATATCATGATCAGATGATGATGATGATATCATGATGAGATAATAATGATGATATAATGATAAGATGATGATACCACAATGAGATGATGATGAAGATACCATGATGAGATGATGATGATATCATGATGAGATGTTGATGATGATGATATCATGATGAGATGATGATGATATCATGATGAGATTATGATGATAATGATGTCATGATGAGATGATGATGATGATGATGATATTATGATGAGATAATAATGATGATATCATGATGAGATTATGATGATAATGATGTCATGATGAGATGATGATGATGATGATGATATTATGATGAGATGTTGATGATGATGATATCATGATGAGATGATGATGATATCATGATGAGAATTTGATGATAATGATGTCATGATGAGATGATGATGATGATATCATGATTAGATGATGATGATGATATCATGATGAAATGATGATGATATCATGATGAAATGATGATGATATCATGATGATGATGATATCATGATGAGATGTTTATGATGATGATGATGATGATGATGATGATGATGATCAGATGATGATGATGATATAATGATGAGATGATGATGTTGATGATATCATGATGAGATTATGATGATGATGATATCATGATGAGATGATGATGATGATGATATCATGATGAAATGATGATGATATCATGATGATGATGATATCATGATGAGATGTTTATGATGATGATGATGATGATGATGATGATCAGATGATGATGATGATATAATGATGAGATGATGATGATGATGATGTTGATGATATAATGATGAGATGATGATGATGATGATGTTGATGATATCATGATGAGATTATGATGTTGATGATATCATGATGAGATTATGATGATGATGATATCATGATGAGATGATGATGATGATGATATCATGATGAGATGAAGATGATGATGATATCATGATGAGATGATGATGATGATATCATGATCAGATGATGATGATACCACAATGAGATGATGATGAAGATACCATGATGAGATGTTTATGATGATGATGATGATGATCAGATGATGATGATGATGATATAATGATGAGATGATGATAAGATGATGATGTTGATGATATCATGATGAGATGTTGATGATGATGATATCATGATGAGATGATGATGATATCATGATGAGATTATGATGATAATGATGTCATGATGAGATGATGATGATGATGATGTCATGATGAGATAATAATGATGATATAATGATGAGATGATGATGATACCACAATGAGATGATGATGAAGATACCATGATGAGATGTTTATGATGATGATGATGATGATGATGATGATATAATGATGAGATGATGATAAGATGATGATGATGATGTTGATGATATCATGATGAGATTATGATGATGATGATATCATGATGAGATGATGATGATGATGATATCATGATGAGATGAAGATGATGATATCATGATGAGATGAAGATGATGATGATATCATGATGAGATGAAGATGATGATATCATGATCAGATGATGATGATGATATCATGATGAGATAATAATGATGATATAATGATGAGATGATGATACCACAATGAGATGATGATGAAGATACCATGATTAGATGATGATATCATGATGAGATGTTGATGATGATGATATCATGATGAGATGATGATGATATCATGATGAGATTATGATGATAATGATGTCATGATGAGATGATGATGATGATGATATCATGATGAGATAATAATGATGATATAATGATGAGATGATTATGATACCACAATGAGATGATGATGAAGATACCATGATGAGATGATGATGATATCATGCTGAGATGTTGATGATGATGATATCATGATGAGATGATGATGATATCATGATGAGATTATGATGATAATGATGTCATGATGAGATGATGATGATGATGATGATGATGATATCATGATTAGATGATGATGGTGATGATATCATGATGAAATGATGATGATGATATCATGATGAGATGATGATGAGATGATGATGATATCATGATGATGATATCATGATGAGATGATGATGATAATGATGATGATGATGATGATGATGATGATAATGATGAGGATGATGATATCATGATGAGATGATGATGATGATGATGATGATGATGATGATGATGATGATGATATACTGATGAGATGATGATGATGATGATGATGATGATGATGATGATGATGATGATATACTGATGAGATGATGATGATGATGATATCATGATGAGATTATGATGATGATGATATCATGATGAGATGATGATGATGATATCATGATGAGATGATGATGATGATAATGATATCATGATGAGATGATGATGATGATGGTACCACAATGAGATGATGATGAAGATACCACAATGAGATGATGATGATGATATCATGATGAGAAGATGATGATACCACAATGAGATTATGATGATGATGATGATATCATGATGAGATGATGATGATATCATGATGATGTTGATATCATGATAAGATGATGATGATGATGATATCAAGATGATGTTGATATCATGATGATGTTGATATCATGATAAGATGATGATGATGATATCATGATGATATGATGATGATGATATCATGATGAGATGATGATGAAGATATCATGATGAGATTATGATGATGATGATGATGATATCATGATTAGATGATGATGATGATAATGATATCATGATGAGATGATGATGATGATACCACAATGAGATGATGATGAAGATACCACAATGAGATGATGATGATGATATCATGATGAGAAGATGATGATACCACAGTGAGATGATGATGAAGATACCATGATGAGATGATGATGATATCATGATGAGATGTTGATGATGATGATATCATGATGAGATGATGATGATGATGATATCATGATGAGATGATGATGATATCATGATGAGATGATGATGATATCATGATGAGATGATGATGATAATGATGTCATGATGAGATGATGATGATGATGATATCATTATAAGATGATGATGATATCATGATGAAATGATGAGTTGATAATGATGATGATGATGATATCATGATGAGATGATGATGGTGATAATATCATGATGAAATGATGATGATGATCTCATGATGAGATGATGATGAGATGATGATGAGATGATGATGATATCATGATGATGATATCATGATGAGATGATGATGATGATGATGATGATGATGATGATATCATGATGAGATGATGATGATAATGATGATGATGATGATGATCAGATGATGATGATGATGATATACTGATGAGATGATGATGATGATATACTGTTGAGATGATGATGATGATGATGATGATGATATACTGATGAGATGATGATGATGATGATGATGATGATAATGATATCATGATGAGATGATGATGATGATACCACAAGGAGATGATGATGAAGATACCACAATGAGATGATGATATCATGATGAGAAGATGATGATACCACAATGAGATGATGATGAAGATACCACGATGAGATGATGATGATATCATGATGAGATGTTGATGATGATGATATCATGATGAGATTATGATGATAATGATGTCATGATGAGATGATGATATCATGATGAGATTATGATGATAATGATGTCATGATGGGATGATGATGATGATATCATTATAAGATGATGATGATATCATGATGAAATGATGAGTTGATAATGATGAAGATGATATCATGATGAGATGATGATGATGATGATATCATGATGAGATTATGATGATAATGATGTCATGATGAGATGATGATGATGATATCATTATAAAATGATGATGATATCATGATGAAATGATGAGTTGATAATGATGAAGATGATATCATGATGAGATGATGATGGTGATGATATCATGATGAAATGATGATGATGATATCATGATGAGATGATGATGAGATGATGATGATGATATCATGAGGATGATATCATGATGAGATGATGATGATAATGATGATGATATCATGATGATGTTGATATCATGATGATGTTGATATCATGATAAGATGATGATGATGATATCATGATGAGATGATGATGATGATATCATGATGAGATGATGATGAGATGATGATGATGATATCATGAGGATGATATCATGATGAGATGATGATGATAATGATGATGATATCATGATGATGTTGATATCATGATGATGTTGATATCATGATGATGTTGATATCATGATGATGTTGATATCATGATAAGATGATGATGATGATATCATGATGAGATGATGATGATGATATCATGATGAGATGATGATGATGATGATGATATCATGATGAGATGATGATGATGATGAAGATATCATGATGAGATGATGATGATGATATCATGAGATGTTGATTATATCACGATTAGATGATGATGATGATGATGATGATAATGATGATATCATGATGAGATGATAATGATAATAATGATATCATGATGAGATGATGATGATGACATCATGATGAAATGATGATGATGATGATGATGATGATGATGATGATGATGATAATATCATGATGAGATGATGATTATATCATGATGACGATGATATCATGATGATGATGATATCATGATGAGATGTTGATGATGATGATGATGATGATGATGATGATGATGATGATATCATGATGAGATGATAATGATAATAATGATATCATGATGAGATGATGATGATGACATCATGATGAAATGATGATGATGATGATAATGATAATATCACGATGAGATGATGATGGTGATGATATCATGATGAAATGATGATGATGATATCATGATGAGATGATGATGAGATGATGATGATGATATCATGAGGATGATATCATGATGAGATGATGATGATAATGATGATGATATCATGATGATGTTGATATCATGATGATGTTGATATCATGATGATGTTGATATCATGATAAGATGATGATGATGATATCATGATGAGATGATGATGAGATGATGATGATATCATGAGGATGATATCATGATGAGATGATGATGATAATGATGATGATATCATGATGATGTTGATATCATGATGATGTTGATATCATGATAAGATGATGATGATGATATCATGATGAGATGATGATGATGATATCATGATGAGATGATGATGATGATGATGATATCATGATGAGATGATGATGATGATGAAGATATCATGATGAGATGATGATGATGATATCATGAGATGTTGATTATATCACGATTAGATGATGATGATGATGATGATAATGATGATATCATGATGAGATAATAATGATAATAATGATATCATGATGAGATGATGATGATGACATCATGATGAAATGATGATGATGATGATGATGATGATGATAATATCATGATGAGATGATGATGATATCATGATGATGATGATATCATGATGATGATGATATCATGATGAGATGTTGATGATGATGATGATGATGATGATGATGATATCATGATGAGATGATAATGATAATAATGATATCATGATGAGATGATGATGATGACATCATGATGAAATGATGATGATGATGATGATGATGATGATGATGATGATAATATCATGATGAGATGATGATGATATCATGATGATGATGATATCATGATGATGATGATATCATGATGAGATGTTGATGATGATGATGATGATCAGATGATGATGATGATATAATGATGAGATGATGATAAGATGATGATGATGATGTTGATGATATCATGATGAGATTATGATGATGATGATATCATGCTGAAATGATGATGATATCATAATGAGATGAAGATGATGATGATATCATGATGAGATGAAGATGATGATGATATCATGATCAGATGATGATGATGATATCATGATGAGATAATAATGATGATATAATGATAAAATGATGATACCACAATGAGATGATGATGAAGATACCATGATGAGATGATGATGATATCATGATGAGATGTTGATGATGATGATATCATGATGAGATGATGATGATATCATGATGAGATTATGATGATAATGATGTCATGATGAGATGATGATGATGATGATATTATGATGAGATAATAATGATGATATAATGATGATACCACAATGAGATGATGATGAAGATACCATGATGAGATGATGATGATATCATGCTGAGATGTTGATGATGATGATATCATGATGAGATGATGATGATATCATGATGAGATGATGATGATATCATGATGAGATTATGATGATAATGATGTCATGATGAGATGATGATGATGATATTATGATGAGATAATAATGATGATATAATGATGATACCACAATGAGATGATGATGAAGATACCATGATGAGATGATGATGATATCATGCTGAGATGTTGATGATGATGATATCATGATGAGATGATGATGATATCATGATGAGAATTTGATGATAATGATGTCATGATGAGATGATGATGATGATATCATGATTAGATGATGATGGTGATATCATGATGAAATGATGAGTTGATGATGATAATGATATCATGATGAGATGATGATGA
>CM069858.1:67859095-67874095 GCA_036172795.1 Pelodytes ibericus | reverse complement strand
ATGATGTTTATGATGATGATGATGTTTATGATGATGATGATGATGATGATGATAATCAGATGATGATGATGATGATATAATGAGGAGATGATGATGAGATGATGATGATGATATGATGAGATTATGATGATGATATCATGATGAGATAATAATGATGATATCATGATGAGATGATGATGAAGATACCACGATGAGATGATGATGATATCATGATGAGATGATGATGATATCATGATGAGATGATGATGATAATGATGTCATGATGAGATGATGATGATATCATGATTAGATGATGATGATATCATGATTAGATGATGATGATATCATGATGAACTGATGAGTTGATAATGATGATGATGATGATATCATGATGAACTGATGAGTTGATAATGATGATGATGATATCATGATGAGATGATGATGATGATGATGATATCATGATGAAATGATGATGATGATGATGATGATATCATGATGATATCATGATGAGATGATGATGATATGATGATGATATCACGATGAGATGATGATGATGATGATGATGAGATGATGATGATGATATAATGATGAGATGATGATGAGATGATATCATGATGAGATTATGATGATGATGATATAATGTTGAGATGATGATGATGATGATGATGATGATGATGATCAGATGATGATGATCAGATGATATCATGATGATGATGATTATGATCAGATGATGATGATGATTATGATCAGATGATGATGATGATGATGATGATGATCAGATGATATCATGTTGAGATGATGATGATCAGATGATGATGATGATGATGATCAGATGATGATGATGATATCATGATGAGATGATGATGATGATATCATGATGATATGATGATGATGATATCATGATGATATGATGATGATGAATATACCACGATGAGATGATGATGATTAGGATGATGATATCATGATTAGGTGATGATGATGATATGATTATGGGATTATGATGATATGATTATGCGATTATGATGATGATATCATGATGAGATGATGATGATGATGATATTGTGATGAAATGATGATGATGATATCATGATGAGATGATGATAATGATGATATCATGATGAAATGATGATGATGATATCATGATGAGATGATGATGATATCATGATGAGATTATAATGATGATGAAGAGTATGATATCATGATGAGATGATGATGATGATATCAAGATGATGGTGATATCATGATGAGATGATGATATAATGATGAGATGATGATGATATCTTGATGAGATGATGATGATATCATGATGAGATGGTGATATCATGATGAGATGATGATGATGAGATGATGATGATATCATGATGAGATGTGATGAAGATATAATGATGAGATGATGATGATGATTATGATATCATGATGAGATGATGATGATGGTGATGATGATGATGATGATGATGATGATATCATGATGAGATGATGATGATGATTTCATGATGAGATGATGATGATGATATCATGATGATGATGATGATGATCTCATGATGAGATTATGATGATGATGATATCATGATGAGATGATGATGATGATATCATGATGAGATGATGATAATGATTTCATGATGAGATGATGATGATGATGATGATATCATGATGATGATGATATCATGATGAGATTATGATGATGATGTCATGATGAGATGATGATGATGATGATATCATGATGAAATGATGAGATGATAATGATGATCATGATATCATGATGAGATGATGATGATGATGACATCATGATGAAATGATATCATGATGAGATGATGATGAGAGTATGATGATATCATGATGATGATCAGATGATGATGATGATGATATACTGATGAGATGATGATGAGATGATGATGATGATGATATACTGATGAGATGATGATGATATCATGATGATGATGATGATGATGATATCATGATGAGATTATGATGATGATGATATCATGATGAGATGATGATGATGATATCATGATGAGATGATGATGATGATAATGATATCATGATGAGATGATGATGATGATGATACCACAATGAGATGATGATGAAGATACCACGATGAGATGATGATGATGATATCATGATTAGGTGATGATGATGATATGATTATGCAATTATGATGATGATATCATGATGAGATGATGATGATGATATTTTGATGAAATGATGATGATGATATCATGATGAGATTATGATGATAATGATGTCATGGTGAGATTATGATGATGATGATGATGATATCATTATTAGATGATGATGATATCATGATGAAATGATGAGTTGATAATGATGATGATGATGATGATATCATGATGATGATGATGATGATATCATGATGAGATAATACTGATGATATCATGATGAGATGATGATGACACCACGATAAGATAATGATGAAGATACCACGATGAGATGATGATGATGATATCATGCTGAGATTATATTGCAGATGATATCATGATAAGATTATGATGATGATGATGATATCATGATGAGATGATGATGATATCATGATGAGATGATGATGATGATATCATGATGAGATGATAATATGATGATGATGATGATGATGATGATGATGATGATGATATCACGATGAGATGTTGATGATGATGATGATGATGATATGATGAGATGATGATGATATAATGATGAGATAATGATGATAATGATGATGATATCATGATGAGATTATGATGATAATGATGATGATATCATGATGAGATTATGATGATATCATGATGAGATAATGATGATGATATCATGATGAGATTATGATGATATCATGATGAGATAATGATGAGATGATGATGACGATGATGATGATATCATGATGACGATGATGATGATATCATGAAGAGATGATGATGATATGATGATGAGATGATAATGACGATGATGATGATGATGAGGATGATATCATGATGAGATGTTGCTATTGATGATGATATCATGATTAGATGATGATGATGATGATGATATAATGATGAGATGATGATGATGATGAAGATGATATGATGAGATGTTGATTATGATGAGGAGATTATGATGATGATATCATGATGAGATGATGAAGATGATATCATGATGAGATGATGATAATGACATCATGATGAGATGATGATGATATCATGATGAGATGATGATGATATCATGATGAGATGATGATGATATCATGATGAGATGATGATGATATCATGATGAGATGATGATGATGATATCATGATGAGATGAGGATGATGATATCATGATGAGATGATGATGATGATATCATGATGAGATGATGATGATGATATCATGATGAGATGATGATGATTATATCATGAAGAGATATTAATGATGATATCATGATGAGATGATGATGATACCACGATGAGATGATGATGAATATACCACGATGAGATGATGATGATGATCATATCATGATGAGATGATGATGATGATGCTATCATGATGAGATTATGATGATGATGATATCAAGATGAGATTATGATGATGATGATATCATGATGAGATGTTGAAGATGATGATACCACGATGAGATGATGATGAATATACCACGATGAGATGATGATGATGATCATATCATGATGAGATGATGATGATGATGCTATCATGATGAGATTATGATGATGATGATATCAAGATGAGATTATGATGATGATGATATCATGATGAGATGTTGAAGATGATGATACCACGATGAGATGATGAATATACCACGATGAGATGATGATCATATCATGATGAGATTATGATGATGATGATATCAAGATGAGATTATGATGATGATGATATCATGATGAGATGTTGAAGATGATGATACCACGATGAGATGATGAATATACCACGATGAGATGATGATCATATCATGATGAGATGATGATGATGATGCTATCATGATGAGATTATGATGATGATGATATCAAGATGAGATTATGATGATGATGATATCATGATGAGATGTTGAAGATGATGATATCATAATGAGATGATAATATCATGATTTCATGATGATTTCATGATGAGATGATGATGATATCATGATGAGATGTTGATGATGATCATGATCAGATGATGATGATTATGATGATATCATGATGAGATGATGATGATATCATGATGAGATGTTGGTGATGATGATGATAATCAGATGATGATGATATCATGAGGAGATGATGATGATGATGTCAGGATGAGATGTTTATGATGATGATGATGGTGTTCAGATGATGATGTTGATGAGATGATGAGATGATGATGAGATGTTGAGGATGATATCATGATGATGATGATATCATGATGATGATATCATGATGAGATGATGATGATATCATGATGATGTTGATATCATGATGATGTTGATATCATGATAAGATGATGATGATGATATCATGATGAAATGATGAGATGATAATGGTGATGATGATATCATGATGAGATGATGATGATGACATCATGATGAAATGATGATGATGATGATGATAATATCATAATGAGATGATGATAATATCATGATGATGATGATGATATCATGATGAGATGTTTATGATGATGATGATGTTTATGATGATGATGATGTTTATGATGATGATGATGATGATGATGATAATCAGATGATGATGATGATGATATAATGAGGAGATGATGATGAGATGATGATGATGATATGATGAGATTATGATGATGATATCATGATGAGATAATAATGATGATATCATGATGAGATGATGATGAAGATACCACGATGAGATGATGATGATATCATGATGAGATGATGATGATATCATGATGAGATGATGATGATAATGATGTCATGATGAGATGATGATGATATCATGATTAGATGATGATGATATCATGATTAGATGATGATGATATCATGATGAACTGATGAGTTGATAATGATGATGATGATGATATCATGATGAACTGATGAGTTGATAATGATGATGATGATATCATGATGAGATGATGATGATGATGATATCATGATGAAATGATGATGATGATGATGATGATATCATGATGATATCATGATGAGATGATGATGATATGATGATGATATCACGATGAGATGATGATGATGATGATGATGAGATGATGATGATGATATAATGATGAGATGATGATGAGATGATATCATGATGAGATTATGATGATGATGATATAATGTTGAGATGATGATGATGATGATGATGATGATCAGATGATGATGATCAGATGATATCATGATGATGATGATTATGATCAGATGATGATGATGATTATGATCAGATGATGATGATGATGATGATGATGATCAGATGATATCATGTTGAGATGATGATGATCAGATGATGATGATGATGATGATCAGATGATGATGATGATATCATGATGAGATGATGATGATGATATCATGATGATATGATGATGATGATATCATGATGATATGATGATGATGAATATACCACGATGAGATGATGATGATTAGGATGATGATATCATGATTAGGTGATGATGATGATATGATTATGGGATTATGATGATATGATTATGCGATTATGATGATGATATCATGATGAGATGATGATGATGATGATATTGTGATGAAATGATGATGATGATATCATGATGAGATGATGATAATGATGATATCATGATGAAATGATGATGATGATATCATGATGAGATGATGATGATATCATGATGAGATTATAATGATGATGAAGAGTATGATATCATGATGAGATGATGATGATGATATCAAGATGATGGTGATATCATGATGAGATGATGATATAATGATGAGATGATGATGATATCTTGATGAGATGATGATGATATCATGATGAGATGGTGATATCATGATGAGATGATGATGATGAGATGATGATGATATCATGATGAGATGTGATGAAGATATAATGATGAGATGATGATGATGATTATGATATCATGATGAGATGATGATGATGGTGATGATGATGATGATGATGATGATGATATCATGATGAGATGATGATGATGATTTCATGATGAGATGATGATGATGATATCATGATGATGATGATGATGATCTCATGATGAGATTATGATGATGATGATATCATGATGAGATGATGATGATGATATCATGATGAGATGATGATGATGATATCATGATGAGATGATGATAATGATTTCATGATGAGATGATGATGATGATGATGATATCATGATGATGATGATATCATGATGAGATTATGATGATGATGTCATGATGAGATGATGATGATGATGATATCATGATGAAATGATGAGATGATAATGATGATCATGATATCATGATGAGATGATGATGATGATGACATCATGATGAAATGATATCATGATGAGATGATGATGAGAGTATGATGATATCATGATGATGATCAGATGATGATGATGATGATATACTGATGAGATGATGATGAGATGATGATGATGATGATATACTGATGAGATGATGATGATATCATGATGATGATGATGATGATGATATCATGATGAGATTATGATGATGATGATATCATGATGAGATGATGATGATGATATCATGATGAGATGATGATGATGATAATGATATCATGATGAGATGATGATGATGATGATACCACAATGAGATGATGATGAAGATACCACGATGAGATGATGATGATGATATCATGATTAGGTGATGATGATGATATGATTATGCAATTATGATGATGATATCATGATGAGATGATGATGATGATATTTTGATGAAATGATGATGATGATATCATGATGAGATTATGATGATAATGATGTCATGGTGAGATTATGATGATGATGATGATGATATCATTATTAGATGATGATGATATCATGATGAAATGATGAGTTGATAATGATGATGATGATGATGATATCATGATGATGATGATGATGATATCATGATGAGATAATACTGATGATATCATGATGAGATGATGATGACACCACGATAAGATAATGATGAAGATACCACGATGAGATGATGATGATGATATCATGCTGAGATTATATTGCAGATGATATCATGATAAGATTATGATGATGATGATGATATCATGATGAGATGATGATGATATCATGATGAGATGATGATGATGATATCATGATGAGATGATAATATGATGATGATGATGATGATGATGATGATGATGATGATATCACGATGAGATGTTGATGATGATGATGATGATATGATGAGATGATGATGATATAATGATGAGATAATGATGATAATGATGATGATATCATGATGAGATTATGATGATAATGATGATGATATCATGATGAGATTATGATGATATCATGATGAGATAATGATGATGATATCATGATGAGATTATGATGATATCATGATGAGATAATGATGAGATGATGATGACGATGATGATGATATCATGATGACGATGATGATGATATCATGAAGAGATGATGATGATATGATGATGAGATGATAATGACGATGATGATGATGATGAGGATGATATCATGATGAGATGTTGCTATTGATGATGATATCATGATTAGATGATGATGATGATGATGATATAATGATGAGATGATGATGATGATGAAGATGATATGATGAGATGTTGATTATGATGAGGAGATTATGATGATGATATCATGATGAGATGATGAAGATGATATCATGATGAGATGATGATAATGACATCATGATGAGATGATGATGATATCATGATGAGATGATGATGATATCATGATGAGATGATGATGATATCATGATGAGATGATGATGATATCATGATGAGATGATGATGATGATATCATGATGAGATGAGGATGATGATATCATGATGAGATGATGATGATGATATCATGATGAGATGATGATGATGATATCATGATGAGATGATGATGATTATATCATGAAGAGATATTAATGATGATATCATGATGAGATGATGATGATACCACGATGAGATGATGATGAATATACCACGATGAGATGATGATGATGATCATATCATGATGAGATGATGATGATGATGCTATCATGATGAGATTATGATGATGATGATATCAAGATGAGATTATGATGATGATGATATCATGATGAGATGTTGAAGATGATGATACCACGATGAGATGATGATGAATATACCACGATGAGATGATGATGATGATCATATCATGATGAGATGATGATGATGATGCTATCATGATGAGATTATGATGATGATGATATCAAGATGAGATTATGATGATGATGATATCATGATGAGATGTTGAAGATGATGATACCACGATGAGATGATGAATATACCACGATGAGATGATGATCATATCATGATGAGATTATGATGATGATGATATCAAGATGAGATTATGATGATGATGATATCATGATGAGATGTTGAAGATGATGATACCACGATGAGATGATGAATATACCACGATGAGATGATGATCATATCATGATGAGATGATGATGATGATGCTATCATGATGAGATTATGATGATGATGATATCAAGATGAGATTATGATGATGATGATATCATGATGAGATGTTGAAGATGATGATATCATAATGAGATGATAATATCATGATTTCATGATGATTTCATGATGAGATGATGATGATATCATGATGAGATGTTGATGATGATCATGATCAGATGATGATGATTATGATGATATCATGATGAGATGATGATGATATCATGATGAGATGTTGGTGATGATGATGATAATCAGATGATGATGATATCATGAGGAGATGATGATGATGATGTCAGGATGAGATGTTTATGATGATGATGATGGTGTTCAGATGATGATGTTGATGAGATGATGAGATGATGATGAGATGTTGAGGATGATATCATGATGATGATGATATCATGATGATGATATCATGATGAGATGATGATGATATCATGATGATGTTGATATCATGATGATGTTGATATCATGATAAGATGATGATGATGATATCATGATGAGATGATGATGATGATATCATGATGAGATGATGATGATGATGATATCATGATGAGATGATGATGATGATGATATCATGATGATGATAATGATGATGATGATGATGATGATGATATCATGATGAGATGATGATGATGATGATGATGATGATGATGATGATGATGATGAAGATATCATGATGAGATGATGATGATATCATGAGATGTTGATTATATCACGATTAGATGATGATGATGATGATGATGATATCATGATGAGATGATAATGATGATAATGATATCATGATGAGATGATGATGATGACATCATGATGAAATGATTATGATGATGATGATGATGATGATAATATGATGAGATGATGATGATATCACGATGATGATGATATCATGATGAAATGTTTATGATGATGATGATGATGATAATGATGATGATGATCAGATGATGATGGTGATATAATGATGAGATGATGATAAGATTATGATGATGATGTTGATGATATCATGATGAGATGAAGATGATGATGATATCATGATGAGATGAAGATGATGATGATATCATGATGAGATGAAGATGATGATGATATCATGATCAGATGATGATGATGATATCATGATGAGATAATAATGATGATATAATGATAAGATGATGATACCACAATGAGATGATGATGAAGATACCATGATGAGATGATGATGATATCATGATGAGATGTTGATGATGATGATATCATGATGAGATGATGATGATATCATGATGAGATTATGATGATAATGATGTCATGATGAGATGATGATGATGATGATATTATGATGAGATAATAATGATGATATAATGATGATACCACAATGAGATGATGATGAAGATACCATGATGAGATGATGATGATATCATGCTGAGATGTTGATGATGATGATATCATGATGAGATGATGATGATATCATGATGAGATGATGATGATATCATGATGAGATTATGATGATAATGATGTCATGATGAGATGATGATGATGATATTATGATGAGATAATAATGATGATATAATGATGATACCACAATGAGATGATGATGAAGATACCATGATGAGATGATGATGATATCATGCTGAGATGTTGATGATGATGATATCATGATGAGATGATGATGATATCATGATGAGAATTTGATGATAATGATGTCATGATGAGATGATGATGATGATATCATGATTAGATGATGATGGTGATATCATGATGAAATGATGAGTTGATGATGATAATGATATCATGATGAGATGATGATGATATCATGATGAAATGATGATGATATCATGATGATGATGATATCATGATGAGATGTTTATGATGATGATGATGATGATGATCAGATGATGATGATGATGATATCATGAGGAGATGATGATGATGATGATGTTGATGATATCATGATGAGATTATGATGATGATGATATCATGAGGAGATGATGATGATGATGATGATATCATGATGAAATGATGATGATATCATGATGAGATGTTTATGATGATGATGATGATGATCAGATGATGATGATGATATAATGATGAGATGATGATGTTGATGATATCATGATGAGATTATGATGATGATGATATCATGATGAAATGATGATATCATGATGATGATGATATCATGATGAGATGTTTATGATGATGATGATGATGATGATGATCAGATGATGATGATGATATAATGATGAGATGATGATGATGATGATGTTGATGATATCATGATGAGATTATGATGATGATGATATCATGATGAGATGATGATGATGATATCATGATGAGATGAAGATGATGATGATATCATGATGAGATGATGATGATGATATCATGATCAGATGATGATGATACCACAATGAGATGATGATGAAGATACCATGATGAGATGTTTATGATGATGATGATGATCAGATGATGATGATGATGATATAATGATCAGATGATGATAAGATGATGATGTTGATGATATCATGATGAGATGTTGATGATGATGATATCATGATGAGATGATGATGATATGATGAGATGATGATGATATCATGATGAGATTATGATGATAATGATGTCATGATGAGATGATGATGATGATGATGATGATATCATGATGAGATAATAATGATGATATAATGATGAGATGATGATGATACCACAATGAGATGATGATGAAGATACCATGATGAGATGTTTATGATGATGATGATGATGATGATGATCAGATGATGATGATGATATAATGATGAGATGATGATAAGATGATGATGATGATGTTGATGATATCATGATGAGATTATGATGATGATGATATCATGATGAGATGATGATGATATCATGATGAGATGATGATGAAGATGATATCATGATGAGATGAAGATGATGATGATATCATGATGAGATGATGATGATGATATCATGATGAGATAATAATGATGATATAATGATGAGATGATGATACCACAATGAGATGATGATGAAGATACCATGATGAGATGATGATGATATCATGATGAGATGTTGATGATGATGATATCATGATGAGATGATGATGATATCATGATGAGATTATGATGATAATGATGTCATGATGAGATGATGATGATGATGATATCATGATGAGATAATAATGATGATATAATGATGAGATGATTATGATACCACAATGAGATGATGATGAAGATACCATGATGAGATGATGATGATATCATGCTGAGATGTTGATGATGATGATATCATGATGAGATGATGATGATATCATGATGAGATTATGATGATAATGATGTCATGATGAGATGATGATGATGATGATGATGATGATATCATGATTAGATGATGATGGTGATGATATCATGATGAAATGATGATGATGATATCATGATGAGATGATGATGAGATGATGATATCATGATGATGATATCATGATGAGATGATGATGATAATGATGATGATGATGATGATGATGATAATGATGATGATGATATCATGATGAGATGATGATTATAATGATGATGATGATGATGATGATGATGATGATATACTGATGAGATGATGATGATGATGATGATGATGATGATGATGATATACTGATGAGATGATGATGATGATGATATCATGATGAGATTATGATGATGATGATATCATGATGAGATGATGATGATGATGATATCATGATGAGATGATGATGATGATATCATGATGAGATGATGATGATGATAATGATATCATGATGAGATGATGATGATGATGGTACCACAATGAGATGATGATGAAGATACCACAATGAGATGATGATGATGATATCATGATGAGAAGATGATGATACCACAATGAGATTATGATGATAATGATGTCATGATGAGATGATGATGATATCATGATGAGATGTTGATGATGATGATATCATGATGAGATTATGATGATAATGATGTCATGATGAGATTAAGATGATGATATCATGATGAGATGTTGATGATGATAATGATGATAATAACATGATGAGATGATGATGATGATGATGATATCATGATGAGATGATGATGATGATGATATCATGATGAGATGATGATGATATCATGATGAGATGATGATGATGATGATGATATCATGATGAGATGATGATGATGATGATGATGATGATATCATGATGATGATATTATGATGAGATGATGATGATAATGATGATGATAACATGATGAGATGATGATGATGATATCATGATGATGATGATGATGATATCATGATGAGATGATGATGATGATGATGATGATGATGATATCATGATGATGATAAGATGAGATGATGATGATGATATCATGATGAGATGATGATGATGATGATGATGATGATGATGATGATGATGATATCATGATGATGATATGATGAGATTATGATATGATGAGATTATGATGATGATATCATGATGATGATATCATGATGATGATATCATGATGAGATGATGATGATGATAATGATGATGATGATATCATGATGAGATGATGATGATGATATCATGATGAGATGATGATGATGATGATGATGATGATGATGATGATGATGATATCATGATGAGATGATGATGATGATGATGATGATGATGATATCATGATGATGATATCATGATGAGATGATGATGATGATGATGATGATAACATGATGAGATGATGATGATGATGATATCATGATGAGATGATGATGATGATATCATGATGATGATGATGATATCATGATGAGATGATGATGATGATGATGATGATGATGATGATGATATCATGATGATGATATCATGATGAGATGATGATGATGATATCATGATGAGATGATGATGATATCATGATGAGATGATGATGATGATATCATGATGAGATGATGATGATATCATGATGAGATAATGATGATGATGATGATGATGATGATATCATGATGAGATGTTTATGATGATGATGATGATGATGATCAGATGATGATGATGATGATATCATGATGAGATGATGATGATGATGATGTTGATGATATCATGATGAGATTATGATGATGATGATATCATGAGGAGATGATGATGATGATGATGATATCATGATGAAATGATGATGATATCATGATGAGATGTTTATGATGATGATGATGATGATCAGATGATGATGATGATATAATGATGAGATGATGATGTTGATGATATCATGATGAGATTATGATGATGATGATATCATGATGAGATGATGATGATGATATCATGATGAAATGATGATGATATCATGATGATGATGATATCATGATGAGATGTTTATGATGATGATGATGATGATGATGATCAGATGATGATGATGATATAATGATGAGATGATGATGATGATGATGTTGATGATATCATGATGAGATTATGATGATGATGATATCATGATGAGATGATGATGATGATATCATGATGAGATGAAGATGATGATGATATCATGATGAGATGATGATGATGATATCATGATCAGATGATGATGATACTTCAATGAGATGATGATGAAGATACCATGATGAGATGTTTATGATGATGATGATGATCAGATGATGATGATGATGATATAATGATCAGATGATGATAAGATGATGATGTTGATGATATCATGATGAGATGTTGATGATGATGATATCATGATGAGATGATGATGATATGATGAGATGATGATGATATCATGATGAGATTATGATGATAATGATGTCATGATGAGATGATGATGATGATGATGATATCATGATGAGATAATAATGATGATATAATGATGAGATGATGATGATACCACAATGAGATGATGATGAAGATACCATGATGAGATGTTTATGATGATGATGATGATGATGATGATCAGATGATGATGATGATATAATGATGAGATGATGATAAGATGATGATGATGATGTTGATGATATCATGATGAGATTATGATGATGATGATATCATGATGAGATGATGATGATATCATGATGAGATGATGATGAAGATGATATCATGATGAGATGAAGATGATGATGATATCATGATGAGATGATGATGATGATATCATGATGAGATAATAATGATGATATAATGATGAGATGATGATACCACAATGAGATGATGATGAAGATACCATGATGAGATGATGATGATATCATGATGAGATGTTGATGATGATGATATCATGATGAGATGATGATGATATCATGATGAGATTATGATGATAATGATGTCATGATGAGATGATGATGATGATGATATCATGATGAGATAATAATGATGATATAATGATGAGATGATTATGATACCACAATGAGATGATGATGAAGATACCATGATGAGATGATGATGATATCATGCTGAGATGTTGATGATGATGATATCATGATGAGATGATGATGATATCATGATGAGATTATGATGATAATGATGTCATGATGAGATGATGAAGATGATGATGATATCATGATTAGATGATGATGGTGATGATATCATGATGAAATGATG
>CM069858.1:67836595-67856595 GCA_036172795.1 Pelodytes ibericus | reverse complement strand
ATGATGATGAGATGATGATGATGATGATGATGATATCATGATTATGATGATGATATCATGATGAGATGATGATGATGATATCATGATTAGATGATGATTATGAGATGATGATGATGATGATGATATCATGATGAGATGATGATATCACGATGAGATGATGATATCATGATGAGATGATGATGATATCATGATGAGATGATGATATCATGATGATGTTGATATCATGATGATGTTGATATCATGATAAGATGATGATGATGATATCATGATGAGATGATGATATCATGATGAGATGATGATGATGATATCCTAATGAGATGATGATGATGATATCATGATGAGATGATGATGATGATATCATGATGAGATTATGATGATGATGATATCATGATGATGATGAGATGTTGTTGAAGATATCATGATGAAATGATGAGATGATGATGAGATGTTGATGAAGATATGATGATGATGATGATGATGATGATGATGATGATATCATGATGAGATGATGATATCATGATGAGATGATGATGATATCATGATGATGTTGATATCATGATGATGTTGATATCATGATAAGATGATGATGATGATATCATGATGAGATGATGATGATGATATCATGATGAGATGATGATGATGATGATATCATGATGAGATGATGATGATGATATCATGATGAGATTATGATGATGATGATATCATGATGAAATGATGAGATGATAATGGTGATGATGATATCATGATGAGATGATGATGATGACATCATGATGAAATGATGATGATGATGATGATAATATCATAATGAGATGATGATAATATCATGATGATGATGATGATGATATCATGATGAGATGTTTATGATGATGATGATGTTTATGATGATGATGATGTTTATGATGATGATGATGATGATGATGATAATCAGATGATGATGATGATGATATAATGAGGAGATGATGATGAGATGATGATGATGATATCATGATGAGATTATGATGATGATATCATGATGAGATAATAATGATGATATCATGATGAGATGATGATGAAGATACCACGATGAGATGATGATGATATCATGATGAGATGATGATGATATCATGATGAGATGATGATGATAATGATGTCATGATGAGATGATGATGATATCATGATTAGATGATGATGATATCATGATTAGATGATGATGATATCATGATGAACTGATGAGTTGATAATGATGATGATGATGATATCATGATGAACTGATGAGTTGATAATGATGATGATGATATCATGATGAGATGATGATGATGATGATGATATCATGATGAAATGATGATGATGATGATGATGATATCATGATGATATCATGATGAGATGATGATGATATGATGATGATATCACGATGAGATGATGATGATGATGATGATGAGATGATGATGATGATATAATGATGAGATGATGATGAGATGATATCATGATGAGATTATGATGATGATGATATAATGTTGAGATGATGATGATGATGATGATGATGATGATGATCAGATGATGATGATCAGATGATATCATGATGATGATGATTATGATCAGATGATGATGATGATTATGATCAGATGATGATGATGATGATGATGATGATCAGATGATATCATGTTGAGATGATGATGATCAGATGATGATGATGATGATGATCAGATGATGATGATGATATCATGATGAGATGATGATGATGATATCATGATGATATGATGATGATGATATCATGATGATATGATGATGATGAATATACCACGATGAGATGATGATGATTAGGATGATGATATCATGATTAGGTGATGATGATGATATGATTATGGGATTATGATGATATGATTATGCGATTATGATGATGATATCATGATGAGATGATGATGATGATGATATTGTGATGAAATGATGATGATGATATCATGATGAGATGATGATAATGATGATATCATGATGAAATGATGATGATGATATCATGATGAGATGATGATGATATCATGATGAGATTATAATGATGATGAAGAGTATGATATCATGATGAGATGATGATGATGATATCAAGATGATGGTGATATCATGATGAGATGATGATATAATGATGAGATGATGATGATATCTTGATGAGATGATGATGATATCATGATGAGATGGTGATATCATGATGAGATGATGATGATGAGATGATGATGATATCATGATGAGATGTGATGAAGATATAATGATGAGATGATGATGATGATTATGATATCATGATGAGATGATGATGATGGTGATGATGATGATGATGATGATGATGATATCATGATGAGATGATGATGATGATTTCATGATGAGATGATGATGATGATATCATGATGATGATGATGATGATCTCATGATGAGATTATGATGATGATGATATCATGATGAGATGATGATGATGATATCATGATGAGATGATGATAATGATTTCATGATGAGATGATGATGATGATGATGATATCATGATGATGATGATATCATGATGAGATTATGATGATGATGTCATGATGAGATGATGATGATGATGATATCATGATGAAATGATGAGATGATAATGATGATCATGATATCATGATGAGATGATGATGATGATGACATCATGATGAAATGATATCATGATGAGATGATGATGAGAGTATGATGATATCATGATGATGATCAGATGATGATGATGATGATATACTGATGAGATGATGATGAGATGATGATGATGATGATATACTGATGAGATGATGATGATATCATGATGATGATGATGATGATAATGATATCATGATGAGATGATGATGATGATGATACCACAATGAGATGATGATGAAGATACCACGATGAGATGATGATGATGATATCATGATTAGGTGATGATGATGATATGATTATGCAATTATGATGATGATATCATGATGAGATGATGATGATGATATTTTGATGAAATGATGATGATGATATCATGATGAGATGATGATAATGATTTCATGATGAGATGATGATGATGATGATGATATCATGATGATGATGATATCATGATGAGATTATGATGATGATGTCATGATGAGATGATGATGATGATGATATCATGATGAAATGATGAGATGATAATGATGATCATGATATCATGATGAGATGATGATGATGATGACATCATGATGAAATGATATCATGATGAGATGATGATGAGAGTATGATGATATCATGATGATGATCAGATGATGATGATGATGATATACTGATGAGATGATGATGAGATTATGATGATGATGATATCATGATGAGATGATGATGATGATATCATGATGAGATGATGATGATGATAATGATATCATGATGAGATGATGATGATGATGATACCACAATGAGATGATGATGAAGATACCACGATGAGATGATGATGATGATATCATGATTAGGTGATGATGATGATATGATTATGCAATTATGATGATGATATCATGATGAGATGATGATGATGATATTTTGATGAAATGATGATGATGATATCATGATGAGATTATGATGATAATGATGTCATGGTGAGATTATGATGATGATGATGATGATATCATTATAAGATGATGATGATATCATGATGAAATGATGAGTTGATAATGATGATGATGATGATGATATCATGATGATGATGATGATGATATCATGATGAGATAATACTGATGATATCATGATGAGATGATGATGACACCACGATGAGATAATGATGAAGATACCACGATGAGATGATGATGATGATATCATGCTGAGATTATATTGCAGATGATATCATGATAAGATTATGATGATGATGATGATATCATGATGAGATTATAATGCAGATGATATCATGATGAGATTATGATGATGATGATGATATCATGATGAGATGATGATGATATCATGATGAGATGATGATGATGATATCATGATGAGATGATAATATGATGATGATGATGATGATGATGATGATGATATCACGATGAGATGTTGATGATGATGATGATGATGATATGATGAGATGATGATGATATAATGATGAGATAATGATGATAATGATGATGATATCATGATGAGATTATGATGATAATGATGATGATATCATGATGAGATTATGATGATATCATGATGAGATAATGATGATGATATCATGATGAGATTATGATGATATCATGATGAGATAATGATGAGATGATGATGACGATGATGATGATATCATGATGACGATGATGATGATATCATGAAGAGATGATGATGATATGATGATGAGATGATAATGACGATGATGATGATGATGAGGATGATATCATGATGAGATGTTGCTATTGATGATGATATCATGATTAGATGATGATGATGATGATGATATAATGATGAGATGATGATGATGATGAAGATGATATGATGAGATGTTGATTATGATGAGGAGATTATGATGATGATATCATGATGAGATGATGAAGATGATATCATGATGAGATGATGATAATGACATCATGATGAGATGATGATGATATCATGATGAGATGATGATGATATCATGATGAGATGATGATGATATCATGATGAGATGATGATGATGATATCATGATGAGATGAGGATGATGATATCATGATGAGATGATGATGATGATATCATGATGAGATGATGATGATGATATCATGATGAGATGATGATGATGATATCATGATGAGATGATGATGATTATATCATGAAGAGATATTAATGATGATATCATGATGAGATGATGATGATACCACGATGAGATGATGATGAATATACCACGATGAGATGATGATGATGATCATATCATGATGAGATGATGATGATGATGATGCTATCATGATGAGATTATGATGATGATGATATCAAGATGAGATTATGATGATGATGATATCATGATGAGATGTTGAAGATGATGATACCACGATGAGATGATGATGAATATACCACGATGAGATGATGATGATGATCATATCATGATGAGATGATGATGATGATGCTATCATGATGAGATTATGATGATGATGATATCAAGATGAGATTATGATGATGATGATATCATGATGAGATGTTGAAGATGATGATACCACGATGAGATGATGAATATACCACGATGAGATGATGATCATATCATGATGAGATTATGATGATGATGATATCAAGATGAGATTATGATGATGATGATATCATGATGAGATGTTGAAGATGATGATAC
Organism: Pelodytes ibericus; assembly: GCA_036172795.1. Classification (NCBI taxonomy): domain Eukaryota; kingdom Metazoa; phylum Chordata; class Amphibia; order Anura; family Pelodytidae; genus Pelodytes; species Pelodytes ibericus. The sequence continues at coordinate 67,851,355 of CM069858.1, read as the reverse complement.
CACGATGAGATGATGAATATACCACGATGAGATGATGATCATATCATGATGAGATGATGATGATGATGCTATCATGATGAGATTATGATGATGATGATATCAAGATGAGATTATGATGATGATGATATCATGATGAGATGTTGAAGATGATGATATCATAATGAGATGATAATATCATGATTTCATGATGATTTCATGATGAGATGATGATGATATCATGATGAGATGTTGATGATGATCATGATCAGATGATGATGATTATGATGATATCATGATGAGATGATGATGATATCATGATGAGATGTTGGTGATGATGATGATAATCAGATGATGATGATATCATGAGGAGATGATGATGATGATGTCAGGATGAGATGTTTATGATGATGATGATGGTGTTCAGATGATGATGTTGATGAGATGATGAGATGATGATGAGATGTTGAGGATGATATCATGATGATGATGATATCATGATGATGATATCATGATGAGATGATGATGATATCATGATGATGTTGATATCATGATGATGTTGATATCATGATAAGATGATGATGATGATATCATGATGAGATGATGATGATGATATCATGATGAGATGATGATGATGATATCATGATGAGATGATGATGATGATGATATCATGATGAGATGATGATGATGATGATATCATGATGATGATAATGATGATGATGATGATGATGATGATATCATGATGAGATGATGATGATGATGATGATGATGATGATGATGATGATGAAGATATCATGATGAGATGATGATGATATCATGAGATGTTGATTATATCACGATTAGATGATGATGATGATGATGATGATATCATGATGAGATGATAATGATGATAATGATATCATGATGAGATGATGATGATGACATCATGATGAAATGATTATGATGATGATGATGATGATGATAATATGATGAGATGATGATGATATCACGATGATGATGATATCATGATGAAATGTTTATGATGATGATGATGATGATAATGATGATGATGATCAGATGATGATGGTGATATAATGATGAGATGATGATAAGATTATGATGATGATGTTGATGATATCATGATGAGATGAAGATGATGATGATATCATGATGAGATGAAGATGATGATGATATCATGATGAGATGAAGATGATGATGATATCATGATCAGATGATGATGATGATATCATGATGAGATAATAATGATGATATAATGATAAGATGATGATACCACAATGAGATGATGATGAAGATACCATGATGAGATGATGATGATATCATGATGAGATGTTGATGATGATGATATCATGATGAGATGATGATGATATCATGATGAGATTATGATGATAATGATGTCATGATGAGATGATGATGATGATGATATTATGATGAGATAATAATGATGATATAATGATGATACCACAATGAGATGATGATGAAGATACCATGATGAGATGATGATGATATCATGCTGAGATGTTGATGATGATGATATCATGATGAGATGATGATGATATCATGATGAGATGATGATGATATCATGATGAGATTATGATGATAATGATGTCATGATGAGATGATGATGATGATATTATGATGAGATAATAATGATGATATAATGATGATACCACAATGAGATGATGATGAAGATACCATGATGAGATGATGATGATATCATGCTGAGATGTTGATGATGATGATATCATGATGAGATGATGATGATATCATGATGAGAATTTGATGATAATGATGTCATGATGAGATGATGATGATGATATCATGATTAGATGATGATGGTGATATCATGATGAAATGATGAGTTGATGATGATAATGATATCATGATGAGATGATGATGATATCATGATGAAATGATGATGATATCATGATGATGATGATATCATGATGAGATGTTTATGATGATGATGATGATGATGATCAGATGATGATGATGATGATATCATGATGAGATGATGATGATGATGATGTTGATGATATCATGATGAGATTATGATGATGATGATATCATGAGGAGATGATGATGATGATGATGATATCATGATGAAATGATGATGATATCATGATGAGATGTTTATGATGATGATGATGATGATCAGATGATGATGATGATATAATGATGAGATGATGATGTTGATGATATCATGATGAGATTATGATGATGATGATATCATGATGAAATGATGATGATATCATGATGATGATGATATCATGATGAGATGTTTATGATGATGATGATGATGATGATGATCAGATGATGATGATGATATAATGATGAGATGATGATGATGATGATGTTGATGATATCATGATGAGATTATGATGATGATGATATCATGATGAGATGATGATGATGATATCATGATGAGATGAAGATGATGATGATATCATGATGAGATGATGATGATGATATCATGATCAGATGATGATGATACCACAATGAGATGATGATGAAGATACCATGATGAGATGTTTATGATGATGATGATGATCAGATGATGATGATGATGATATAATGATCAGATGATGATAAGATGATGATGTTGATGATATCATGATGAGATGTTGATGATGATGATATCATGATGAGATGATGATGATATGATGAGATGATGATGATATCATGATGAGATTATGATGATAATGATGTCATGATGAGATGATGATGATGATATCATGATGAGATAATAATGATGATATAATGATGAGATGATGATGATACCACAATGAGATGATGATGAAGATACCATGATGAGATGTTTATGATGATGATGATGATGATGATGATCAGATGATGATGATGATGATATAATGATGAGATGATGATAAGATGATGATGATGATGTTGATGATATCATGATGAGATTATGATGATGATGATATCATGATGAGATGATGATGAGATGATGATGAAGATGATATCATGATGAGATGAAGATGATGATGATATCATGATGAGATGATGATGATGATATCATGATGAGATAATAATGATGATATAATGATGAGATGATGATACCACAATGAGATGATGATGAAGATACCATGATGAGATGATGATGATATCATGATGAGATGTTGATGATGATGATATCATGATGAGATGATGATGATATCATGATGAGATTATGATGATAATGATGTCATGATGAGATGATGATGATGATGATATCATGATGAGATAATAATGATGATATAATGATGAGATGATTATGATACCACAATGAGATGATGATGAAGATACCATGATGAGATGATGATGATATCATGCTGAGATGTTGATGATGATGATATCATGATGAGATGATGATGATATCATGATGAGATTATGATGATAATGATGTCATGATGAGATGATGATGATGATGATGTCATGATGAGATGATGATGATGATGATGATGATGATGATATCATGATTAGATGATGATGGTGATGATATCATGATGAAATGATGATGATGATATCATGATGAGATGATGATGAGATGATGATATCATGATGATGATATCATGATGAGATGATGATGATAATGATGATGATGATGATGATGATGATAATGATGATGATGATATCATGATGAGATGATGATGATAATGATGATGATGATGATGATGATGATGATGATGATATACTGATGAGATGATGATGATGATGATGATGATGATGATATACTGATGAGATGATGATGATGATGATATCATGATGAGATGATGATGATGATATCATGATGAGATGATGATGATGATAATGATATCATGATGAGATGATGATGATGATGGTACCACAATGAGATGATGATGAAGATACCACAATGAGATGATGATGATGATATCATGATGAGAAGATGATGATACCACAATGAGATTATGATGATAATGATGTCATGATGAGATGATGATGATATCATGATGAGATGTTGATGATGATGATATCATGATGAGATTATGATGATAATGATGTCATGATGAGATTAAGATGATGATATCATGATGAGATGTTGATGATGATAATGATGATGATAACATGATGAGATGATGATGATGATGATGATATCATGATGAGATGATGATGATGATGATATCATGATGAGATGATGATGATATCATGATGAGATGATGATGATGATGATGATATCATGATGAGATGATGATGATGATGATGATGATGATGATATCATGATGATGATATTATGATGAGATGATGATGATAATGATGATGATAACATGATGAGATGATGATGATGATATCATGATGATGATGATGATGATATCATGATGAGATGATGATGATGATGATGATGATGATGATATCATGATGATGATAAGATGAGATGATGATGATGATATCATGATGAGATGATGATGATGATGATGATGATGATGATGATGATGATGATATCATGATGATGATATGATGAGATTATGAGATGATGAGATTATGATGATGATATCATGATGATGATATCATGATGATGATATCATGATGAGATGATGATGATGATAATGATGATGATGATATCATGATGAGATGATGATGATGATATCATGATGAGATGATGATGATGATGATGATGATGATGATGATGATGATGATGATATCATGATGAGATGATGATGATGATGATGATGATGATGATATCATGATGATGATATCATGATGAGATGATGATGATGATGATGATGATAACATGATGAGATGATGATGATGATGATATCATGATGAGATGATGATGATGATATCATGATGATGATGATGATATCATGATGAGATGACGATGATGATGATGATGATGATGATGATATCATGATGATGATATCATGATGAGATGATGATGATGATATCATGATGAGATGATGATGATATCATGATGAGATGATGATGATGATATCATGATGAGATGATGATGATATCATGATGAGATAATGATGATGATGATGATGATGATGATGATATCATGATGATGATATCATGATGATGATATCATGATGATGATAAGATGAGATGATGATGATGATATCATGATGAGATGATGATGATGATGATGATGATGATGATGATGATGTTGATGATGATGATGATGATATCATGATGATGATATGATGAGATGATGATGATGATATCATGATGATGATATCATGATGATGATATCATGATGAGATGATGATGATGATGATAATGATGATGATAACATGATGAGATGATGATGATATCATGATGAGATGATGATGATGATATCATGATGAGATGATGATGATATCATGATGAGATGATGATGATGATATCATGATGAGATGATGATGATGATGATGATATCATGATGATGATATCATGATGAGATGATGATGATATCATGATGAGATGTTGATGATGATGATGATGATCAGATGATGATGATATCATGATAAAATGATGAGGATGATTTTATGGTGAGATGATGTCATCATGATGATGATGATATCATGAGGAGATGATAATGATGATATCATTATATGTTTATGATGATGATGATGATGATTTTGTTCAGATGATGATGAGATGTTGAGGATGATATCATGATGATGATGATGAGATGTTGAGGATGATATCATGATGATGATGATGATATCATGATGAGATGTGATGATGATATCGAGATTAGAGGATGATGATATCATAATGAGATAATGATGAGATGATGATGATGACTATGATATCATGATGAGATGATGATGATATCATGACGAGATGTTAATGATGATGATGAGGATGATATCATGATGAGATGATGCTGATGATGATAATATCATGATGAGATGATATGATAAGATGATGATGTTGATGTCATAATGAGATGATGATGATATCATGATGAGATGATGATGATGATGTTATCATGATGAGATGATGATGATGAGATGATGATGATGATGATGATGATATCATGATTATGATGATGATATCATGATGAGATGATGATGATGATATCATGATTAGATGATGATGATGAGATGATGATGATGATGATGATATCATGATGAGATGATGATATCACGATGAGATGATGATATCATGATGAGATGATGATATCATGATGAGATGATGATGATATCATGATGAGATGATGATATCATGATGATGTTGATATCATGATGATGTTGATATCATGATAAGATGATGATGATGATATCATGATGAGATGATGATATCATGATGAGATGATGATGATGATATCCTAATGAGATGATGATGATGATATCATGATGAGATGATGATGATGATATCATGATGAGATTATGATGATGATGATATCATGATGATGATGAGATGTTGATGAAGATATCATGATGAAATGATGAGATGATGATGAGATGTTGATGAAGATATGATGATGATGATGATGATGATGATGATGATGATGATATCATGATGAGATGATGATATCATGATGAGATGATGATATCATGATGAGATGATGATGATATCATGATGATGTTGATATCATGATGATGTTGATATCATGATAAGATGATGATGATGATATCATGATGAGATGATGATGATGATATCATGATGAGATGATGATGATGATGATATCATGATGAGATGATGATGATGATATCATGATGAGATTATGATGATGATGATATCATGATGAAATGATGAGATGATAATGGTGATGATGATATCATGATGAGATGATGATGATGACATCATGATGAAATGATGATGATGATGATGATAATATCATAATGAGATGATGATAATATCATGATGATGATGATGATATCATGATGAGATGTTTATGATGATGATGATGTTTATGATGATGATGATGTTTATGATGATGATGATGATGATGATGATAATCAGATGATGATGATGATGATATAATGAGGAGATGATGATGAGATGATGATGATGATATCATGATGAGATTATGATGATGATATCATGATGAGATAATAATGATGATATCATGATGAGATGATGATGAAGATACCACGATGAGATGATGATGATATCATGATGAGATGATGATGATATCATGATGAGATGATGATGATAATGATGTCATGATGAGATGATGATGATATCATGATTAGATGATGATGATATCATGATTAGATGATGATGATATCATGATGAACTGATGAGTTGATAATGATGATGATGATGATATCATGATGAACTGATGAGTTGATAATGATGATGATGATATCATGATGAGATGATGATGATGATGATGATATCATGATGAAATGATGATGATGATGATGATGATATCATGATGATATCATGATGAGATGATGATGATATGATGATGATATCACGATGAGATGATGATGATGATGATGATGAGATGATGATGATGATATAATGATGAGATGATGATGAGATGATATCATGATGAGATTATGATGATGATGATATAATGTTGAGATGATGATGATGATGATGATGATGATGATGATGATCAGATGATGATGATCAGATGATATCATGATGATGATGATTATGATCAGATGATGATGATGATTATGATCAGATGATGATGATGATGATGATGATGATCAGATGATATCATGTTGAGATGATGATGATCAGATGATGATGATGATGATGATCAGATGATGATGATGATATCATGATGAGATGATGATGATGATATCATGATGATATGATGATGATGATATCATGATGATATGATGATGAATATACCACGATGAGATGATGATGATTAGGATGATGATATCATGATTAGGTGATGATGATGATATGATTATGGGATTATGATGATATGATTATGCGATTATGATGATGATATCATGATGAGATGATGATGATGATGATATTGTGATGAAATGATGATGATGATATCATGATGAGATGATGATAATGATGATATCATGATGAAATGATGATGATGATATCATGATGAGATGATGATGATATCATGATGAGATTATAATGATGATGAAGAGTATGATATCATGATGAGATGATGATGATGATATCAAGATGATGGTGATATCATGATGAGATGATGATATAATGATGAGATGATGATGATATCTTGATGAGATGATGATGATATCATGATGAGATGGTGATATCATGATGAGATGATGATGATGAGATGATGATGATATCATGATGAGATGTGATGAAGATATAATGATGAGATGATGATGATGATTATGATATCATGATGAGATGATGATGATGGTGATGATGATGATGATGATGATGATGATATCATGATGAGATGATGATGATGATTTCATGATGAGATGATGATGATGATATCATGATGATGATGATGATGATCTCATGATGAGATTATGATGATGATGATATCATGATGAGATGATGATGATGATATCATGATGAGATGATGATAATGATTTCATGATGAGATGATGATGATGATGATGATATCATGATGATGATGATATCATGATGAGATTATGATGATGATGTCATGATGAGATGATGATGATGATGATATCATGATGAAATGATGAGATGATAATGATGATCATGATATCATGATGAGATGATGATGATGATGACATCATGATGAAATGATATCATGATGAGATGATGATGAGAGTATGATGATATCATGATGATGATCAGATGATGATGATGATGATATACTGATGAGATGATGATGAGATGATGATGATGATGATATACTGATGAGATGATGATGATATCATGATGATGATGATGATGATGATATCATGATGAGATTATGATGATGATGATATCATGATGAGATGATGATGATGATATCATGATGAGATGATGATGATGATAATGATATCATGATGAGATGATGATGATGATGATACCACAATGAGATGATGATGAAGATACCACGATGAGATGATGATGATGATATCATGATTAGGTGATGATGATGATATGATTACGCAATTATGATGATGATATCATGATGAGATGATGATTATGATATTTTGATGAAATGATGATGATGATATCATGATGAGATTATGATGATAATGATGTCATGGTGAGATTATGATGATGATGATGATGATATCATTATAAGATGATGATGATATCATGATGAAATGATGAGTTGATAATGATGATGATGATGATGATATCATGATGATGATGATGATGATATCATGATGAGATAATACTGATGATATCATGATGAGATGATGATGACACCACGATGAGATAATGATGAAGATACCACGATGAGATGATGATGATGATATCATGCTGAGATTATATTGCAGATGATATCATGATAAGATTATGATGATGATGATGATATCATGATGAGATTATAATGCAGATGATATCATGATGAGATTATGATGATGATGATGATATCATGATGAGATGATGATGATATCATGATGAGATGATGATGATGATATCATGATGAGATGATAATATGATGATGATGATGATGATGATGATGATGATGATGATGATGATATCACGATGAGATGTTGATGATGATGATGATGATATGATGAGATGATGATGATATAATGATGAGATAATGATGATAATGATGATGATATCATGATGAGATTATGATGATAATGATGATGATATCATGATGAGATTATGATGATATCATGATGAGATAATGATGATGATATCATGATGAGATTATGATGATATCATGATGAGATAATGATGAGATGATGATGACGATGATGATGATATCATGATGACGATGATGATGATATCATGAAGAGATGATGATGATATGATGATGAGATGATAATGACGATGATGATGATGATGAGGATGATATCATGATGAGATGTTGCTATTGATGATGATATCATGATTAGATGATGATGATGATGATGATATAATGATGAGATGATGATGATGATGAAGATGATATGATGAGATGTTGATTATGATGAGGAGATTATGATGATGATATCATGATGAGATGATGAAGATGATATCATGATGAGATGATGATAATGACATCATGATGAGATGATGATGATATCATGATGAGATGATGATGATATCATGATGAGATGATGATGATATCATGATGAGATGATGATGATGATATCATGATGAGATGAGGATGATGATATCATGATGAGATGATGATGATGATATCATGATGAGATGATGATGATGATATCATGATGAGATGATGATGATTATATCATGAAGAGATATTAATGAAGATATCATGATGAGATGATGATGATACCACGATGAGATGATGATGAATATACCACGATGAGATGATGATGATGATCATATCATGATGAGATGATGATGATGATGCTATCATGATGAGATTATGATGATGATGATATCAAGATGAGATTATGATGATGATGATATCATGATGAGATGTTGAAGATGATGATACCACGATGAGATGATGATGAATATACCACGATGAGATGATGATGATGATCATATCATGATGAGATGATGATGATGATGCTATCATGATGAGATTATGATGATGATGATATCAAGATGAGATTATGATGATGATGATATCATGATGAGATGTTGAAGATGATGATACCACGATGAGATGATGAATATACCACGATGAGATGATGATCATATCATGATGAGATTATGATGATGATGATATCAAGATGAGATTATGATGATGATGATATCATGATGAGATGTTGAAGATGATGATACCACGATGAGATGATGAATATACCACGATGAGATGATGATCATATCATGATGAGATGATGATGATGATGCTATCATGATGAGATTATGATGATGATGATATCAAGATGAGATTATGATGATGATGATATCATGATGAGATGTTGAAGATGATGATATCATAATGAGATGATAATATCATGATTTCATGATGATTTCATGATGAGATGATGATGATATCATGATGAGATGTTGATGATGATCATGATCAGATGATGATGATTATGATGATATCATGATGAGATGATGATGATATCATGATGAGATGTTGGTGATGATGATGATAATCAGATGATGATGATATCATGAGGAGATGATGATGATGATGTCAGGATGAGATGTTTATGATGATGATGATGGTGTTCAGATGATGATGTTGATGAGATGATGAGATGATGATGAGATGTTGAGGATGATATCATGATGATGATGATATCATGATGATGATATCATGATGAGATGATGATGATATCATGATGATGTTGATATCATGATAAGATGATGATGATGATATGATGATGAGATGATGATGATGATGATATCATGATGAGATGATGATGATGATGATATCATGATGAGATGATGATGATGATGATATCATGATGAGATGATGATGATGATATCATGATGAGATGATGATGATGATGATATCATGATGAGATGATGATGATGATGATATGATGATGATAATGATGATGATGATGATGATGATATCATGATGAGATGATGATGATGATGATGATGATGATGATGATGATGATGATGATGATGAAGATATCATGATGAGATGATGATGATATCATGAGATGTTGATTATATCACGATTAGATGATGATGATGATGATATCATGATGAGATGATAATGATGATAATGATATCATGATGAGATGATGATGATGACATCATGATGAAATGATTATGATGATGATGATGATGATGATAATATGATGAGATGATGATGATATCACGATGATGATGATATCATGATGAAATGTTTATGATGATGATGATGATGATAATGATGATGATGATCAGATGATGATGGTGATATAATGATGAGATGATGATAAGATTATGATGATGATGTTGATGATATCATGATGAGATTATGGTGATGATGATATCATGATGAGATGAAGATGATGATGATATCATGATGAGATGAAGATGATGATGATATCATGATCAGATGATGATGATGATGATATCATGATGAGATGATGATGATGATATCATGAACAGATGATTATGATGATATCATGATGAGATAATAATGATGATATAATGATGAGATGATGATACCACAATGAGATGATGATGAAGATACCATGATGAGATGATGATGATATCATGATGAGATGTTGATGATGATGATATCATGATGAGATGATGATGATATCATGATGATATTATGATGATAATGATGTCATGATGATATGATGATGATGATGATATCATGATGAGATAATAATGATGATATCATGATGAGATAATAATGATGATATAATGATGAGATGATGATGATACCACAATGAGATGATGATGAAGATACCATGATGAGATGATGATGATATCATGCTGAGATGTTGATGATGATGATATCATGCTGAGATGTTGATGATGATGATATGATGATGATGATGATGATGATATCATGATGAGATTATGATGATAATGATATCATGATGATGATGATGATGATATCATGATGAGATTATGATGATAATGATGTCATGATGAGATGATGATGATGATGATATCATGATTAGATGATGATGATGATGATATCATGATGAAATGATGAGTTGATAATGATGATAATGATATCATGATGAGATGATGATGATATCATGATGAAATGATGATGATAATGATGATTATGATGATATCATGATGAGATGATGATATCATGATGAGATGATGATGATGATTATGATGATATCATGATGAGATGATGATATCATGATGAGATGATGATGATGATATCATGATGAGAAGATGATAATACCACAATGAGATGATGATGAAGATACCACGATGAGATGATGATGATATCATGATGAGATGTTGATGATACCATGATGAGATTATGATGATAATGATGTCATGATGAGATGATGATGATATCATGATGAGATGTTGATGATGATGATATCATGATGAGATGATGATATCATGATGAGATGATGATGATGATGATATCATGATGAGATGATGATGATGATGATATCATGATGAGATGATGATGATATCATGATGAGATGATAATGATGATGATGATGATGATGATGATGATGATATGATGATGATGATGATGATGATGATATCATGATGATGATGATGATGATGATATCATGATGATGATGATGATGATGATGATATCATGATGATGATGATGATGATGATGATATCATGATGATGATGATGATGATGATGATATCATGATGATGATGATGATGATGATGATATCATGATGAGATGATGATGATGATATCATGATGATGATGATGATGATGATGATATCATGATGAGATGATGATGATGATGATGATGATGATGATGATATCATGATGAGATGATGATGATGATGATGATATCATGATGAGATGATGATGATGATGATGATGATGATATCATGATGAGATGATGATGATGATGATATCATGATGATGATGATGATGATGATATCATGATGATGATGATGATGATGATATCATGATGATGATGATGATGATGATATCATGATGATGATGATGATGATGATATCATGATGATGATGATGATGATGATATCATGATGATGATGATGATGATGATATCATGATGATGATGATGATGATGATGATATCATGATGATGATGATGATGATGATGATATCATGATGAGATGATGATGATGATATCATGATGATGATGATGATGATGACGGCAACTGGTGGCAACTGGCATTTAATGTGGACAAGTGCAAGATTATGCACCTTGGGCGTAAAAACCCAAAAGCAGAATATAGACTATTTGGTACAGTCCTAACCTCAACATCTGAGGAAAGGGATTTAGGAGTAATAATTTCAGAGGACTTGAAGGTAGGTAGGCAATGCAATAGAGCAGCAGGAAATGCTAGCAGAATGCTTGGTTGCATAGGGAGAGGTATTAGCAGTAGGAAGAGGGAAGTGCTCATGCCATTGTACAGAGCACTGGTGAGACCTCACTTGGAGTATTGTACGCAGTACTGGAGACCTTATCTCCAGAAGGATATTGATACTTTGGAGAGAGTTCAGAGAAGGGCTACTAAACTGGTTCATGGGTTGAAGGATAAAACTTACCAGGAAAGGTTAAAGCATCTTAACATGTATAGCTTGGAGGAAAGACGTAACAGGGGGGATATGATAGAAACATTTAAATACATAAAGGGAATCAACACAGTAAAGGAAGAGAGTATATTTAAAAGAAGAAAAACTACCACAACTAGAGGACATAGTCTTAAATTAGAGGGGCAACGATTTAAAAGTAATATCAGGAAGTATTACTTTACTGAGAGGGTAGTGGATGTATGGAATAGCCTGCCAGCAGAAGTGGTAGAGGTAAACACAGTCAAGGATTTTAAGCATGCGTGGGATAGACACAAGGCTATCCTAGCTATAAGACCGGGAACGGGGGACTAATAAAAGTACTCAAAAAAAAAATAAAAAAATTGGGCAGACTAGATGGACCGAATGGTTCTTATCTGCCGACACATTCTATGATGATGATATCATGATGAGATGATGATGATGATGATGATGATGATGATGAAGATATCATGATGAGATGATGATGATATAATGAGATGTTGATTATATCACGATTAGATGATGATGATGATGATATCATGATGAGATGATAATGATGATAATGATATCATGATGAGATGATGATGATGACATCATGATGAAATGATGATGATGATGATGATGATAATATGATGAGATGATGATGATATTATGATGATGATGATATCATGATGAAATGTTTATGATGAA